>CAWUFW010016232.1:0-320386 GCA_963921515.1 Calotriton arnoldi | reverse complement strand
CTACGCTGCCTGAACACCACTGCACTGCCCTAAACCCTGAAACACCACCCCCAGCAAGACCCCTACACTACACAAGCACCACTGCACTACTCTAAACCCTAAAACACTACCCCCAGCACGACCCCTACACTACACAAACACCACTGCACTACCCTAAACCCTAAAACACTACCCCAGCACGATCCCCTACACTACCCATACACCACTGCACTATCCTAAATCCTAAAACAATACCCCCAGCACGACCCCCTACACTACCCAAACACCACTGCACTACCCTAAAACATGACCCCCTACACTACACAAGCACCACTGCACTACCCTAAACCCTAAAACAATACCCTCAGCACGACCTCCTACACTACACAAGCACCACTGCACAACCCTAAACCCTAAAACACTACCTCCAGCACGACCCCCTACACTGCCCGAACACCACTGCACTGCCCTAAACCTTGAAACACCAGCCCCTGCACGACCCCTACACTGTTCGAACACCACTGCACTGCCCTAAACCCTGAAACACCACCCCCAGCACAACCCCCTACACTGCCCGAACACCACTGCACTGCCCTAAACCCGGAAACACCACCCCTTCACGACCCCCTACACTGCCCGAACACCACTGCCCTGCCCTAAACCCTGAAACACCACCCCCAGCACGACCCCCTAAACTGCCCAAACACCACTGCACTGCCCTAAACCCTGAAACACTACCCCCAGCAAGACCCCATACACTGCCCGAACACCACTCCACTGCCCTAAACCCTGAAACATCACCCCCAGCAAGACCCCTACACTGCCCGAACACCACTGCACTAAACCCTGAAACACCAACCCCAGCTCTACCTCCTACACTGCCCGAACACCACTGCACTGCCCTAAACCCTGAAACACCACCCCCAGCACGACCCCCTACAATGCCCGAACACCACTGCTCTGCCTAAAACCCTGAAACACCAGCCCCAGCACGACCCCCTACACTGCCCGAACACCACTGCACTGCCCTAAACCCTGAAACACCAGCCCCAGCATGACCCCCTACACTGCCCGAACACCACTGCACTACCCTAAACCCAGAAACACCACCCCCAGCACGACCCTCTACACTGCCCGAGCACCACTGCACTGCCCTAAACCCTGAAACACCAGCCCCAGCACGACCCCCTACAGTGCCCGAACACCACTGCACTGCCCTAAACCCTGAAACACCAGCCCCAGCACAACCACCTACACTGCACGAACACCACTGCACTGCCCTAAATCCTGAAACACCAGCCCCAGCATGACCTCCTACACTGCCTGAACACCACTGCACTGCCCTAAACCGTGAAACACCAGCCCCAGCATGACCCTCTACACTGCCCGAACACCACTGCACTGCCCTAAACCCTGAAACACCAGCCCCAGCACCACCCCTACACTGCCCGAACACCACTGCACTGCGCTAAACCCTGAAACACCACCCCGTGCACGACCCCCTACACTGCCCGAACACCACTGCACTGCCCTAAACCCTGAAACACCACCCCCAGCATGACACCCTACACTGCCCGAACACCACTGCACTGCCCTAAACCCTTAAACACCACCCCCTGCACGACCCCCTATACTGCCCGAACACTACTGCACTGCCCTAAACCCTGAAACACCATCCCCAGCACAACCCCCTACACTGCCCGAACACCACTGCACTGCCCTAAACCCGGAAACACCACCCCTGCACGACCCCTACACTGTTCGAACACCACTGCACTGCCCTAAACCCTGAAACACCACCCCCAGCACAACCCCCTACACTGCCCGAACACCACTGCACTGCCCTAAACCCGGAAACACCACCCCTTCACGACCCCCTACACTGCCCGAACACCACTGCACTGCCCTAAACCCTGAAACATCACCCCCAGCACGACCCCCTAAACTGCCCAAACACCACTGCACTGCCCTAAACCCTGAAACACTACCCCCAGCAAGACCCCATACACTGCCCGAACACCACTCCACTGCCCTAAACCCTGAAACATCACCCCCAGCAAGACCCCCTACACTGCCCGAACACCACTGCCCTAAACCCTGAAACACCACCCCGTGCACGACCCCCTACACTGCCCAAACACTACTGCACTGCCCTAAACCCTGAAACACTACCTCCAGCACGACCCCCTACACTGCCCGAACACCACTGCACTGCCCTAAACCTTGAAACACCAGCCCCTGCACGACCCCTACACTGTTTGAACACCACTGCACTGCCCTAAACCCTGAAACACCACCCCCAGCACAACCCCCTACACTGCCCGAACACCACTGCACTGCCCTAAACCCGGAAACACCACCCCTTCACGACCCCCTACACTGCCCGAACACCACTGCACTGCCCTAAACCCTGAAACACCACCCCCAGCACGACCCCCTAAACTGCCCAAACACCACTGCACTGCCCTAAACCCTGAAACACTACCCCCAGCAAGACCCCATACACTGCCCGAACACCACTCCACTGCCCTAAACCCTGAAACATCACCCCCAGCAAGACCCCCTACACTGCCCGAACACCACTGCACTAAACCCTGAAACACCAACCCCAGCTCGACCTCCTACACTGCCCAAACACCACTGCACTGCCCTAAACCCTGAAACACCACCCCCAGCACGACCCCCTACAATGCCCGAACACCACTGCTCTGCCTAAAACCCTGAAACACCAGCCCCAGCACGACCCCCTACACTGCCCGAACACCACTGCACTGCCCTAAACCCTGAAACACCAGCCCCAGCATGACCCCCTACACTGCCCGAACACCACTGCACTACCCTAAACCCAGAAACACCACCCCCAGCACGACCCTCTACACTGCCCGAGCACCACTGCACTGCCCTAAACCCTGAAACACCAGCCCCAGCACGACCCCCTACAGTGCCCGAACACCACTGCACTGCCCTAAACCCTGAAACACCAGCCCCAGCACGACCACCTACACTGCACGAACACCACTGCACTGCCCTAAATCCTGAAACACCAGCCCCAGCATGACCTCCTACACTGCCTGAACACCACTGCACTGCCCTAAACCGTGAAACACCAGCCCCAGCAAGACCCTCTACACTGCCCGAACACCACTGCACTGCCCTAAACCCTGAAACACCAGCCCCAGCACCACCCCTACACTGCCCGAACACCACTGCACTGCGCTAAACCCTGAACACCACCCCGTGCACGACCCCCTACACTGCCCGAACACCACTGCACTGCCCTAAACCCTGAAACACCACCCCCAGCATGACCCCCTACACTGCACGAACACCACTGCACTGCCCAAAACCCTGAAACACTACCCCCAGCAAAACCCCCTACACTGCCCGAACACCACTGCACTGCCCTAAACCCTGAAACACCACCCCCTGCACGACCCCCTACACTGCCCAAACACTACTGCACTGCCCTAAACCCTGAAACACCACCCCCAGCATGTCCCCCTACACTGCACGAACACCACTGCACTGCCCTAAACCCTGAAACACTACCCCCAGCAAGACCCCCTACACTGCCCGAACACCACTGCACTGCCCTAAACCCTGAAACATCACCCTCAGCAAGACCCCCTACACTGCCCGAACACCACTGCCCTAAACCATGAAACACCACCCCCAGCAAGACCCCCTACACTGCCCGAACAACACTGCACTGCCCTAAACCCTGAAACACCACCCCCAGCACGACCCCCTACACTGCCCGAACACCACTGCTCTGCCCAAAACCCTGAAACACCAGCCCCAGCACGACCCCCTACACTGCCCGAACACCACTGCACTGCCCTAAACCCTGAAACACCACCCCCAGCACGACCCCCTACACTGGCCGAACACCACTGCACTGCCCTAAACCCTGAAACACCACCCCCAGCACGACCACCTACACTGCCTGAAAACTATTGCACTGCCCTAAACCATGAAACACCAGCCCCAGCACGACCCCCTACACTTGCCGAACACCACTGCACTGCCCTAAACCCTCAAACACCAGCCCCAGCACAACCCCCTACACTGCCCGAACACCACTGCACTACCCTAAACCCTGAAACACCAGCCCCAGCAAGACCCCCTACACTGCCTGAACACCACTGCATTGCCCTAAACCCTGAAACACCAGCCCCAGCAAGACCCCCTACACTGCCTGAACACCACTGCACTGCCCTGAACCCTGAAACACCACCCCCAGCAAGACCCCCTACACTGCCCGAACACCACTGCACTGCCCTAAACGCTGAAACACCAGCCCCAGCAACACCCCCTACACTGCGCGAACACCATTGCACAGCCCTAAACCCTGAAACATCACCTCCGGCAAGACCCCCTACACTGCCCGAACACCACTGCACTAAACCCTGAAACACCACCCCCAGCAAGACCACCTACACTGCCCGAACACCACTGCACTGCCCTAAACCCTGAAACACCACCCCCAGAATGACCCCCTACACAGCCCGAACACCACTGCTCTGCCCAAAACACTGAAACACCAGCCCCAGCATGACCCCCTACACTGCCCGAACACCACTGCACTGCCCTAAACCCTGAAACACCAGCCCCAGCACGACACCCTACACTGCACAAACACCACTGCACTACCCTAAACCCAGAAACACCACCCCCAGCACGACCCCCTACACTGCCCGAGCACCACTGCACTGCCCTAAACCCTGAAACACCAGCCCCAGCATGACCCCATACACTGCCTGAACACTACTGCACTGCCCTAAACCATGAAACACCATCCCCAGCACGACCCCCTATACTGCACAAACACCACTGCACTGCCCTAAACCCTGAAAAACTACCCCCAGCAAGACCCCCTACACTGCCAGAACACCACTGCACTGCCCTAAACCCTGAAACATCACCCCCAGCAAGACCCCCTACACTGCCCAAACACCACTGCCCTAAACCCTGAAACACCACCCCCAGCAAGACCCCCTACACTGCCCGAACACTACTGCACTGCCCTAAACCCTGAAACACCACCCCGTGCACGACCCCCTACACTGCCCGAACACGACTGCACTGCCCTAAACACTGAAACACCACCCCCAGCACGACCCCCTATATTGCCCGAACACCACTGCACTGCTCTAAACCCTGAAACACCACCCCCTGCACGACCCCCTACACTGCCCGAACACTACTGCACTGCCCCAAACCCTGAAACACCACCCCCAGCACGACCCCCTACACTGCCCGAACACCACTGCCCTAAACCCTGAAACACCACCCCCAGCAAGACCCCCTACACTGCCCGAACACCACTGCACTGCCTAAACCCTGAAACATCACCCCCAGCAAGACCCCCTACACTGCCCGAACACCACTGCACTGCCCTAAACCCTGAAACACCACCCCCAGCAAGACCCCCTACACTGCCCGAACACCACTGCACTGCCCTAAACCCTGAAACACCAGCCCCAGCACGACCCCCTACACTGCCCGAACACCACTGCACTACCCTAAACCCTGAAACACAACCCCCAGCACGACCCCCTACACTACCCGAACACCACTGCATTACCCTAAACTCTAAAATACTCCCCCCAGCACGACCCCCTACACTACCCGAACACAACTGCACTGCCCTAAACCCTCAAACACTCCCCCCCAGCACGACCCACTACACTACCACCGAACACCACTGCACTGCCCTAAACCCTAAAACACTCCCCCAGCACGACCCCCTACACTACCCGTACACCACTGCACTGCCCTAAACCCTAAAACACTCCCCCAGCATGACCCCCTACACTACCCAAACACCACTGCACTGCCCTAAACCCTGAAACACTACCCCCGCATGACCCCTACACTACCCGAACACCACTGCCCTAAACCCTGTAACACCACCCCCAGCTAGACCCCCTACACTGCCCGAACACCACTGCACTGCCCTAAACCCTGAAACACCACCCCCAGCACGACCCCCTACACTGCCCGAACACCACTGCACTACCCTAAACCCTAAAACACGACCTCTTACACTACACAAACACCACTGCACTACCCTAAACCCTAAAACACTACCCCCAGCATGACCCCCTACACTACCCAAACACCACTGCACTACCCTAAACCTTAAAACACTACCCCCTACACTACACAAACACCACTACACTACCCTAAACCCTAAAAAACTACCCCCAGCACGAACCCCTACACTACCCAAACACCACTGCACTACCCTACACCCTACACCACTACCCCCAGCACGACCCCCTACACTACCCAAACACCACTGCACTACCCTAAACCCTAAAACACTCCCCCAGCACGACTCCCTACAATATCCAAACACCCTGCACTACCCTAAACCCTACATCTACCCCCAGCATGACCCCCTACACTACACAAACACCACTGCACTACCCTAAACCCTAAAACACTACCCCCAGCACGACCCCCTTCACTACCTAAACACAACTGCACAATTTGTTACAGGCGTTGCAACGCAGGCCTGTGGTGCTTACTGGAAGTACCTGGTGGGCTAGTTGGGCCCCAGGGACCCTCAGGATTCAAGGTGACCTAATCCCCCAACCTAAAACGCGCCACGGGCGCGTTTGCACAGTGGTGAAGGGAGGGGCCGGGGCCTCAGGTGACATGTGCGCAAACACGCCCTGTGGTGCGTTTTAAGTTGGGGAATTAATTCCCTTGAATCCTGAGGGACCCTGGAGGCCAACTAGCCCACCAGGTACCTTCAGTAAGCACAACAGAGTTGCGTTGCAGAGAGGTGAAAAGGTGCGTGGCCTCGGAACGCCTCTCTGCAACTCAGCTCTGTGGTCCTAACTGTAGGTACCTGGGGGGCTAGTTGGGCCCCAGGGACCCTCAGGATTCAAGGGACTTAATCCCGCAACTTAAAACGCGCCATGGGGCTCGTTTGCACACATGTCACCTCAGGCCCCCTCCCTTCACCACTGTGCAAACGCGCCCTGTAGCGCGTTTTAAGAGGTAGTTTTAATCCCCCTGCCCTATTATGTACTAGGGACTTACAGAGGAGGTCATGCTAATCACTGGGGTACCCCAACGCATAGTGTTCCCTAGTGTATGTAGGTGTTTTCACTGTATTCTAAGTGTCTTTTAGCATAGCACTGGCTCTGGTTAGTCAGAGTCAGTTACCACCAGTACCCGTCTGAAAAAGTTGTGGGCACAGGATGATTTTGCAACAAGGCCTCTTTCTGCTCCTCTGTTGGTTCTTTCTGCACATCTTTTGCTTCTTCCTGCACTTTTCTTCGTCTTTGTGGACTTCTGTTGCTTCTTTCTGCATTTCTTTTGCTTCTTTCTGTGCGTTTTTCTTCTTTCTTCACATGTCCTACCTCTGTAGGCATAGTTAGAAACTAGCATTTAAAAAACCTTTGAAATTCACTTAAAAATCATAGGTTTCAGACACGTTATAGTTAGAAATTAGCATTTAAAAAACCTTTGAAATTCACTGAAAAAACCATAGGTTTCAGACACGTTATAGTTAGAAATTAGCATTTAAAAAACCTTTGAAATTCACTGAAAAAACCATAGGTTTTAGGGACAGTTATAGTTAGTTGGACATTTCACTCGTACAAAACCATAGAAATTCCCCGTTATAGTTAGTTCAGCTAACTATAACTCACGCCCCATAATGCACTGCTGATGACGTCACATATTACATCACTCATGACATGGTCAGTGACATCACTGATGACATCACTGATGACATCACTGATGACATCATCCATGTGATAATTTCATGCATCTTCTCACACCCTAATATAACTTTTGATACACCCACTCTAAATTACAGACTGCCATTCTCAAAACCATACACACTCCAATCCAATAACTACATACCCACTCACTGATTCTTAGGTCTACACACACGCATCTACTCACTCACCCGTAAAGTCACTCATACTTACAGTCACTCAGTACAGGACTATCATATGCACTCATACACCTATATAAACACTCACACACCGCCACTCATCCATAGAGGTACTCACACACCTATTCAGTCATGCAAAAAATTAATCACACACCCATTTACTCACCTATACAGTTATACACACACCAGCTCACTTACTCATACAAATACTAGCACATTCTTACGCTCTTATACAATAACTGATACAAGCACACACGCATCCATACAGCCACTCTCACAATCACACACTCTCACTTATAGCCATTTAAATACTCTAACACACATATATACTGCCTTTTACATATGTAGTTACTCGCACATGTACCACTGAGATATACATTCACTCACTAACACACCCATACACATACTCACCCACACAAGCAGTCCTTCACAGATGCACTCTTGAAATCATGCACCCAGTGAATCACCCACTCACACATCTATGTACAGAGTCACACACACCCCACCCACACAAACACTCAGGCAGCCATACAGATACTCAGAGAACCAATCAATAACCCATATAGACACTCATGTAGCTATTCGCAAATCCATGCATCCACTTACACACCAACAAACAGACGGATACAGACATTCACAGAGTTTAGTCACTAACCCATCCATTCAGTAAGATACGTTTAATCACTCACTTGTAGAGTCAGTCACGCACGTACTAAATCATCCATTCAGACACTTATACACCCACTCATTCTTCAATACTCCTTTTCCTATATATATTAAACATATTTAAACTTTACAGAAACACACAGTCACTGGATGATGTCATCAGTGATGTCATCAGTGATGTCATCAGTGATGTCACTGACCATGTCATGAGTGATGTAATATGTGACGTCATCAGCAGTGCATTGCGGGGGCGCGAGTTATAGTTAGCTGAACTAACTATAACGGGGGAATTTCTATGGTTTTGTATGAGTGAAATGTCCAACTAACTATAACTGTCCCTAAAACCTATGGTTTTTTCAGTGAATATATATATATATATATCCATCATCAAAGCGCCCTGGTGCTTGCTGCTGCCATTAAAGATCACGAAATTATCTACTCATGTGGGCTCTTCCTTGGGGGCAACTCTTTGGACTGGTATTTAGCGGCTGGCCCAGCTGCGGGAGAGCCCTGCCACGGATTTTGCAGACCTGATGACACCATTTCGCTTTATTCATTGCGGGACAGTAGCACGTGTATGGTGGCATGAAAAACGAGGGGCTCAATGTGCGTGGGGCCTGACATCACCCCACTTGGGTTTTAAACTTTTTATTGAAAGGAACTATGGACAAATCACTTGAGTAATACTTCTGCGTGACTACAGATACCAGAAGGCTGCTGAAGTCGTCACGCCCACTGGGACAGGTATTTGAACTGAGATATGAGTGCGCAGCATGTCCTGTTTCACTTTCTGTAATGCCTGTGACGAAGGGAGAGAATCCCGAAACGCGTCGGCTGTATATGAAGGATGAAAGGCTCCCGCCCTTGGTGCTTGCTGCTGCCATTAAAGATCACGGAATTATCTACTCGTGTGGGCTCTTCCTTGGGGGCAACTCTTTGGACTGATCCAACTTCATGCCAGAACAAGAAGAAGGACACGCACTCGAGGTCAGTAAAAATCTGCAGCATATCTTTATTGCCATAGGTATCCTTGACTCTGCACAGATGAGAGACGCATTTCGGCAGGGAACCTGCCTTTGTCAATCTGAGGGACGCCATGTTAGAATACACTTAAATACTAAAAGAAGCTAAACACAGATGAAATACTACATTTCAAAGAGCAGTGAAATCGCCCAATTTAAAATACAAAAGATTCCTCACTTAATAGTGTGTATTTAAACGTTCTAAAAATGCATACAAAGTTAATCACAGTCTGCAAAATTAAAGCAACCAAATTCAATGCAGTTCATAAATGTCACGTGACCTAAATAAACCATACAATGACGCTTCTATCTTTGGCATTGAAAGTACTTATTCAGTCTTAGTGCGATCTGATTAATTGTAGCAACTTCGGACGAATTGTTATGAACCATCTGCTCATTTGAATGTCTGTGTACACATGATTTCTCATTAAAAACATAGCAAGCAACAACAGCTCGTACATGCTATCTGTATCATATTCAGTGGCTCATAATGCTACCCAGTAACTTCGCAGGTGTCCGAATTCAACCACCAAACCGGAAAATCCTATGATGGAAATGTTAGGCATATAGCCCGTTGATCTTTGCTGGTCCAAACTACAATTACCAGCATGCATCTGGGGAGTTAATTCAGGGTCGGGAGCCATACTGACAGTACGATTATTTGCTGTATTATGCAAAGTTCAAGGAGGCCCATCCGCTCAAAAACATGGATGGCTGTCCACCCACCTCACCGTTTGGAGTGGATACTCCTACAGTGCCCAGTAACCAGATTACCCCAGGACTTCTGAGTGGGGTCGTTGGTCCGTTTTGACACAATGCGTATTCCGCGCTGAAAATCCAAGGATTTCCCCGTGCCGATATCACCTCCTCCTCCACGAATCACGCCACCATATTCCTCTTCCCTGGGTGCACTCTGGGGGCCGCCGAAATAGCCTCCAAGCTCACTACTCCTTCACGGTGAAAAATGGAGGCCCAGAAAACGACTGGTGTTGCGTGCTCGCAGTGTCACCGCAACACTGCAACAATATTCCACACATCCAACTTCATGCCAGAACAAGAAGAAGGGAGACCAAATGAGGGTGAGAGGGTTGTTATTTACATATAGAAGCACCACAATACAACTAAATTGCAGTAACCATAGCAACCAATTGTGCACTGAAAGTGTTAAAGTGAATCAACGGCGCAGTGACACAAGTGATTAAAAACAATGTGAGGCGGCGAAGGAAACAATGTGAAACAATAACGTAGGTCAAACAGAAGTATTTACAATTATAGATACAATTTCTTTGCTTGTGAATGACCCTATTGGGTGCCGCGAATGACGTTGAGAAATCTCATGAGACGCTTTATTCGCCCCTCGCCGGATTAAACCCGGTAACGCGCTATACAGATTTGTGCAGAAGGATTCATTTCTTCTTCCGGACGTGGACTTCCCTACTAGTGTTTGGATTCACCCTTAAGCCCAACCTTGTACATGCTGCTTCTAATTGATGGTGATTTGAAGCCCTAGACTGCAGCCCAGCCATTTTTTGCGGTTACCTTTATTCAGTGACGCCTTTACAGCAGTTCCTGAGTTACGGATTCCTGCCCTTCCCTAATTCGATTCTCTGCTCCTCAGTGACAGTGCAGCAGAGCACTTTTCAATTATTGAGTAACCATCGTCCTGATGATGACCTTAATCTAACTAGGTCGAAACGCCGTCGACTTCTCAACGTCATTCGCGGCACCCAATAGGGTCATTCACAAGCAAAGAAATTGTATCTATAATTGTAAATACTTCTGTTTGACCTACGTTATTGTTTCACATTGTTTCCTTCGCCGCCTCACGTTGTTTTTAATCACTTCTGTCACTGCGCCGTTGATTCACTTTAACACTTTCAGTGCACAATTGGTTGCTATGGTTACTGCAATTTAGTTGTATTGTGGTGCTTCTATATGTAAATAACAACCCTCTCACCCTCATTTGGTCTCCCTCGTTCCCTTTTTCCCAGTGCTATGTGATTGACACAATTCTTTGATCAGTCCCCCCTATATGATATACCAGTTGAGACGTTGTTTTTTTGTTTATTACTTACCCGGTCTCAGCTGGGTCAACGGGTTTACTTCTGTTTCTGGTTACCAGAACAAGAAGAAGGGCACGCACTCGAGGTGAGTAAAAATCTGCAGCATATCTTTATTGCCATAGGTCTCCTTGACTCTGCACAGACGAGAGATGCGTTTCGGCAGGGAATAAATATATATGAAATATAAATATATATATATATATATTTTTTCTGAAAAAACCATAGGTTTCAGGGGCGTTATAGTTAGTTGGACATTTCACTCGTACAAAACCATAGAAATTCCCCCGTTATAGTTAGTTCAGCTAACTATAACTCGCGCGCCCGCAATGCACTGCTGATGATGTCACATATTACATCACTCATGACATGGTCAGTGACATCACTCATGACATCACTGATGACATCTCAAATGACATCACTGATGACATCACTGATGACATCATCCTTGTGATAGAGTGGCAGACCTCCTCTCACCCTAATATAACCTTTGATACACACACTCAAAAATACAAACTAACATTTTCAAAACAATGGACATACCAATACCAGTTACAACACACCTATTCAGTAATTCCAAGATCTACACACACATCCACTCATTCACCAACAGTCCCTATACAGTCACTCATACATGTACTCACTCATCATATGTACTCATACACCTATACATCCTGTTACACACCGCCACTCATCCATAGAGTTACTCACACACATAGTCACACATGCAAACAAAGTATCAAACATCCATTTACTTGCATATACAGTTATACACACACTACCACACTTACTTCTACAGAAACTTACACATACTTACTCTCTTAAACAATCACTTATAGAAACACCTACTTATTTGTACAGGAACTCTTCCAATCTCTCACTCTCACATATACTCACTTATATACACCAATACTCACATATACTAGTTTAAAACATATGTAGTTACTCATAAAGACACTATTGAGACAGTCATTCACTCATTAACACACCCATACACATACTCATCCACCTATACAGTCCTGCACACATGCTGTCTTCAACACATACAAACAGTGAGTCACTCATTCATGCATCTATGCACTAACTAATACCCCCACCGAACCATACAGACACTCAGACACTCATACTGATACTCAAAAAACCAACTAATAACCCATATAGACACTCATGTAGCTACTCACCAACCCATGCAGCCACTTATACACAAAGTGAGAGACTGATACAGATATTTTCATATTTAAACATTACTCACTAACCCATGTATTCACTAAGATACACTTAGTCAGTTATACAATCAATTTTACAAAACAAAATCATCCATTTAGACACTTATATACCCATTTATTCTTCCATCGACCTTGAGATATACATATAAACATATTTAATTTTCAGAAAAACACACATTCACTGGATGATGTCATCAGTGATGTCATCAGTGATGTCATTTGAGATGTCATCAGTGATGTCATGAGTGATGTCACTGACCATGTCATGAGTGATGTAATATGTGACGTCATCAGCAGTGCATTGCGGAGCTCGCGAGTTATAGTTAGCTGAACTAACTATAACGGGGAATTTCTATGGTATTGTACGAGTGAAATGTCCAACTAACTATAACGCCCCTGAAACCTATGGTTTTTCAGTGAATTTCTAAGGTTTTTTAAATGCTAATTTCTAACTATAACGTGCCTGAAACCTATGGTTTTTTCAGTGAATTTCTAAGGTTTTTTAAATGCTAATTTCTAACTATAAAGTGCCTGAAACCTATGGTTTTTTCAGTGAATATATATATATTTATTATACTATGTATACATGTGAAAATGTCTCGGTCCCCTGTTTGCCTCGGTGGCACGGAAAAAATGGGTGGAACTGACGTCAGCACGCCGACGAGGTTCTCTTATGGCTCCGATGACGTCATACGGTGTCGCGAGCAGAGCCGTGCTATTATGATGTCCTCGTTGACGTGGGAGAGCTAGGAAAGAATTTCCGTGGAATGCTGGTGCAGGGGATATTCACCTAAGTGTTCAGGCTAGTCCTTTGGGAGCAACTGTTTATGTTGCCACTCCAGAAACCGAAACCAGTGATCCGAGGGCAGAGGCCCTGCAGATGGCACATGAGGTGGGGTGCCCAGTCATGTGCACCGGCGGGGCAGCGAGTGACAAGCACCACAACCCACAAAAAAGGTAACAAGGGCACTGAATAACACAGGATCTTCTCTTTGTATCTGGCAGGAACAACGAAGTTAAAATGCCCTAGTACCAAAATGTAGAATTAGTGCTACAACGGTCTTCAAGAGGACCTGCGATGCCGCTTCTGCCTCCCGTACCCTGGAGGTGGCACATGGGTCACGCGGTACGGTCATACTGCGGTGGGACGCACACTCGTTGACCTCTCATGGCACTGCTCCACACTTCAGGGAGGACGCTTTCCATTAGCTATGTTTTCTGATGACATGTCGCGCCGGCCCCGTCCAACAACAGAACTCCTTTAGATCCAAACAGACTCTTCCACTCTCTCACCGGAAGTGAAACCAGGCCACGCGGACACTTTCACAATACTTTTCGGTAAAAAAAACACATTCCTTCCTCCTAATTAATCAAATAAACGTCTCACTGAAGAACAGGGGCCAGCTTCGATCGGTAAACAGCCGTTACAACGACTTTTTACTTTGCGATACCATTACAATGCATGCATTACCACGCATGCGTTGTACATCACGAAGTCATTACTACGCATTTTTAGAACGCATGGTCATTTACCACGCATGCCTTTACAACGAATTTTGTTGTAAAGGTATGTATGGTAAATGACCATGCGTTCTAAAAACATGTAGACGATCCATGTCGTTGTAAGGAAACAGAGGCTGTTCCGTTTCCTCACAACGACGTGCACCGCCCCTCAGAGACGACGTGAAGCAGGAACCACGAGGAGAGAGGAATCACGAGGAGTGAGAGGTAAGGGGTATTGGGCATGGGGTGGGGTTTCTTTTCTAGGGTTTAGGGTAGTGCAGTGGTGTTTGGGTGGTGTAGGGGGTCGTGCTGGGGGTAGTGTTTTAGGGTTTAGGGTAGTGCAGTGGTGTTTGGGTAGTGTAGGGGGTCGTGCTGGGGGTAGTGTTTTAGGGTTTAGGGTAGTGCAGTAGTGTAGGGGGTCATGCTGGGGTTAGTGTTTTAGGCTTTAGGGTAGTGCAGTGGTGTATGGGTAGTGTAGGGGGTCGTGCTGGGTTTGTGTTTTAGGGTTTAGGGTAGTGAAGTGGTGTTTGAGTAGTGTAGGGGGTCATGCTGGTGGTTGTGTTTTAGGGTTTAGGGTAGTGCAGTGGTGTTTGGGTAGTGTAGGGGTCATGCTGGGGGTAGTGTTTTAGGTTTTAGGGTAGTGCTGTGGTGTTTGGGTAGTGTAGGGGGTCGTGCTGGGGGTAGATTTAGGGGTTAGGGTAGTGCAGTGGTGTTTGGGTAGTGTAGGGGGTAGTGCTGGGGTAGTGTTTTAGGGTTTAGGGTAGTGCAGTGGGGTTTGTGTAGTGTAGGGGGTAGTGCTGGGGGTAGTGTTTTAATGTTTAGGGTAGTGCAGTTGTGTTTGGGTAGTGTAGGGGTTCATGCTGGGGGTAGTGTTTTAGGGTTTATAGTATGGCAGTGGTGTTTGGGTAGTGTAGGGGGTCGTGCTGGGGGTCGATTTAGGGTTTAGG
Organism: Calotriton arnoldi; assembly: GCA_963921515.1. Taxonomy (NCBI): domain Eukaryota; kingdom Metazoa; phylum Chordata; class Amphibia; order Caudata; family Salamandridae; genus Calotriton; species Calotriton arnoldi. The sequence continues at coordinate 305,062 of CAWUFW010016232.1, read as the reverse complement.
GTAGTGCAGTGGTGTTTGTGTTGTGAGGGGGTCGTGCTGGGGGTAGTGTTTTAGGGTTTAGAGTAATGCAGTGGTGTTTGTATAGTGTAAGGGGTTTAGGGTAGTGCAGTGGTGTTTGTGTAGTGTAGGGGTCATGCTGGGGTTGTGTTTTAGGGTTTAGGGTAGGGCAGTGGTGTTTGTGTAGTGTAGGGGTAGTGTTTTAGGGTTTAGGGTGGTGCAGTGGTGTTTGTGTAGTGTAGGGGTCATGCTGTGGGTAGTGTTTTAGGGTTTAGGGTAGTGCAGTTGTGTTTGTGTAGTGTACAGGGTCGTGTTTTAGGGTATAGGGTAGTGCAGTGGTGTTTGGGTAGTGTAGGGGTCATGCTGGGGTTAGTGTTTTAGGGTTTAGGTAGTGCAGTGGGGTTTGGGTAGTGTAGGGGGTCGTGCTGGGGCTAGTGTTTTAGGGTTTAGGGTAGTGCAGTGGTGTTTGTGTAGTGTGGGAGGTCATGCTGGGGGTAGATTTAGGGTTTAGTGTAGTGCAGTGGGGTTTAGGTAGTGTAGGGAGTCGTGCTGGGGGTAGTGTTTTAGGGTTTAGGGTAGTCCAGTGGTGTTTGTGTAGTGTAGGGAGTCATGCTGGGGGTAGTGTTTTAGGGTTTAGGGTAGTGCAGTGGTGTTTGGGTAGTGTAGGGGGTCGTGCTGGGGTAGTGTTTTAGGTTTAGGGTAGTGCAGTGGTGTTTGTGTAGTGTAGGGTGTCATGCTGAGGGTAGTGTTTTAGGGTTTAGGGTAGTGCAATGGTGTTTGTGTAGTGTAGGGGTAGTGTTTTAGGGTTTAGGGTAGTGCAGTGGTGTTTGTGTACTGTAGGGGGTCGTGCTGGGTTCTAGTGTTTTAGGGTTTAGGGTAGTGCAGTGGTATTTGTGTAGTGTAGGGGGTAGATTTAGGGTTTAGGGTAGTGCAGTGGTGTTTGGGTAGTGTAGGGGGTCGTGCTGGGGGTAGTGTTTTTGAGTTTAGGGTAGTGCAGTTGTGTTTGGGTAGTGAAGGGGTCGTGCTGGGGGTAGTGTTTTAGGGTTTAGGGTAGTGCAGTGGTGTTTGGGTAGTGTAGGGGTCAACCAACATGAATTTGTCCTTGTGTGATGTAACCAATGCTCATGTAAAGCACTCCAATACCTGACCAGTCTGCACTATATAAAACTGCAAAAAACAAAAATAAAAAGTGTTTTGCACACTTCTGTCATTGGGCTATACGTGGGCTACCTCTGGGTGATATTTGTGCTACATTTGGGCTCTTTTTTCTCTGGTGGCCATCGTGGGAGACTTATTTGTTATGAAGTTTCCTAATTTCCTCATTTACTACAGTCTCCTCAGTAGGAAATGCTTTCAGTTTTTACTTTGATTCCATCAAGAAGGCATTCAGATGTGTCACAGATTTGCCATAAATTCAGAATGTTAGCACTTTAGTTGTTCATTAGATCACTGTAGTAAAGCTACTGCTCACCAAGGAGTTAACTGGAAGTCTACTGCTGGTATTGAAAGTGATTGTTTCAGTCTGCATGTCAGAATTTTCTAATGAAATTGAAGAGGATTTGAGATCTCACTTAAAACATGCCCTAAATTTTCTTTCTACAGCACTAACCATAATTTCTATGGCAAAATGAACCCCCTCATTTTGTTCCTTTTTAAATTAAATGTTTTAAGTGTTACCAGTTTATTCCAATCAAGATGGCTTCAGGTGTGCCATACTTTTGTCATAAGTAAGACTGTTAGCGCTCTAGTTGTTCTTTAGAACACTCTGGGAAGCTGCAGTAGAACACAAAGGCATCAACTGACAGGCTGCTCCTGTTGAAATATAACAGGAAGATATTTGAGATCTCACTTAAAACATGTCCTAATTTTTCTTTCTACAGCGCTAACCATAATTTCTATGGCAAAATGAACCCCCTCATTTTGTTCCTTTTTAAATTAAATGTTTTAAGTGTTACCAGTTTATTCCAATCAAGATGGCTTCTGGTGTGCCATACTTTGGTCATAAGTAAGACTGTTAGCTCTCTAGTTGTTCTTTAGAACACTCTGGGAAGCTGCAGTAGAACACAAAGGCATCAACTGACAGGCTGCTCCTGTTGAAATGTAACAGGAAGATATTTGAGATCTCACTTAAAACATGTCCTAATTTTTCTTTCTACAGCACTAACCATAATTTCTATGACAAAATGAACCCCATCATTTTGTTCCTTTTTAAATTAAATGTTTTAAGTGTTACCAGTTTATTCCAATCAAGATGGCTTCAGGTGTGCCATAATTTTGTCATAAGTAAGGCTGTTAGCACACTAGTTGTTCTTTAGAACACTCTGGGAAGCTGCAGTAGAACACAAAGGAATCAACTGACAGTCTCTGCCATTGTTGGATGTACATGTTTTACTGAGAATGTCAGACTTCATTCTCACATGACTGAGAAAGATAATGTGAATTTACAGAAAATATGCTCTCATTTTAGCTTCTGGAGCACCTTCCAAAACTGTATGGGACAAGCATGTGAAAATAGTTTTCTCTCAAACATGATTCATGATATCCCAGCAGAAGGTTTTTCACAGGGTAAAATCACCTTAGAACACACCACAATTCCTGAAATTAGTATGGTACCATCAACAAATGAATTCTAATGTAACTAAAGTCTGTTATCACCCTTTATAGTTCTCCTTTTGGTGACCCTCAAAATCTTCGATTCACTACAATGCATTTCAATGGGGTACTATCATTTATATTGGTCCCAAGATGGCTGCCAGCAATTCCAGGATGAAGTGCTGACAGCCAATCAGATCTCACGATGACATGTGTGGTTAGGCTCCGCCCAGATATATATGTGTTTTTACTTTTGATTTTCTCAGCAACTACTGAACGGATTTACACCATTTAACAAAAGGGTTCTTTCTGAACCAAGAACTACCTCTTTGCCAAATTTGGTGTAATTCCGTTCAGCAGTTCGGGCTGTAGCCTTGCATAAAGTTTCCTATGGGAAATTGATTTTTGACTCTTATTTTTTAATTTCTTTGCAACTACTGAACGGATTTACACCATTTAACAAAAAGGGTTCTTTCTGAACCAAGAACTACCTCTTTGCCAAATTTTGTGTAATTCCGTTCAGCAGTTCGGGCTGTAGCGGTGGCTAAAGTTTCCTATGGGAAAATGAATGGCCCCCGCTTGACGAATCACCCCGAAACTTTCAGGGTAGGAGCGGACCGGAGCGTTGAGTGTTGAGCTCAGCTTTTGCCTTTCATTCGTGCAGGAGACTACACGGCCTGCGGATTGTAAAACAGAAACTGTATTTTATAGACAAGCAGAAGGAAGGTAAGTCGCTCTCTCTCTCTCTTCTCTCTATCTCTCTCTCTCTCCCCCCCCATAATGGAGGTATGGAAATTAAAGGCATGATTTAAAAATGTTGCATGACATCTGAAATGGGTAAAGGTGTGTATTTTCTTATGGAGCAAAAAGCAATGTATGCAAGGAATTCCTTGGTGTTACCTCTGGCTCATTGAGTCTGTGAGAATAATTTTTAAAAAAAAACAGTCTTGCGAATATATAGATATTTCACATAGTAACTTTCTGATATTCGTCTGTTAGCACTGACTTTGAATGAAGTGTCTGCTTCATTATGTTGATTCACTTTACTATACTGCATTTGTATTGGGTCTGAACATACAACAATGGTTGCAGATTGGTGGAATTTGGGCATGTGGGTCAAAGTGAAGCAGTAACAGTTTACTTTGAAACATTCCCTAACCTTTGCTGCATTTTTAATTCTATGTTGAAATCTTTGCTTCTGAAGTTATTTCATTTTGCAAAAATTGTGCAAGCACTGGCATCTCCCATCACTAGGAAATGAAGGCAGCACAAGGTTCAAGGTGACTCTTTTTTCTCTCAATTGCAAAGATGGCATGTGACAGTTGTAGTGGTTCATCATCCTACCTGCTACTACACTACTGGCATGAGGCAGTGGTACAAGAGAAAGGATTGTGTTGGCAGAAACTCACCATGCGTTATATTAAGACCTCAGTGACCAAAGGCATGTTTACGGTCCCCTACAATGGAAACCACAGTCAGCCGGTGGAAACTTGACTTTAGTTTATATCACTGACAATTGGACACACCGCGAAGATATGGCTGGACACTTTAAATTATGTCACATTTAACTCTTTTTCCCAGGCAAGACACATGCGGATCAGAGCATTAGGAGGCAGACAAAGCTTAAACCCAATTAATCAAATTAACGGACTACCTCATGAGCCCAGGCAGGCCTAAATGCAAGGACTGCCCAGCATACAAGATGCCTTAAGCCACAGTATAGAATACAAACAAATGTGCTTACAGTTTGAAAACAATGTTTCTTTACCAGCCTCCTTCATTTCCAAATCTGTGCCCCATGGCATAAGTACAGCAGCAGGCATGCAGTTGACTGGGTCAAGCCAACCACCTACTCCCACTACACGCCGGGATCAACCTCTTTAAACGATCATTCCTTGGCCTATTTACAAAAACAGGACCTAAAGCAACACACATTACCCCTTGCAGACTTTAATGATGCAGCACCAACCTAACTATTTTAATTTGCACAATGGCACATGATCACCGTTTTAGGCAGCAGAATCTGCAATTTTGCTTAATTACTGTTTAAGTTAATTGCATACTGATTGGAAGATAATGTCTGTTATTCAAGCTGTAGACTTGCTGTATTTTTAAACCCAAGAGTGGTAATTTTTTTTTTCTTTCCCTGGGAGTTGAAAAAGTGCCTGAAAAAAAGCCTTATATATTTATTCTTTGCCCTTTCGCTGTACTAGAGGAATGGTAGCGGAAAGCATATTGGTCTCCGTAAAAACGTGTAGAGCATTCAGAGGATAGGAAAACAAGACCGAAGGACAAGGAAAAAATAAGTACAGGCAGCCCACTTTAGTTTGCTTTTTTCCATGGACACAGTTACATGAAAGACCAACTATAGCCTCCAGCATTTTTCTTATTTTTCTGCTTCTATTGCTGCCTTGTTTCTGTCGCATGCTTTGTAAGCTCTGCTGTACCTTTATTCAGTCACACTTCTTTGGAAACAGTAGGATTTCATTGTATGGAGACATGACATCCCATGACTATCTGCCCCCATAGAGTCCCCTTTTCTGTCCTTTTCCTCAGAACCTCATCCTGCCCTGGAAAATGGTCCTCTTGTACTTTGTGTCTTCCCTTTAGCATGGACCCCAGTTAGGCACTGTGAGTCGCACCCTTGGGTGTTACCCCTGAGTGTCCTTGTAGGATCCCCTGCTAGCAATCAATATTTCCCTCTCCTGTTCAGATCCTTTTGCAATGCTGTGAAGGTGACACCAACAGCTCATTAAGACCCACAGGTTACTGCTAAAGGAGGCATAAATTGCATGTGTACATGTTGTATCAGTAAGTCCAACTTTTACCATAAAGACCACTGATCCAGTGTTACCCGTGGGCATACCTGTTCATGGATGTTCCCTGTTGGTATCTATCCAGGCTAAACAGTGTACAAAAACAAATAATAAATGCAACAGGGCGCTATTAGCATTTGCAGACCCTAGTCCCCATTATTTCAATTCTACTTATAATTTTCTACAAATACAGACAAGCCTAGCACAGACATTATTGAATCAGGGTTCAATAAATGATGGTCCCCATGGCCTGATGTTTACTAACCCTGGGCATAGTTCGTGTAGTAGCGCTACGCGTAGCTACGCAAGTGCACTTCGCACTACGCGAGCTACGCGTAGCACTACACGAACTGCGTAGTGCGGTAGGAAATGCTGTTCGCAATGATTGCACAGTGCCGGATGCTTGTCCGCACTGTGCAATCATTGCAAACGGCATCTTGCACAGTGCAAGCGGTTGTTTTCTGCCGCTCAAGTAGATTTGTACTCAAGCGGCAGTTTTCTCAACGCGGACTGGTATTTTCTCATCGCGAGCGGTCGCGAGCATACGCGACCACTCGCAATGAGAAACCTGACCTCCCGCGTTGAGAATCTCGCCGGAGGTTTATTTTCCACGCTCGCGATCGGCAACTTGATGTTGCTGATCGCGAACGAGGAAAAGTCTCGCCGGGATGTCATTTTGCTTGCTTGCGGTCGCCAACTTGACGTTGAGGACCGCGAGCAAGCAAAAAATGCCCGCTACGCGTTTTTGCACTGTGCTACGTGCAATTCGCGTAGCGCGTAGTTGCGCAAACTACGCAAACTACGCGAGCGTAGTGTAGTTTTCCGCCCAGGCCTAATGTTTACCCTCAGTAAAAAAACAGACCTGGGGTCAAAACATGTTAACAGTTTCTATTTGGATGGGGATGCATTAAAAACCAGTGGGGCCAAAGCATATGGTGCTACGTTTTTCTAAGTCAAGCTTTTTTGAGAAATCACGACCCATCTATAAATCCCTTCCAACCTTTATAAGCTCAGAGCAAGACTGAATATAATAAAAATACAGATTTATTTTGCTAACATTTTAAACTGCACCATTGGAGACAAAAACACTTCTAAATACAATGCTTGATCCGTGAAATGAATAAAACAAGCAAAAGATGAAAATCTTGTCCCAAAGATAACAAAAAAATCAATTACATCAGGAAATTCAGTTATTGAGAAGGTTCTCTGTCAAAATAATTCATAGGGAGTGTATATTGCAAAATGTGTCAATTCTGTGGCAGGACTACCTGGCAGAAATTGCCCTACAGGACTCTCCATAAGCCCTATAGAGTCCCACAGAAAAAGATGTGATGAAGTTACAGTGTCCGATGAATTTGCTGGATAGGTGTGGAGCCCATGCTAGCAGCCTAGCCTGGGCAAGAAGGTACTTCTCTACTGACATTAACACAGGAGCAAGGGGGGCAAGGCTTGCAGCATGTCATTAAGCAAGTGTCTTTAGGCTGTCTACTTGCCCCATTAGTTCCTAGTGTGACCCATGAGGGAAGGCTGGGACTGTGTAAGGAGATTGGGCTGAAAGATTCTTCCCATTGTGTGAGTACCCTTTGAAGAGTGTTGTAGGTTCAAGTATCTCCACTGGATGAGTGTGCACTGCTGCCTTTAGTTACAAATGTAGCAAGTCAGTTTATTTTTTACTATTTGGCCTCACAACATAATAATCATGCATGCAGGGGCGTAACACAGGCCCCTGCAGCCTCTGCAGTGCAGGGAGGCCCCACCTCTTTAATGGGCCCCAAACTGTTCAGAGAGCCCCCATTCAGCCAAAGTCCAATGAACATCTGTGACATATGGTATACTCATGAGGCCTGATTAATATTTCGCGGGGACCCCATCATTTTGCTTTAAGCCACTGCATGGTTGTACACTGAGGGCCCATCGTAAAATATTTTATGATATAGGTTTGGGCTCTGTTGTCGCAAGGGGCCAACTATGTGCAGCCCCTGGGGTATAGAAGACTGACAATGGGGGCAGCAATGCATGTTAGTGTCACACACTTTCTTACTGCGCGTTCTGTCTACTGGCGATGAATGACCTCCACGCTGTCTGTCTTGGTTTCCATACAGTGCCCTAGCTGTGGTTCTGGGTCTTCAATCTGTATCCACACTTCGCCTACAGGTGTTCTTTGGCCTGTCTCTTTTCCATTTGCCTTATGAGGTCCAATGGAGAGCTGTTCTTGTGATGGAGTCTTGTTCTTTTCTTATGTTGTGTACTATCAAACTCCATCTTTTTCTCATAATGATGGTGTCCATACTCTTTTGCTTGCCCCTGGTGAGCAGGTCCTGGTTGGAGATGGTTTGTGGCCAGAAAATGTGCAAGATTCTTTGCAGATTACTGGTGTGAAAGGATGACAGTTTGGTGATGTTTTTTTTATCAACCTCCAGCATTCTGATCCATACAAGAGTGTCAACAGAAAGCAGCTCTGGTAAAGATTCAGCTTAGTGTTGATGCAATACATGAGAGGACCTCTGCATTTTGTTCAGCATTCTGAAGGCATTCCTGGCCTTGTTCAGTCTGCTCTTGATGTCACTGCTGCCCATCCATCATATCTGATAGTACTGCCTAGGTAGGTGAACTATTCAGGCATCACTTCTGATTACTTCGTGTTGATCTTCAGGCCCACTTGTTGTGCATAGATGTTGAGCTGAAATGTCCTTTGTTGATTATGTTGATGTTTGTGAGAGGGCAAGGCTAAGTGATCCACATAGTATACTTCCTCCAGTGTAGAGAAAAAGGTAAATCTGATGCTTCTGGCTTGGTCTTCAATAGTGCATCACATCAGCAAGTGAATGACTAGGTTGAAGAGCAGTGCTAACATCACACATCCCTGTCTCACACCAGGCTTGACTTCGAAGCTATACTCACTATCTCTCGTCGTGCAGGTAACATTTTCACAAAAGCTCTTGATGAGGAAAACAATCTGCTGCCTTATGCCATAGTCTCTCAGTATATGAGAGGCTGTCACAGTGGATACTGTCCAAGGCTTTTTCAAAATCCGTTAAATTGATGTATAGGTGTCTCCGTCACTCTGTGCACTGTTCTTTGATGTTGCATAGAGTAGGGGTCTGATCAACACAGCTTATACCCTTGCAGAACTCAGCCTTTTCTTTTTTTAACTGCTTGTCCAAGGCATCAAAATGGACTGCTGTGTGGCTGTCTCTGCAGGGCCATTTACCAACTTTTTGCCTTCACCCTCCTGTTTTCGGAACCCGTTTTTGTTGGCCTTTAGGACTCTGCACACTTTACCACTGCTAACCAATGCTTCTCCCCTAAACATGGTAACATTGGTGTATTCACAATTGGCATATTTAATTTACTTGTACGTCGCTTGTAAAGTGGTCTACCATATACCTAGGCCTGTAAATCAAATGCTACTAGTGGCCCTGCAGCACTGATTGCGCCACCCACACAAGAAGCCTTTCAAACCAGTCTCAGGCATGCCATTGCAGGCCCCGTGTGAACAGTTTACTGCCTCTTCGACTTGGCATTCAAAACCTGTACCAAGCCTAAATCTCCATTTTTATTACACATTAGTCACCCCTAAGGTAAGCCCTAGGTATCCCTAGGGATAGGGTTCTGTGTAAGTAAAAGGTAGGACATGTACTTTGAAGTTTTACATGCCTGGGTAGTGACAAACAGCTAAATTCATTTTTCACTACTATGAGGATGACTCCTCTCATAGGTTAGCATTGGGAATACCTTAAACAACTTTTAAACTGTAGATCCTGATTAGAAAGGAGTAGCTAAATCATGTTTCATACCTTTGGAAAGGTAATGATAAATCCTCTTTACTGGCAAAGCTCGATTTAACATTACTATTTTAGAAATGCCACTTTTAGAAAGTTGGCATTTTTTTCTGCTCTGTGTGCCTGCAGCCTGTCTCCAAAGCATGTCGGGGTGGGTCACAGCTACACTTTGTGCATTACCTCTAGACAGCCACCAGCACAGGAAGGTTAATTGTATCTGAGTACTCATCTGCATTCATCTGCATTCTGATGGCTCTTTCTGAGCAGGAAGGGAAGGAGGGGCTGACAATCAGATCTGAATAGGTTGTGGCCTGATCCCACACAAAGGGCTGATTACTCCCACAGTTAGGCTGGAGCCAGGGCTGAGGAAGAAAGGATACTTCTGCACTTCAAAGCCCCTGCTTTAAAGTCACCCCCACTTCAAAGGCCCATTAGGGTTTAAGTACTGGGTCTTTGACCCCCACCAAATCAGATACTTCTGTACCCGCAACTAGGCGCTGTCAATAAGAACTGCTGTTCTGCTTCAAGGACTGATACTCTGATGGCCTGCTGACCTGGAAGGCAGCTTGCCTTTCTGCTGTGCTGCCCTGCTGCCTGCAGCTCTCTGACCCTACGGAGGAAAGATGGACTCTGCCTTGCAACTGAAGTGATCTCCAAAGACTTGTTGGCTTGCCTTCTGTTGCTTGAGACTCAGGGATATCTAAGTCTCTACCCCTGCTCCTGTGCCTGGTTCACTGGAAGTGGACCCGGATACTTGCATTAGAGAAATCGAAGCAGCTCCAGTCTGTATGTAGCAGAACCAGCACATCAACCCTTTTGCAGGAGTAGAACCCAGCGCATTGCACTCGGAACCGCTGCTTCACGCAGGAAAAACATCTTTGGAATCAATGCATCTCTGCCAGTGTGTAGAGAAGATCGATGCATCGCCCCACCAGCCTGGATTAACCCTGCACATCGTCTTTTCAGAACCATTGCACTCAGAACTGGTGCTTCGGTCAACAGACCCAACACATCGCCACCAGTGTGTGAAGAAAATTGATGCATCACCTTGACTGCGGGCTCGACATCGACACATCGCTCGTCTGCTATCTGCATCTCGCTGCTTGTGACCAGGATCAATATACTGTGTCCACCGGCCTAAGTATATATATATATGCTTGCTTTTACACCGAGCTATCTCAGATTTGTAAATAAAAAAAATCATCAATCATTTTGTTGCCACGTGTGTTGAACCCTTGCACGTGCCTTCCAAATGGGGAGGGTGCCACTTCATTGTTGTACGGTTTATATTTTCTCAGTAAAACTGCATTTGTTGGACAACATAAACATCAAAACTGCACGAGAATGAGTCCATGCACACTATCAGGATATGTTGGCCTTAGTACTGGCTAGTTCACAGTGCACCATCTGTACCCCTAACCTAGCAAGGTAACAGGTGGTATGTGCAACCTCAGAACATGACAACCCTGACTCCCCAAGGAAATTGTGGAAATAGATCTAGAACCCTTTCGTTTGGGTAACTCTTGCATGCCCAAATGGAGACACAAGAAATACTCAAATTAGCATGGCAAATATTTATTGAAGCAGTCATATTCTTGTATAAAATACGTGCGGTGCAATTACCAATAGATGGAAACAAAACAAAGTAATCAGCATCACGAAAATGGTAAGGAAATGAACAATTCAACCATTGTGAAGTTACATAGATTATATGTTTGCATATGAGTACAGTTATAGTTGTGCTCCTACCTAGAGCTCCCTATCCTAGTGTACCTAGGGTGGGTGAATCTGCCAGAACCCCTTAGGGCGATCTAACTCTCCAGTTACCTGTTGGTATGTTTAATCTGGGAGCCGGGCTTGATGTAGAGCTGGGCACCATCTTTTTCAGGATGTAAACAGGATTTAGCTGGGCTGTAAATCTAGCATTAGGTGACCTCGACAGTGTCAGCAAAATGCTCCTCTATCTAAACAAAGGAGTGATCTTGTTTATATATTAAACTTCACCCATGTTGCCATGTCACATTCCCAGTCAGGCCGCCATTATTTATTGATTCTATCCTGACAAAGTTGTCAACGTGAAAAATAACAAACATCAACATTTTGAACTTTAGATTTCAAGGCTCTGATTATATGCCTACGTAGAAATGTAAATGTAAGCAAAAGTCATTTCAGATAATATTATCCATACAGGCACTCAAGCAGAGGTGCGTCAAATGTCAATGTTCAAGAAAGATGTCAACTTTAAAACGTGGACATATAAAATTGTTGTGTACTCGCCCGGGCCTAATGTGACCACATAAAACCCACTCTGTGGATGTAAAGCAACTAAAATGCTTCCTAAAAACAATGCTAATAACATAGATTTAATTATATATAAAACCTAAAATCATAAATGCATTGTGCCCTTTAATCATAAAAGCATAGTGAAAGCCAGCCTGATTGTATTAAAACTAGCGGACAAAAAGGCAAATAAAAGGACTGAATTCTAAATGCAGTTTACTGAGTAAAAACATGTCTGAATTAAAAAATCTCCACCACTCAAAACTGCCAGATTGTTTAAGTGTTCTGAGGAGTAGACAAAACATTGCTATTCCCAGCTACCACTGATAATTGTTCCGTTGGCACCCTTCTCACCAGCTCCAGGGAACAAACATCTTCAAATCCATCCCCCTCAGCAGCCGCTGGAGGTGTGACAGCCAGTAGTGCATCCGCAGAGGACGAGCCAGGATCCAAATCACCAGGAGCTGAAGTATCCCAGGATGGCTCATAATATGTGTTTTGAAGCAAAGGCAAGTGCCGCAAGGTATCTGTACAAGTGTCTAATGTGGTTTGTATTTTTGTGCACTATGTTATTCATTAGTGCCACAGCAAATGTGTGTGTAGCAGTGTTCAAGTGTCTGTAATCTTTTTATCGGGGTACAATCCTTCAAATTTCACTTACTACACTCACATGGTACACATTTGAGTAATTTTTACTCTTTCATTAAAGTGTAAACTTTTCCAGTTATATTTTTTAAGTGTTGGTTTGCTGGCAAACACATAAAAAACTATTGTGATAAGCTGCTAATTTATGGTTAATAAGTATGGGGTTAGTCTGGTATAGCAGGACTTCACTAGAAATGCACATCTAATATTGTTAGACAAGGCTTTTCTAATGCTGCTTGCTAATTTTTACAATCCAAAACTAACCAAAGGATTTAGACTTTTGTCTTCTTTTCAAAATAATTAAAGCAAACGTACATAGACAGAGAGGAAATGACAGAAGGGAGGCTTCAGTCTACATGCATTATTGCTTTGTATTACTTTCTACTCGTCTGTCACTATTGTGTTTAAATTTGTTGATTTATTGAACATTTTGCCTACGAATTCTGTGCAATGTGTGCATGCAGCACAGTACAGACATAAGAACTTGAAGGGATAAAAGTGAGGACTATCACGATGTTCTGAGGCAAGTGTAAGTGTATATGATATAAAGTAACCCCTTCTGTACATTATAAGGATATTGCAAGTCACCAAGGAGTTTCATGACCTAGAAAGGAACAAGGCAGAAGGCTGAGTTCCTTTATTAAGTCGTGGAACTCCAAAGCAACTTACAATATCCTTATAATGTACAGAAGGAAGTATTTTATTCCTTATAATCCATGGTGATTCCATGACCCTTCTCACCAGCTGCTTAAATCCTTGGAGCCTTAAATTATGAAAGACGTTTTATGGTTGCTGACATGAAGAATAATAGTAGAATTTCCAAGCAAAATGGTGCATGTTCAAATTATAAGTGTCAAGGCCAGAAATTATTGGGTCCAAAAACTCCGGAACCAATAATTCCAGGCATGAAGACACAGGCCTCTCCGGGAAGCTGCAGTTGCTGTAGCTGCAGGCAGAGGCATTACCCAAGCCGTGGTCTTTCAATGCAGCAGTTTCGGGGGACACCCACCACCCAACCCAACCAGCATTCTGACATACACATTCCACCTGCTAAAAACAGGTTAAAAATGGATGTGATTTTTAGGCAAAATTGTGAGAAACCACACGGTCAAACAACTGGTAAATCTGTGTGCTAGCGGTTATTCCCCATTTCAGGGAAAAAATTCAAAATGGCTGGACTTGGCAGCGAAAATACTAGCTCCAATGCAAATGTCCTGCCAACTGATAATGAGATCCTTTGTCTTCCAGCAGCAGATCAGACAGAAAAATGACATTGCTTTATCCTGAATACCTGACACCACAGACACTTCATCATTCTGTAGTGTATGGACATCACAAAAGATCTTTTTGTTGATTGATTGCATTTATTATTTTGGGGTTTACTATCCAGCTAACACTTCGGATCACCACACATGCAGTAGAATACAGCATCCACAGATAATCGTATATAACTACATGCTAGGTGAGTGGTGTCAGAGCAGTCATGATCTACTAACTTGTAGTAAATAATAAGAAGGCCACATAACTTCAATTTATGAACTGAATGGCCCGATTACAGTTTATTGAAAATAAACAAACAAGGTTAAATTAAAAAGGAGCATATTAATTATACAAAGGACGTGTGAGTGTTTGCTGTACAATGCTTTTTTAATAATGTGTCTGGATTAGTGTGTGTGTGTGTGTGTGCATGTGTGTGTGTTTGGCTGACTCCTCTTACATGGGCGTTAGACGGGAAATGGTCAAGACCTCTAATCATACCAACCAATTAGGAAAGCAAACTAAGGAAATGGAAACTATGCATTCTTTATTTTTAGAGCATTGTACTTGAAAGCTTGAAGCTCCACATAGTTTTTTTAATTTGCGGGCTTCACTAAATGCCACTGATTTTTTAAAATACATTGAAATGCTTGCAGTGGGGACTTTTCCACTCCTGCACAAGGACAAGAGCACCTTATGAAACCAGGCTCAGGCATATTTGGTAAACTTGTTTGTGAAGTATGAAATTCCACAAATTTGTCTCAGTGTGAAAGCCAGGTCCTGTGCTGAACCCTCGCTGCCCACAGCCAAAGGCAGACAAACCCTGTTGTGCATGGCTTAAACATTAATGTAAAGTTTCATAGAAGCAGGAAGTAGTATTTGGAAAAAAGTTAAGTGAAATTATGATTAGGATTGTTTTTTTCACCTTTAAGTATGTTTAAAAAAACTTTAGAAAGTCACTTAAAAGTCAACTTGACTACACAAGTTCCAGGGTGTTTATTACAAAGGAATAAACAGATTAAAATAGATCACTCTCAGACCATGCTATATAAGTATAAAATTGCAACAGAGAGGCCAAGTCTCCTAAAGAAGTTAAGGCGAAATAGATTTACACAAACAAGAAGTTGTGTTGCTGCAATGAAAAACAGTAACATTAGAATCTGATGCTTGGAAGACTATCTTATTTTGTCTTTTCTATGCATTAGCAATCTAATTCTCCCAAGCACAGACCAATGCACAGAAACATTCAGAGTACAGGAATCAAAAAGCCTTTCAGGAAACGATGGGTATAAGGCAAAAGAGTATTAGCAACACCAGCAGTAGCTGGTCAGAAGTCTTCAATGAGTCAGGAATAAGTGTCAGTCTAAACCACACTTATGGGAAACCACATGACATAGGGAAATGTCTTAAAGAGTCCATTCAAAAGAAATGGGAATTTTGGGCATGATTTGGGTAGGAGTCCCAGGAAGGTTCTGCATAGGACACGTAGAAAGGGGGCTCAGCAAGGAAAGTCTGAAGTCATCTGCAGGATTCAGGGCAAGTCCAAAGAGACAGCATCTCCAAGAGGAAAAAATATGAGAGATTCTCTTCGTCCACCAAGGTGATTGATATGTTATAGTCCTCAAGTTAGTGTGGTAACACCTCTTTAGTTGCATCATCAATAGAAGTCCATTGTCCGTAGTAGCTATACATTGCAAGCACCAACAGTAGAGAAAAATCCCACACTGGACATGGGAACTCTGTCTTGGTCCCATACTCAGACTAGAGCACAATAGTCTCTTGTTCAGCCACAGGTTTCTCATGTGCTCATCATTGGATTTCTTTCCCAGACATGTATATATTGCTGTTACAAGAAATGTATCTTTTCAAACTAGCAAAACATAAACACACTTGCAGAAGAAGCAAGTCAGCAAAATATAGGAGCACAGTTAATTATACAGTGAAGAAAAGACCTATGAGAATAATGCTAACGTAAGACATTAATAAATGATGCACATTTAATATGCGTGCACACATTTAAACATGTATAAATATATTTCTTGAGTATTTTTAGTTCATCTTGCATAGGTCACACAAGAAGCAATGAAACTTCACAATAGCAGGTATGGCTAAGAACTACACTGAAAGAACATACATGTAACATTAATTCATACATTGAATAATCATTATCATTTGACCTATACTAATATCCTACACATATGAGGATCACTTAAAATTAAAAACGGCGGGGCATATTAGCAAGAACGGCGTTAAAATTATCGCTGCTTTAGCGGCAGGAAACTGCCGCTAAAGCGGCGATAATGGGCTAGATAATATGCCCTTGAGAATACCATTAGAAGCCCATGTTCTGCTGTGATCCTGGGCTTCTATTGGAATTCTCAAGGGCATATTATCAAGCCCATTATCGCCGCTTTAGCGGCAGTTTCCTGCCGCTAAAGCGGCGATAATTTAACGCCGTTCTTGCTAATATGCCCCGGCATTCCTAACATTTATACAGACAGCATAGCGCACATTTATGTATCTTGTGTAAGGCTTCCGCAATGAAGTAAAGCGGATGCTTTTTGGAACAATTACAAGTTACTGGTTTTCATCTTTGCATGGTAGTATACTGTATACTCTATACCATGGGTACTCACAAACTTTCTCTCGGGGCCAAATTTACAGTGTGGTTTGTGGCCGAGGGCCGCACCGGTGGGGGCGGGGTCAGTGGGGGAGGGGGCGGGGTTAGAGCAAAAAAAACAACAACTATGACCATGAGGTTGAACACAGGCCCCTGCAGCGGACGCCTTCGTCCACTGAGCCACCAGACCCGGCATACACACATCTCTCTCTCTATCTATCTCTCACTCTCTCTCGCTCTGTCTCTGTGAGGGAGCCCCCGTGAGTGTCGTTCCTGTGAGCAAGGTGTCCGTATACAGAGACCCCTGGGTGCCTTACCGCTACGATCAGGAAACAGACTGCGAGAATCTGGACGGAACTTCCGCTGTAACTAAGGGTTTTTCCTTCAACATACAGCCCAGCGGAGAAAACCCGGAAGTGATCCACCCCTGGAGGAGCGGAACGGAAACCCGAGACAGCCAATCGGAAGGGTCTGACGCGACATCAGTGTGGCCAGAAAAGGAGGAGGAGAGCTTGCCAAGCCCGTCAGCTGTTGGGAATCGGAGAACACGGGAGAGCAGAGGAAGCGCTGGCGAATTGGAGGAGAAGGCGAAGGAGGACGGAACCGGAGACGAGAGCGACGGAGGCCTGGAAAACCCAGAAGTGTGGTCCGAAGACTGGTGGATCCCGGAGGAGGCGGATGAGCCGCCGCAACTCAGGAGAGTTGCGGCAGAAAGCGGTACGTGAATTGGGCGGGGGGAGAGGATAGAGGGAGGGGTGGGAAAGGGGTAAAACCACGGGATTGTTTCCCCACTACCTTAAATAACCTCACTGCACGCCCAACGTCCAAATCACTTCCCTTGAGCACGATGTTATAATTACCCCGATGTTTAACAATCTTCCACGCTGAGACGTAAATCAGCTACTCCTTTCTTTTCCTGGTTCCCGGTTCTTTGCCCAGGTGCCTTTTTCTTTTCACCAACTGCTCCCTCATCTCATTACTCACTTGGTGTGGTGGAAGAAGAAGTACTCGTTGCAAATTCATATCCTGACTGCCACCTTTTTGTTTTCCTTTCCCGAGAGCACGCCGGAACTTCGGGACCCTACCAGCCCACCAGAAGGAAACTGACTCCGTGCCCTGGAAGGACCACTTCTCCTGCTGCACCCCACCACGACGACCACTTAATTGAGTTTCCCTGTACCAGAATCAACAGACATTTACTCCGTCACACCCGCTATCCTGACACTGTTTTCACCACAATCATAATAAAACTCACAATATAGATCCTATACGGCCTCCTCGCTTCTGTTTACGACCCTCCCTCCGACAGTCTCCCTCCCTCTCTCTCCCTCCCTCTCTCTAGCTCTCCCTCCCTCTCTCTATCTCTCCCTCCCTCTCTCTCCGTCTCCCTCCCCCTCTCTCTCTCTCTCTCTCCCTCTCTCTCTCTCTCTCCCTCTCTCTCTCTCCCTCCCTCTCTCCCTCTCTCTCTCTGTCTCCCTCTGTCTCACTCACTCTGTTTGTCTCCCTCTCTCACTCTATTTGTCACCCTCTCTCTCTCTGTCTCCCTCCCTCTCTCTCTCTGTCTCCCTCCCTCTGTCTCCCTCCCTCTCCCTCCCTCTGTCTCCCTCCCTCTGTCTGTCTCCCTCTGTCTGTTGCCCTCTGTCTCCCTCTCTCTCCCTCTGTTTCCCTCTCTGTCTCCCTCCCTCTGTCTCCCTCTCTCTCTCGCTCCCTCTGTCTCCCTCTCTCTGACTCCCTCTCTCTGTCTCGCTCCCTCTGTCACCCTCCCTCTGTCTCTCTCTCTCTCTGTCTCCCTCTGTCTCCCTCTCTCTGTCTCCCTCCCTCTGTCTCCCTCTCTCTGTCACCCTCTGTCTCCCCCTCTCTGTCTCCCTCCCTCTGTCTGTCTCCCTCTCTCTGTCACCCTCTGTCACCTCACCCCGCATGTGTGTCAGCCCGGGCTGAGACAGCTTCCCGGGCACACACACAGCCGCACCCGAGTATTTCACAGGTCTTTAAAAGACCATTCACTTGTTAATGAGGCTTTGTTGTATTTCACCTCTTCTTAGCGCCCCTGCATCTCCACTCAGAGATGCAGGGGCACTAAGAAGAGGTGAAATACAACAAAGCCTCATTAACAAGTGAATGGTCTTTTAAAGAATCGCCCGGCCCCCATAGAGCGCTGCTGCAAACGGCGCTGTTTGCTGACACTTAAAGAAAAAACACAGGTAGGATATCTGCAAGGTCCGCGGGCCGCCAAGGAAGGCTTGCCGGGCCGCTGGCGGCCCGCGGGCCGTACTATGAGTACCCGTGCTCTATACTGTAAATCCGTTTGGTTAAAATAAAGCATGTATGTTTTATTATTGCATGTCAGTCACTGTATTTATCTACATCGAGGATTATTTCTAAATCATTTTATCGAATGCAGCTCTCATTTAGTAAAGTTGATTCCTAAGTTAAACATTCAAAATTATTTCTTTTCCGATATTAGTAAACATTCTATGTAGGAAGTATGAATTCTACAGTAAAGATTCTTCTGCAATAGCAGTGTTAAACGCACGAGTACATAATTCATTATGACACATTGGGCTCATGAGCAAAGTGCATGTTCATTTTGTGTGTTAGGTATCATTTAGGTTTTAGTGAGGTGTAAAGATTGGGCAGTTTTGCGCTCACCACTACCAATGAACTGGAGATAAGAACACAGTATGTGCGGAATTGTAATTTGTGAAATTTAGCAAATATTACATGAAATTATGCAAAATTTTGTGAAAGCAACATCTCACATCAATATTAAACACGAGGGAATAACTCACATTCGAGTCATGCAAATATCAGCAAGGGAACCAGCTTGATTAGAAAATGTTCCCAGCAAGATTTGTTTTCCCAAACCAATCACGCACTGAACGGTTTCTGTTCAAACCAGTACTCCAAGGTAAAAATTTGTATGGAATTTGGTACCAGCAAAATCCGTGGTATTTCGCACATTTCCCTAATTTTGTGGGCTTATGAAAGGTTTTCACGTGCAAATAAGATCTTTTAATGAATCGAAGCGCTACAGATAGGCTGTGATTCTGGAATTAATATATTATTATTATGTAGGTGCAAATGGTGAAAGTGTATGAACGCCCTCCACAATATACAATCAAAACAGATGAAGGTTTACATTTCAAGTGGCTTTGAAGGAACTTGAAAATTATTTTTAGAGACAGTAAGATGTGTTGATACAAAGACATATGTTCTTTACTAGAAATCTGTGAAAGCATATATATATGTTTAATTGTATTTTAAATTGCAATTTATATGGCATCAGTTAGTGTCTAGAGGAATTTCCAAGAAAGCGCAAAAAGCGTTATTAGCACACACAACAATAATGGTGGAATTGGTGACTGACATCACCAAAGTTTGAAGATATTGCCAGAAACTGCAAAGGAATTGTTTGTATCAAACAATGCAGCAATAAGTGTAGTGAATAAAATGGTGATGTCTAATAGTGGGATAAGTAGAAAAAAGGTAAAGGACAATTTACGATAAAAGCTGCTTGTTTCATGCATGGATCGTTGTCACATTTAGCCAATGCAAATAAGTGTCCCACTATTGGCAAGAATTGTAAGAAGTGCTGTAGAAGAGGACGCTTTTATATTATAGTGGGGGGTCGGTTGGGAAAAATCATTGTGAATGGGAGTATACTGAAAAGCATGAATAATTCAATAACTGGGAAGAAAAGCAATGGGAACGAGCATCACAGTTTACTTTTCAAGTCATCTTGGATAGATCCAAGGGTTCAAAGGAAGGGTTGTGCTGCTGTATGAGATTAGATCACTTTCAGAGTGATGTTTTCTAAGGCTGAACCCCATATGTGATCAAACATTATTTTCTGGTCCAGCAGTCGATATTATGTGCTCATGTGTAGCTAAACAGAATTTGTTGGTGGTCTAGTCAATAAATCTTTATTCAGTTAAGAACCATAAAAGAATACAATTCATTCAAACAAAATGCTACAATATATAAGTCTCAATAAGAAATTAAAAACCGTAAACAGCTACGTTAGCATATGAGACATCCATCCAACGATCCATGTGGAAATACGTATAATACAGCTACCATTAACAACATTGTGCAGCTTGCTATTTGGATCATAATGTGACTTGTTCATATCATTCAGTGCAGTCACCCTCAAAATACAAATCTCTTATCGAATCATACATAAAACCATTGGGATAAAATGTAGATAAAATTACAAGTAGTGACACGTATACAGTCCTGCAATCAGATCATACACAACATTATACACTCAAATCAAATCAAATCAAATCAAATAAGCTTTATTCGGTTGGATAATACACAAACCATAAAAGCACTCTAAAATACATCATACATTGGTGCGTATATCACAATCTCTAAAAAGGAACATCCAATTTCATTAGAAAGAGAGAAAAGAATAAAGAAAAGAAACCCCACACAAAACAAGCCATAATACCACCTTGCAAAAATGAAATATACATAAGAAAAACGCAAGTTTCATCATTTCAAGAATCTTTTTCGAGATAAAGAAGGGCCCAATATATCAAAAAATTACTTCCGTTAAAACCTTTAAACATAATAGACAGTTATTAAATAATTTCAAAGATATCAAAATAAAAAGATAATTTAAAAAGTCCAAGTTCTTAATTCAAAATGCATTCTATTTCGGGTATAAGCAAATTCATTTCAGGCTACAGACTTCGTTCTCATAACTCAAAGCCTCAAGATGAGAGTTATTATTACGTATCATAATTGACGTCTTGATATAAGTCACCACTGCATTACAAATTCTAATGTTTGCAAGACTACAAATATACTCAAATGCTACATTATAAGTAAAAAGTTTCTCCTTTAAAAACAGTGGTCGTAAAAAGCATTTCCTAGGATTCTTATAAAAACCACAGAATAACATGAAGTGCAGAGTTGTCTGTTTTGAAAAACCATCACATGGACACTTAGGAAGATTTCGACTCCATCTTCTCTTTATCGGGAAAGCAATTAAAAAGTGCCATCCTCAGTCTAGTTAAATAAAATCTATGCCTTATATTGGTGACCTGTAATTAATATGTAGGTATTCCAAGGCCAAACGTCCGGTCCATGTAAGCTTTAGTTATCGGTTTCTGGTTTGCTTTTAGGTCCCTGAACAATTTCCGTTTTTCCAGTAATTTATTCTGCAGGTCTTTTTTACAATGACTAGCTATTTGATAGGGATTTTTAAAATCGAGGTTTTGGTCACATTCAATTAGTAAGTTTTTGATATAGAGTAACCACGGTATTTT
Organism: Calotriton arnoldi; assembly: GCA_963921515.1. Taxonomy (NCBI): domain Eukaryota; kingdom Metazoa; phylum Chordata; class Amphibia; order Caudata; family Salamandridae; genus Calotriton; species Calotriton arnoldi. The sequence goes on along the minus strand of CAWUFW010016232.1, from coordinate 283,797 downwards.
AGTTCCATATTCATGTGCGATACAATCTTTAATAATATCCTGGGTAAATTTGGTGCCTTCTTTGCTCCAGATACCATGCCAAACATTTACGCTAGTTGTGCCTATAAAATCATGTATATAAGGGGCATCTAATTCTTTATGGACACTAAACACCGGGGTTGAACTCGGGACTGCTAACATTCTTCGCAAAAATGTATTTTCTTGTATGTAAAGAATGTTACAATTTTCTCCTCCCCACAATGTAGCCCCATAACAAGTTCCACTAAGGCACTTACTTTTATAAAGGGTCATTATTTCCCTAACGGGTTTATTTCCCATTTTTTTGAGAACCTGAAGATTGACTCCGTTATTCTCATAAACTTTAACTTACTGTTTTCAATATGGGCTTTCCAGCTCCCCCTATCGAAAAAGTCAGACCTAAATATACAAAAGAATTTGTTCTACTAATAGGGACATTATCAATATGATGATTCTTTGTTTTGGCTTTCCCTTGTCCACAGACCATTGTGAAAGTTTTTTTAGGTTAATTACTAAATCCTTGTCCTGCATATAATTTGCAAATCTATCAATCAAGGTTTGTAGCCCGTTCACCGTTCTTGATAATAACACAGCGTCGTCCGCATAAAGTAAAGTCGGGACGACACGTTTAGCCACTATAGGGGCATCCGCATTTAGCTTCTGTAGTTCTTCATCCACACCGTTAATATATAGGGAAAATAATAGTGGCGCGAGTACGCACCCTTGCCTAATTCCTCGTTTCACTCTAAAACTGGCAGTGCATTCCCCGTCTGGCCCATAGTGGACCCTTGTAGTCAAATGACTATATATCTGTGAAAGATATATAATGATATCTTCCGGGCGCCCATTTTAGTTAATGTCTGCCATCATTTCTTGTGGTTTACCAAATCAAAAGCACTAGTTAAATCAATAAAACATAAGTGTAGATGCCCCTTTTTATAAGCCTATATTTACTGATCAATAAATGTAGGTTGATGCATTGTTCTATCGTACCTATTTCCCTTCTGAACCCAAACTGCGATTCTGTAAGGATGTTTTTTTCTTCCGCCCAAATTTCCAATCTTTCTAGCAGTATTCTTCCCATTAATTTCGAAGTGGTATCGAGAAGGGAAATAGGGCGATAGCACATAGCATCAGTTCTGTTACCCTTTTTAAAAATTGGTACAATAATACTCTCTGTCCATGATTTGGGTATTGTACCTCGACCAACCGCATTAAAAACGTTTTGTAAAACGGGGGCCCAGAGGCTGGAGTCCTGTTTAAAAAGTCTATTGGGACCCCGTCTACACCCGGGGCCTTCCCATTTGCACTACGCGCTAATGAAAGAGTCACTTCATCTAATGTGATGAAAGATAGTTTTGGTGAATTAAAAGTGATAAAAGTTTGATTATTGGATAATTCCGTAACACCTTCGATATTAATTTGTCCTATTAAAGAGGGGGGTTTCGTTTTCTGCATTAAAAACGTTGCCAAAATGGCAAATCCATTCTTCTGGCTGCACAAGACTCTCAACTTTAGTTGCACAATTTTCTTTAAAGAAAGGGTGATTTACAGTTTTCCAAAATAAAGAGGTGTCTTTTGTATTTGCAGCCGAAATGAGCTTCTCCCAGGCATCTATCTGGATATCTTGTTTTCTTTTTGCTAGTGATTGTTTGTACAAAAGTCTCCGTCTTTTAATAAGTTCGTTATCTCTAGGCTTACTTTTTAAGGCATTTTTAGTGATTGATTTGCCTTAGTACATTGTGTATCGAACCACCCGATTTTTTTCTTTGTCTTCCTCTTACTCTTGATTTTCAGACCTCTTGAAATTTCTGCAGTGATCTTACAAAAAGAGCCCATAATCTGGTTATCAGTGCAATCAACCCTATTACAAATTTCTACCTCTTGTTTACATTTACCAATTAAGTCCTCCATAAAAACTTTTGGGTCTACTCCCGACCATTTGATAGACACACCATTTTCCCCCTGAGTAGAGACAAAGGGGGCTAGACAAGGACCACTCTGGTAAATGTCATTCATTCTAACCGTTAGGAGGAGTGGGTGATGATCACTGACACAAACTATTTTCACCTCCATATTCTCTATTTGTTCTAATGCCTGTTTCGAGATTAGAATGTGATCAATAATTGAACATTTACCATGGCCATCAAAGGTCGGCAATTGAGATGATCCATCAGATAGGTATTGATCTAATAAATCCAGATTGTGCTTAGACATTACTTCATTTATGGATTCACCGTAAAGATTGTGAGGGAAATGGGGGCTGCTATCACCAGACTCATTTCCATATCCACAAAGATTTCCCTCTGAAACGCTACATTTTTTACTATTGAAATCTCCGGCCCAAATCAGGATATAATCCCTCTTTATTTCTTTTAAAAATATATCCAATTCCCTCTCAAGTGACAATATCACCTGATTTTTTGTATTATTAAAAACATTATTATAAAAATTAATTACAACAAAGCATTGAACAGAAGAAAAAAGCCACACAAATTGGAAAAAGGGAGACTCAGTGTAAACTTTCTTTATCGATAACGGGCATGTTACCGATAATAGAAGTACTAGACCACCCTTAGCTCTTCCGCTTTGTGAGGGTATCGCTTGAGTATCCACAATTGAAAACCCATCAATGTAAAAAGATTTCATATGCCAAGTCTCTTGTAGGCAGATTAAATCACAGTCATTTAGAAAGGCAGGCCATGACCCATCAAGTAATTTCTTATCTACGCCTGCAATATTCCAAGATACAAAGGATAATCTCCTATAATTCTGTTTATGTTTTACGGGTGATTTTTCTAATAACAACTCATCAATGGGATTAAAATCTTGCACAGAGGCTTCAGGTAGTCAATCTACATCACTACAGTATGTGAGAGGCGAGAATCTATTAGACAAAACCAGAGGTCTCGGTTCTTTCCTTATTATGAAGTCCTGGCCATAATGGTTATGATTTATAATATCTGGTTTATAAAAATAACCTAATGGGACTCCAGTAATAAGATTTTTGATTGCCTATATATGTGTCCCAATTTTCACGTATCACGTCTAACAGAGTCTTAATCATCTCCTGATATCGAAAGGTAACTACAATACAATCCCCACTACATCTCTTTGGTTGTTTCCCCACCCAGGGAACTCTTCTTACCATAATAATACTTTTTGATAGAGTGTTTACATCATATACACGAAGGTTACTAAGCCAGGACAATGTTTTGTTTTTTAAATCGTCAAAATCTTCATTTATGCCATCCTTTAATTCCGGCACACTTTTCAGGACAATTGTATACGGTGTAGCTTCTGGGGGGAGGTGGAAAGGTCTTTGGTTCCTGATGAGGGTCGATGTGAGGCTAGGTGTAACTACCATTTTATTATCTTGGTTTGCCAGAGACCTGAGACGTGCCCCAATATCTGGTTTTTCCTTATTCATTTGATCACCATTATTTCCCCCTCTTGGCAATTGTGTTAGTACATTTCGGGACTGTACAGAAGCATTTATGGCAATTTGCGGATTTTTTACAGTGCTACATATTTAATTATTTGCTTGTTCTGTAACAGTTTGTGCATTTCCCATTTTGTTTTCCTCTTGCTTTGTAGAGTCCTTAATTAATTTAACAAAACCAGCAACATCATCCTTAATTTTAGAAATTTCAGTCAATAGATTTCTTTCGATCGTGTCAATTTTTCTGTGTAACTTTTTAAAAAGTAAATCCAAGTTTAAAGGGTGGTTGCAACATTGGGCTGTTTTTTCCCCCACTCTGGTTTTGAGCACATGACTGTTGTTTTTTCTGAATGTCATTTGTGGGTGGTTTCGCTTTACCCTTCCGCTGTAGTTTTCCCTCAGTCACAATAGATTGTTCTTGACCTTCCACTAAAACTGATATCTCCAAAGGTGTTGTTGATACGCAAGGTGCTATGTTATGTACCATTGCTATAGCGGTATTCTGGGAAGTAGAATTAATTACTGGGCGTGCCGATATTATATCTGCCATGTCTGCCATTGGATCCTCAACTACATTGTTTAGGGCAATCTTTGTCGCTGCTAAACGTTCTTCAACATTAACTATTTCACTGTTGATTAGGCCCACTGCAATATTTAAATAGTTGGTGATCGGTGCGCTTAATCTGGCGTTTTTATTTTTACTGCCAGTTGCGGCGCCAGTAAGCTTACGCTTTCCCATGGTTGTTGGGCCGGATGGCAGTCACTGTTATATGCTTTCTGTCGTATGCAAAGTATAGCCGCTCTTACCGTATGGCCAGCTTCCCCGGATATCCAACACAGGGCATTAGGGACCTAGCCCAGCCCAGCCTCATTCCGGACGCTGACGGGCGCAGACGGGCCCACCCTTGGCCCGGGCACGCCCGCGCGCGTCCCGTGCTGCGGGAGCCCTCAGGAGATTTTGTTGGCGCCTCCGGGCGTCCTGATGACGGTTTGCAGCAGCGGCCGCTCGGGAGTATGGGACTGGAGGTCCCTGTGGCAGCTGAACAAACGGGCAATGCACTGGCGATGAGACGGGCTTCCCGCGCTGCGGGAGCCCTCAGGAGATTTTGTTGGCGCCTCCGGGCGCGTCCTGATGGCGGTTTGCAGCAGCGGCCGCTCGGGAGTATGGGACTGGAGGTCCCTGTGGCAGCTGAGCAAACGGGCAATGCACTGGCGATGAGACGGGCTTCCCGCGCTGCGGGAGCCCTCGGGAGATTTTGTTGGCGCCTCCGGGCGCGTCCTGATGACGGTTTGCAGCAGCGGCCGCTCAGGAGTATGGGACTGGAGGTCCCTGTGGCAGCTGAGCAAACGGGCAATGCACTGGCGATGAGACGGGCTTCCGCGCTGCGGGAGCCCTCGGGAGATTTTGTTGGCGCCTCCGGGCGCGTCCTGATGACGGTTTGCAGCAGCGGCCGCTCAGGAGTATGGGACTGGAGGTCCCTGTGGCAGCTGAGCAAACGGGCAATGCACTGGCGATGAGACGGGCTTCCCGTGCTGCGGGAGCCCTCGGGAGATTTTGTTGGCGCCTCCGGGCGCGTCCTGATGACGGTTTGCAGCAGCGGCAGCGGCCACTCGGGAGTATGGGACTGGAGGTCCCTGTGGCAGCTGAGCAAACGGGCAATGCACTGGCGATGAGACGGGCTTCACTCATACGCGTAGGTCGTAAAATAATTTATGCATGATGAAATACAGTGCAATCGCCCTAATTATACAGCTCTCAAGGAACTTATCAAGTCATGCATAAAACCAGTCCGGTAGTCTGTGCTAATCTCATGATAAATTATAGATGATGATGGTTGTGCGCAGCCTGTCAATCGAAACATACATGAACTGCACCTAACTGTATGGGAACTAATTGCACCAAGGCAAGATTACTTGCCCTTCAAATTACGCAGCCTTACCATGATGAATCTATATACCATTATGCAGACTATATCAGATTGTAATAGTTGTAAATAAAATAAAGCTGGTGTACATCTTCTGAAATTGGGTAATCTAAGTAAAGAAATTAAGAAAAGTTTCCTTGCTGCTTTATATAATTCACAAAAAAAGAAGTGTAACAAAGACTGTGTAGATTCTGAATCATAGGGAAAGGGCTCAAGGTCCTTTTCACTGAAGGCATCTCTTGAATAAGAGACCAATAGGAGGGCAATATTAAAATGGAACCTTGCCAGATAGTACCTTTGATAACTTGGTACAATATATAAGTATGGCTCCATATATTTAGCATGAATCACTTGAGTATGGGCTACCACCATCCTCTTGCAACACTCAGATGCTACTCTTTTTCTCAACATTAAAGACACAATCTTTCCCATTGTCTGACCACCACCTTGTTGCATTCCCCATCCCATTAGCTAATACTTCCCCTCCAGCCTCTAAAGAATCAGGAACTCCACATAGAAGATGGTCTAGATTTACCCCGGAAAATGTCACACTTGCCCTGCAGCAGAACTACCCTTCTCTAGGAGAAGATATTAATGTGGCGTGTAGCTCCATGGATAAGTGGGTTAAGGAAGCCTATGACACGGTGGCACCCTGGACCAACAGCGCCCCGTGTAGGCGAACCAAATTCACACCATGGTTCAATGAAACTTTAAGATCAGTAAAAAAGGTTTGTAAGCGCCTGGAGCGCATATGGAGGACTGATTTCTCAGAAGATAATAAGACTTCGTATAAACTGAAGTTAAAGCACTATCACGCTCTCATCAAAAACACTCGTGCGGCCTATTACAAGGATCGAATAGAGCAGGCAGAGAACTCTATAAAGAATTATTTGCCATTTTTAAAGATTAATCCTCACTGACAAGAACAGAGGCTCCGATGACAAATTCAGTGGAGTCGTGCAATAGAATTGCAGACATTTTTGCGGAAAAGGTAGCTAAAATATACAAGACTTTCCCGGCTGAGGCTCGGGATGGGAGGAGCTGCCTGGCTGAATGTACCACGGGGGGGATGTGCCAAACTGCCTTTCTAAATTTGACCCACCCTCACTTGTGGACCTCACAGCGATAGCCGCTAGTATTAAATCTGGCTCTCCTACCGATCCTACGTCACCTAAGATAATGAGAGCAGGCCTGGAGACCTTACTACAACAACAAACACAAAGAAGAGGGTATGCAGTTCCTTAAGTGGGTCAATGGACTAGGAGAGAGATATGTAAGTAGTCACACAGTATCAAGGCTGTCCTATAAATGTAGGCGGGAGGGGGATTCCTCCTTTCGGAACTAGGGCCCTCACACACCCAGCCCGCTAGGTGTCATGCTTCATCATTGGGCCTGCTCCTCGTCGGGTCGGCGCTGCAATACCCGACGGGCACCCAATGAGGGGCTCTTTAGCGGAGATCTTTAGTTCCTTGCCGTATGGTGCCATGTGGGTGAGGGGCATAGGAGAGTGTAGATGTGGTGTAGTGAGAAAGTAAGTGATTAAAACAGGTTGGGTAGTCCTATGAACAACTTAATTCTGGTTGGCTAACCTCCTGATTAAAAAATGTAAGGAGTGGCGACTATCTGAATGTAATGTATCAGAGTAACTGCGCTCTACTCTCAAGGGGTCGACATGTTTCTTGCCTATATAGTCTGGAGGATCAATGGCAATTCATCAGGACCTAATATTAACTATCTACACACCGTGGTGAGGTGGACGACCTACTTCCCACGTAGTAACTCTGCAGGTAAGGTACCCACAGATGTAGAGGACGACCTGAAGGGAAAATCAGCAGTGGAAAAATGTAGAAAGACATTAAAAGCGTTATCATCGTGACAGCTTATCTCTCTCTTTCTTAAAAATCAATTGAAAATGGTGACCTATATTGTGTGCAAAGGTGGCTAATTTATGCCACACAAAAAGTGATACAAGTGCAGCAAACAAGTAAGTAGTTAAAAGCTTCCAAAAATTGAGCTCTCTCTAGTATAGTAAAACAGTAGCCAAGAAAGCGGTTGGTGGAGAGCAACTGAACTCACCTAAAAATTCTAAGCGACTCGCCTCAACAGTATCCGGCGGGTGATGAGACACATAAAGTATTGTGTCCTAGGGGAACATAATAGCACGGAGAAATCAGGGAACGAATTACTGATCAATCACTCAATCAGGGTTTTTTTTAAAGCGCGACTACTCACCCGTAAGGGTCTCAAGGCGCTAGGGGTGGGGGGGTGCAGGTTCCATTCCATCAAGGAGGGGGTCTGTCGAAGAGCCAGGTTTTGAGGTTTCTTGTGAAGATGGGGAGCGATGTTGTCTGTCTGAGGTGGAGCGGAAGGGCGTTCCATGCTTTGGCCGCGAGGAAGGAGAAGGAGCGGCCTCCCGATCTGGTCTTTCTGGTGCGGGGGACCACGGCGTAGGAGAGCTGGGCTGATCGTAGGGTCCTTTGGGGTGCGTGGAATTTGAGTCGGCTGTTCAGGTATGCTGGTCCGGTGCCGTGGAGGGCCTTGTGTGCGTGGGTGAGCATCTTGAAGGTGATTCTCGCCTCGACGGGGAGCCAGTGGAGTGTGCGCAGGTGCTGGGAGATGTGGCAGTGTTTTGGCAGGTTGAGGACCAGTCTTGCAGCGGCGTTCTGGATGTTCTGTAGCTTGCGGGTGAGGTTTTTGTTTATTCCGGCGTAGAGTGTGTTGCCGTAGTCGAGTCTGCTGGTGACCAGGGCGTGAGTGACGGTCTTTCGGTGTTCGAGGGGGATCCATTTGAAGGTATTACGATACTGATACCACAGAGTCTCCTGCAATCCTAAAGACAATGGCGTCCTGTAGGTAAGAAGTTAGGGCAGTGGCATTACTGTTCAGGCGCACCCGTGCCACCAACAGGCAGAAAGGCCCCTCATATACCCGAGCTACCTACGAGCTTGAACACCCCCACCGCCCACCAGGCTTAACCCGAGGTAAGATGGTGTCGGCCTGGCATGCGGGGCGGGGTCACGCTACCGTGCTCACAATGGGTGTTACGGCCCTTACGGGGGACCAGCTTAATGTCAAAACGCGTGCGTCCGCCACAGTAATCAGTGGCCTCATGTCCCGTGTGCTCACCTCCAGCGTTGCTGTAGGTTGGGTCGAGGCTGCTCGTAGCTTCAGGAATACTCACCAGAAATCCTCAGATGCAGGATGAGAGAACCACCCCTCGCCACCGGAACCGGGTGGTACACTGCAGCCTCATGGAGGCGCAGATATACACACCGGCTCGCGGTAGGCAAAGGGGCTGGCAATCAATTAGCGCCAGCTGTAGCTTGTTACTGATGGAGCGTACCCGGAAGTGGTTCGAAATACGGGCATGGCGGCCATCTTGTAGTGTATAGACCTGCAATGTGGGCATCTAGTAGCAGGTAACCCTAGCTTATGGGACCGTCACATTGGACATACAGATGAATGATCCCATTAAGGTGGGTGAACACAATGATGCACTTTCTTATTGTGTTGGTTAAAAGATGCGTGATAATTACTTGTGCATGTAAGCACCCATGTACGCCGTGATGTGTAAAGTCAGGGAGAGTGTAGTGGCACATGCACTTAACCTTGTACAGAACACTTAAGCGTGCTGGGTCCAGATGAGTCGACTGGAGACCTGGGGCGTAGTGCTAATTCCCATGTAGGCAACGCAGAGGCCATTGTGTGAAATTTGCTCGGGGGCAAGGTGTAACTACAGATACCCGGAGTGAGATGTAGAGAGACCTAGGGTAATGGGCACAAAACAGTTGTAACCTCTTAGGGCTGAACCGCAAACGGGCAGTTACATGGTGGTACAGTAGCCTAACTGCCTAATGAAAGGGAAATATATCCCAACTTATCTCATGGGGGAAGGTCAAAACAGAGTGAGCTGGTTTTAGGTGTTTGACAGAGACCCCCAGGGAATATCATCATTCAATCCTAAGCGGTCAGTGGAAAGTCTATGAACCCATCTTTGTTCTATCCTAAACAAAGCTGCCTGGGTTATCTGTGGGTGGGCTTCTAGTACAAGCCAGTGGAGTGTGTCTGGAGAGTGACTGAACTCTTTGAAATGCGTGACTTCTTTCACACCAGATTCCAATCGCATCACAGGCATCATTAACAAACACTGGGGGATCCTGGGTACTGGGAGTTTACAAATACCAAGACCTAGGTTCGCTTACAAACAGACTCAGAATTTAAAAAACATTCTTGTACACACAAGACCCAAAATCCAGAGAACCAATGAGCAGAGACCTCTTTGGAATCTCCCTCCAGTCAAGGGTCACTATCCTTGTGGCTCATGTGCGGTGTGCCGTCAAACTGCGCCCACGAAGGAGATAAACCTTTCAGACACCTTCATATGGAAACTGACTAAGCACACGAACTGCAATACCACCCACTGCATCTACATGGTCACTTGTCCTTGTAACATGAAATACATAGGCATGACAACGAGAATGGTGAAAACGCGCATAACAGAACACAAGAGCAATATCCGTTGTCAACGGGTATCCACCAAGATGTATACACATTTCAAAGAGTTCAATCACTCTCTAGACGAATCACTGACATAATATCGCAAGACACATTATCGACCTACATTTTTATCGACACAAAAATATCGTTGACAATAATATCGACATTATATACTTACTTAAAAAATTACACTATTATCGAAACCACAATATCGTCATAAAAAATTATCGACATCAAAAATATCGTACACATTTATATCGTTATCTAAAATATTAAACAATGTTTAAATACATACAAAATGTCCAAAATATCGATAACACACATATCGACAGCAAAAATATCACTTTTTATAATTATCGACATTGCTAAAATAGAGAAAATACACAAAATAAAACACAATAAATATAAATAAACACATAAACATACATTGCATATCAAATAAAATTAAACACATTTTTTCTCAAAGTATTAACACATAAGTAAAAATTAAATTAATAAACACACCATAAACAACAATTATAAATATAAACTTACATCATATAAATTCACTTTTTAACATTTCATATATATTATAACACACAATACAATAAATCTAAACGTAAAGAGAAACAAAAAAAAAAAATCTGACTCTTAGGGTCCCATTACGATGTTGGGCGGAAGCACTACCGCCGTGCTGACGGAGGCAAAAACAGCAAAATACCGTCCGCCAGCAACAGGCCACACGCCCGCCAAATTAGGATGTGATTAGTCAGGCAAACACCGCCGGCAAGCCTGCGGCGCCGCCCGCCATCAAAGTGCGCCAGTCAACGTAGCGGCGCGAGCCAATGGAGACACACCGTCCGACGAAATGACGTACCGCCCGGCGTACAAATTACAATGCCACAACCAAACAGCCCCACCGGCTAAGAGACACCGCACGAGATACCAAGGCGGAGACTCGACTTTACCTGACAGAGACTAAAAAGGCGGACCACCCAGAGATGAATCCTGCACTCCAGGCCATCCCCTTGCTCTACCTGATGCACCACCTAGGAGTGAACGCACATCGACGACGCAGGTAGGCAGACACACAACAAGGGTACGAAAACAATGCACACAGTGCAAGGGCGGGAAAACTGTACATGGCCTCCCCAGACACCCCTGTGTGGACAGGACACATCCACCACTGTACCCACACATGTCACACCTGTCAAAACTAAACAACTCGCAACATCCTGGGCACCCACGACCCGGCCCCAGGAAGTGACGTCCCCGTCACGGCACCGCAGCGTAGCGGCGATGACGCAGGTACACATGCGCACAACACAGTGGCCAACGACTGCGCAAGAATTCGGCTGCACACAAACACCACAGGGCCACAACTACACACCCCACACACCAGCCCCACCCTGAAGGCACATGTCACGTGGCCTTCCTGCATCAGTCATGTCCACAACCGACAACTCACAGTTGTCAACTTGACGTCACACAAGTGTCCCGAACAGGGGAATAATGTGAATGCGAAATAGGACACACCCTTGCATGTAAAACATGGATAATCACACGGCGGCTACCACATAACAGCGCAGAATATCAACAATGTCCGGAAAAGGCACGCCAGTCTCAACAAGAAATACCAAAACCATCCTGCCCGCAACAACAACACATGCAATGTACAAAATAGAAAAACCCGGCTGCCTGAGAACTGGTGTGCACAATCACAACACCCACACAGAAGCCGAAATGTACAGCGGAAACGCAGTGACCCGCCCACACACGGGAGAGCAGATAGCACTGAATGGCCTTCCATTCCTGCTCCGAAATAACATTGCTACAAATTATGCTGGATAATGGAGCCATTGTACCAACAAGAAGCAAAACATAGCCATGCAGAGGAAAATGTCCACTGGCAGATAGCGCACAACATGAAAGATAGATAACACCACAAAATGCAATAATACCACTCCTCCATGTGGACCAAATGAAAGTAATGTGGAAAGAGTCACACACCACTGGCCTTGACTACTCATAGAAGCATGTGGGATGAGGGACTGTGTCCTCCGCCCAAGCTATGCCACAAGTCCATCCGCCTTACATCCATTCCAGAATTCCCAGCATCGACGGAGGCTGCACTCTGCTGACTGCTCAGGCAGAGGGAGCACGCCATCACATCACCCTGTAGCAAAATGGCTGTTGCACCACTGACCCTCAACTACGCCGGACAGATCAAGCTGTACAGTGACAGCATGCTACACATAGTGGGCTGCTCAAATCTGGCAATGCTGAATGTAAGTTACCGAGTAACTTGCCGCATTGCAATGTTCAGCTGCGTCATCCCCGTATTCTACTGTTGGAGGTGTCCGTTCCACTGGCCTGTGGATTTATGTCTCTCCAACCCGGCATGTCCAAAGGCGGACTTGGTACACTTGTTTGCACCCCTGGACGAACACGACAGGATCTGTTCAGTGTATGGGGGCATGGCGTTTGTGGCTGCAATCGGGGACACACTGCAATGGGACCAGTGTGCCTCCACAGAACGTCTCCTGGATCACAGTTTCATCGAATGTCATCCAACATGTCCCATCAGGATTCTACAAGGGACAGCTTACGACGAACACCTTGCCACCCACCACCCGCTTCATTGGATGACATCCATGTTCACCATCAATGGGATGGATACCCTGCTGGAAGGTGTCGCATACACGTCAACTTGTCAATTCATGGGTCCCCGACTCAACATCCACAATTGAACATAGATGTACAACACCGTACCCATGCTTGGCTTTCGCACGGAGTGTGCAGGTAGCTGTACAAGAACTATACCATATAATCTGCAACTAACACCTTACCATCAACTCCACTGCCATGACAACTGACATTTCCGGGACATGCACCCTGTACCCCACCATATCCTGTGTCTCTGCATGAACAGGTGGAGGCAGAGGTATGGGACTTGTGTACAGTAACCACATGGGCAATACAGCACGAACAACTATGCCACAATATGTATCCTGCGCACCTGGACACATGCACCTGTCAGTGCACACACATCTGTCTGCTGTAGTACGTGCGAACTGTCACCTCACCTTTGTCTGTACTTCCGTGCCAGGACATTTGCATGGACAACTACTGCAACCCCCTACAACATGGCCCCAGTAACAGTGTCATGTTCAGTAGCCCCCACATTGCAACAACTGGTGAGACGCTGCTGCATGCAGGTGGGCACATGCCCTGATGTCACCTCTGACGCAGGTGTGTCGGAGTCACTATTGTATTAAACCGGTACCATGGAACTGAGATGAACTGTCCCTATGAAGCCAAGCTGTCTGGTAGGCTGAATGAATACTGTCTGTGTCAAAGCCCAGAGACCATCAGTAATCAGCAAATGTACTGTAGCATAGAAAGTGCAAGGCAGCTGTAACCCTGAAGCCTCCATTCAACAGTCAAAAACTAATTACATCTACCTGTACCCCCTTTCGTATGTGTAATCATGCTAAGTATATCCTCCACATGCATTTTGCTGCCAGTAGTGTCCACTATTCTGCATCACAGAGGAAGTAAGTCCAAATACATGCCTCGAAGCAAATATGTGACTCTGTTGAATAATTTCAAGAAGACAAGTACGAATGAGAGAGGATGAGAGTGTGTGAAGTACACGAGAGCCGTGAGATGACCATGTAGTCCAGTGACATTGGATGTCAATGCATATGATTTGCCGCCACAGTGGACCTAGTGAAATACTACAGGTCGTGGGCCTTTGATTGTCAGACTCTGACGTGGCACAACAGATCATCACATGAACACTGACAGGCTGGTCACTTCAAAGCACAGTCCTACATATGTGTATAATTACCTTCACAGTCTGACATCCCACTCATCAAGCAAAAGTAGGAGCCACGCAACAAGCATGCTACAGCAATGCATGTCAAAACACACACAGGGAATCAGTGTTGGTGGGCAGGTCCGCACAGTGAGTACGAACAGCTGAAAATCACATACATGCTTAATTAAACCAGGCACAATCTTGACAGTCACACACCCTGCAGACCCACAATGGCCAAAACATATTAAGTAGGAGCCATCCAGAACTGCAAGGACACACCCACACACTGCACACTGTGCAACATACAGTACACACATGCGCTCACATTCACAGACCTGAACACGGATACAAACACCCACCATGCCCCTGGGTAACACATGTGTGTAATCGACATTGCCAGAGTGCACACACACACACCAACACCACCCCAAAGTCACACACTTCACACCACACATACCTACACTTCCCAAATGCACACTTTGAAAGTAACCCATGTGCCCAGGCTCAATGTCCATCACAAGATCAACATACACCTACACTGCTGGCCACCCAGAAAGTAAGCTCACACATACCCGCACACTATGCACATGCTACCTGTCATCCTGTGGCCAGACTCACACCCCGTGCTTTGCCTGCACGCAAACATGACACGTAGACATTTACCATGGAATTCAAGCAAATACATGCAGACAATCCGTGTCACTAATAAACTTCTTCATCACACACAAGTGGCAGAGTCTGAAAGAAGTGAAGTCCCAGCCACGTGTAAAACACATTGGAATGTGACACCAGACATTGCAATTGTTGAGGTACCATTCAAGGCATGTGCCTCACTTAACTATGCACACACAGTAACAACTGCAATCAGCAACTACACAGACACAACCGACTACAGGAACAACAGCATCCAGTCACAGATCACATAGACAGGCGGCAAAAGTGTTCAACACCAGGGACAGTGGCCAGTCCGATGTGCAGAGTAGTGAAACGAAAAGCTGCGTATGCAATGTGTGTGAGTATACCCTGACATGGCCACCAACCCTGCCATGGCAGGCACAATAGCCATCACAGCCACCACTGTGTCACAGGTAGATCTGTGTGTGTCCCTACCATTCATACAGGATGGCCCGTTCAACTCGGTGCTGTCTATGTGCTACGGGACAGTTGGAGGTCCGCCCCTGAGAGAGAAGCACAACTGTGGAAGACACACATGTGTCATGTGAAGCGGGAGTTCCGCTTGGGCCAGGTGGGTGGGTGGCACGGGTAGGTGCACACATGCATTGTTGAAACAGACTGTGTGGGGAGGATTCCGGAGGGCTATATTTCCACTGTGTTGGGTATTTGGAAAGCACACCTGTCTGGAGATGAATGTGAACTCGTGTGGGCACAACAAGCGGGCACACGATCAATGCTGCGTAGACGTTAGCCCTCCCTCTGGGGACATGCTGGATACTGCTGTGCATCTGCCAGGCCCTTGCCAAAGCACTCACATCCCCTGTCCACCAGGTGTACCCCCTACATTGTCCGCATGCACAGGCTACCCAGGGCACGGATGGCAGTGGAGCTTGGTGGGTGGGAGCTCATGGCGCCCTTCTCCTGGTCACATCTTGCAGGCAACACATTCTCAGTGAGCAGCAGGGCACAAGTCCTAACTATGTAGTGGGGGGACGCAGACGTCACAACAGGAAGTGACATCACGAAAGGTGGCTTGCACCATCAGACATTCTGCCTCCCTTCGCCCACCACTTACATGCGATTGCAACAGAGAAGCCAGCGCGTGCCCAAGCAGCACCGAGCTCGCCCCAGAGGGGCCAAATAGTGAATGTGTGTGTCCATTAGCACCAGTCCCCTGGCTCGTGGTAAAATCAGTGGTGGGATGCCGTCCACCCGCGTGGTACCCTGACTCGAGACCTGGTGTGCAGGCAAAGTGTTCCATTGGCTTTGCGAAATGTGTGAGATGCATGACACTCGTTGGCGGGGGATGGCTCGGAGGCCCGACACCCTGAGGCCCATGTCCCACCACATGGGTCCCTTGTCAATGGCAGTGGTTGTAATGACTATGCGCGCAGCGGCGGGTCAACCCTACTTGTGGGATTGTGTTTGCGGCCTGGCCCGCTGGGGCAGACACAGCCCCTGTGTGTTGCATGTGGTGTATCCGGACTCCGGAGGCTGACATGCATTGGCACTGTTGTCCAGGCATCGAGTCGGGGTACCACGCGGGTGGACGGCGTCCCACCACTCATGTTACCGCGAGACAGATGATTGGGGCAAATGGACCCACACATTCACTCTTTGGCCTCCCTGGGGCGAGATCGGAGCTGCTTGTGCACGCGCTGGCTTCTACGATGCAATCGCATATAAGGGGTGAGCGAGGGGAGGCAATGAGTCAGATGGTGCAAGCCACCTTCCGTGATGTCACTTCCTGTCGTGACGTCAGCGTCCCCCCACCCCTTATTTAAGGACTCGTGCCCTGCTGTTGTCAGATGTGCCACTGCCCAGGGGGATGGAGAAAGGGTCAGGAATGTCAGCCTGATATTAGCCCAGTTGAAGGACCACCTTGACTGGGGGGGACAACCATTGGACAGTCTGTCGTAGCCCACCCACGCATACATGTGGGCCCTCCATGTACTGTGGCACATGCGGCAAAGTGATGTCATGGGCAATGGCGTTATTGAGGAGAGCTGTCTGCCCCACGCAGAGATGGCGCATGAGCTCAACAGACCCAGCACTGAGGGCAGCAGGGCACACATGTGCAGGGGCAGCTGTGCCTGGTGTGAAGGAAACTGTACCCTTCATTCCTGTGCCGACCCGTGTTGCACCTGTGGAAGTAGATGGGAGGGCGGACATTGGCCTCCGCGTGTCTGAAGAGGAGCCAGAGTCCACGTCCCCTGTGGTAGCAAACATGGATGCATCACCATGGTCCTCAGATGACTCAGAAATTGCCGTCTCGCCCTGTAATTCATCCAGCACACGTCTGGCCCCTCCGAGGCGCTGGTCACATCTGACACACTCAGCACCTGTGCAGCTGCTACACCCGATGCCACACCACTGCTGACCGTCCCCTGTCCCTCAGCACCCACGGGAGATGGCACATGAGAGAGAGCGAGGTGGCCTCACTCATCTGGCATCAATTAAACAGACATGTGCAAGGGAAGCAGCACAGAGCATCCACCAATCCACATGTTGCACGATACCTGGGCAATTGCATACAGGCACCACATCCAACACGTAATGGCTGGCGAACAGTAACTGAAGCCGCTAATAAGTGGCACATGTGTTGTGCACATAGCACCACACCCGGCCTGTGTCACCGTGCGACCATAGTCCCAAATCGCGGTGTGCACACCCACTGTCCTGATGGGGCAAGGATGACCACTACGTAATTAGGCCAAAGACATACCTGCATGGAGCAGAATGGGACACCACTGACACAGACTGCAACATGACGGGCCACAATGGCCATGAGCCCATGCCATCCACCTGTCGTTGACACGAGCATAACTGCTGTTGCACAGTGTGCCGGATGTGTAAGCAACAGAGATATGAGCTGAGGCATCGCAAACATATGACCGAATGGAATCAGAGTAGGCACAGTGCCTCAAACATACATGTGAATTGCCAATCCAGCCCACTACAGGTTGTTCCTGAGGGCTACGACTCTGAGTGCATTGAGAATGCAGACTGCTCAAATTACATCTTGACCCTCAGGAATCGCATATGCATGTCAGGTGCACACAGCACAGAGTACACTTACAACCCACTGCATACACAACATACATCGCATCACCCAGATTATGGTTAGGCTGTGGACACATGCTGCCTCTCACCGCAGAAGACACCATCCCACATTACTGTACACTTGCTTGCTGCTGATGCCCCTACAAACATGCATCCGGCACAGGCTGTGTGACTGTCAAGATGCAGACCATTACTGGTGAAATGCAGCGCCGTGCTGACCTGACAATACGAGGGGGCATCCCCGATCCGTTCTCGCCACGTAGTAGCTCATCCGGCAGATGACGTCACACCCTTTGTGGAATTGGCTGCACTGTCGGTCACACATACACAGAGGCATCAACTTGGATGCAATGGCTCATCACAAGCCCTTGGGCTGGAGGACTTAACACTGCAGGGATGGTACACAAGAGCCTTGGAATGTCACTCATGCACTTCTCAACATCACCCACATCCACCAATCACAGTGGCATGCTGCTGACCCATCCTAAATACTCAGAGACGTGCAACAGAGCCAGGAATTAATCGGACATGGCCCAACAGCATGTGTACACCACACGTGAATGCATGCTGCTGGGTGTGTGTACACAGTACCTGTCCATCCCATTCACATGCAGGTTGCCAGCACATTGAGCAATGTCTAGTCTGCCCACATCTACTGTCCATTGTCAGGTGGACCAACAAATAGATCACAAGGCAACACATCTTTGTGGGTGGACTCACTGTGTCCAACACTGCGCAGCCCTCAACGTACTCGCCCTGTGAATGGCTCACCACGCAATGGAGGTCACATTCAGTGCCACTATCTCTCACACACATCCCTATCACAAGGCATGGTGTGTCCAATCGACAGGGCTGAGTCTGTGCATTTCAGGAGAGACCTGAACAAAAGACACATGTGACCCACTGTACAGTCAGTGTTGTCTCCTTCTAGGATTGTGCGGTCAATGTGCAGCTCAGGTCTGCTGCCACTGAGAAGGCCAGCAGGGACCCAGCCAGCCAGTCACACAAGCAATGACTGCCCTGACTCCTGCATTGCCAAGTGGCTGCGTGACTGGATGTCTGACATGGAAATGCCATGTACCACCACTCGTGAGGGACATGCATGGGAAAGCGCCATAGAGCCTACATACCCCTTACACCTGTAGTTAGCATGGTAAGCAGTGCATGTTGGAACCCCACAGGCTCAGAATCATAGTGCTGCGGATCTACGACGTGTGTGTCCCCCACATGCACTCCCACACACACTGTAGTTGTCTTACACACACAAGTTTTGCTATGAATAGCCTTGGGCAGTGTGCGTGGAGCTCGGAATCCATGATCTCCAGCTCCTCGCTGGTGAGTGGACCTGGACATATCTTCAGAGTCGTCGACATGTAGGTGGACATGTGGCAGCAGCGGCAGGTGTTGTTGAGGGATGCCAGGCAGCAGTCCCTGTCAGCTGTGGTAATGCCTGTCTCCCTCCCACACTCATTTGGCCCCCTGGGGCTGTTCCAGTGGGTCCAAGCTGCTGCAATTGGTGTACCATGTCTGCCTGCTTCAAATGCACACAATGGCCTGCACCGAGCTGTCCCGGTACGCTTACCTCTATCGTCGAACACGCAGGATGCAGTCGCGAGGGCCATTGGAGTTGGCCTCAAGGGCCTGGTCCATGGCGGGTACAGTCCGCTGGTGCCATGTGGAATCCACAGTTGAAGGTGCGCCATGCATTTGCAGGTGTGGCCATGATTTGTGTGTGGGAGCATGTCCACACTGGACAGGGCCACTTCATGCTGTGTGCATTGGCATTGACGGCCAGTGCTCAGCCTCCACATGTCTGTTGGCACATCATCATGTACACATTAGCATGGGTGCATGGGATGTGCATATGCACACACATGCCATATTTCTCTACGTACATCTCCCACTTGGCACGTGCAACGTTACGTGTCACTTGTGATGTGTGTTTGCATTCACACAGCTGTGTTGTCATGGAGTTGTCAATGTGTACACCTGTCAATGTGTGTTGGAGGTGCGATACGTACAGTGCTGGACATTGGGTGGGATAGGGACATCATTGACTGTCTCATATCCCATTGTGCAACAGGACCCACTTGTTTTGGCCGCTCAGCCTGTGTACATTGTGTTGTTGGTGTGTGCCATACTCACCCGGCCTCGGAAGCTGTGTCTGGCACAGCAGCTAGGTATATTGCCGTGGTCTTGTCGCCTCCCACCTATGCAGTCTGAAACCATCATGATGCCTTTCAAGCTATTAGGGCCTAAATCCCCATGTGCATGCTCATGTCAATGGTATGTGTCAGTAACCATTGCTATTGGTAAGGGGACCTGTGTAAGAGTATTGTGGCTGTGCTGTCCCTACTTGTCAGCTGTTCTGTGATTCTATAGCTTTGCCAGTTATTTTTGGTATGTGTATGTGTATGTGCCATGTGGTGTGTTGCATTGACATGTGTCCACTTCCATCTGTCCTAGGAGGAGACCAAACATACATCGCCCCTACCAATTGCTGTCAGACATGGAGGATGTGGAGGTCATCCGTAAATTCCGTCTGGACCGACCCACCCTGCATCGCCTATGTGCCCTGTTGGAACCCCACCTTCGTCCTCGCAGGGTGTATCCAACAGCATTCACCCCCACGGATAAGCCGATGGCTGCACTGCATTTCTTCACTACCGGATCTTTCCAACACACGGTAGGCAGTGGAGCTGGAATGTCCCAACCCATGTTCAGCATGGTGCTACGGGATGTCCTGTCAGCCATGATGCTGTACAGGAACCGATACATCAGATTCCCCAGGGCTCGTGATTTGGCGGCAGTGAAGGGGGCTTTCTATGCACTTGGACGCATCCACCACGTTGTTGGTGCAATTGATTGCACACATGTTGGCCTTGTTGCACCACAGGCCATGGAGCACATCTTTCGTAACCGGAAACATTTCCACTCCCTGAATGTGCAAGTGGTGTGCCTGGCGGACATGATCATCACGCACGTGTGTGCGAAGTTTCCCGGTTCCACCCATGACTCGCACATCATGCGCCACAGCATCCTCCCACGACTGGTGTCCAATCTTCAACTGGACCGTGCCTGGATTGTTGGTGAGTATGCATACTCTTGTAGCTTGCTGGGTGTGACATGCTGTCTTGTGTCCTGTTGGAATTGCAAGGATTCTCTGTGTTTCTCACACCCAGGTGACTCGGCATATCCTAACGGGCCTTGGCTGCTGAGCCCACTCCGTAATCCCAGGACACCAGCTGATGTCAGATACAATGAGGCACATGGGAGGACCAGACGTGTGGTGGAGCGTACTTTTGGACTCCTGAAGTCCAGATTCAGGTGCCTGGACCGCACCGGGGGTGCACTGGCATACTCCCCACAGAAGGTGTGCCAGATAGTTGTGGCATGCTGCACAACCTCGCTATTCGCAGGCAGATCCCCCTGATAGTGGATGACGGTGATCAGCCAGGACCCCCGCCTGCAGACCAGGCCGTGTCCAGTGACGAGGACAGTGGAGAGGAGGAAGCAGTGAATGAGCGTCAGCAGCTCATCGCCCGCTACTTCACTTGACGGTGAGTGACTATGTACGTCGGCTGATGTTGCTGTAGTTGTGTAGGTGTATGTGTGCATTGTCACGGCGGCCTATTGTTCACTGAGTGCTGTGTGGCAATGGTCCATGTCCAGGGTAGTATGCCACTGACAGTGGCTGTGGCATTGTGCCCTGTTGCTCTGTGAAATATGTGTACATTGCTTGAACTTGATGACAAGTACTGTGTGATGAGTGTGTGACACACATTCAATGGACTCTTGTTCTGTTTTTCACCCCTAGGTCCCTCCAGCCTCTCCTGGCCTATCGACATACCACACTCCTGATGCATTACTGATCATGGTGACCGTTGCACATCATTGATTAAACACAGAGCACATATAACAGAATGTGATCCAGGTGTATTTATTTTGTAAAGTGACATGTGATTGTGGGCAAGGTGATGACAAAAGTGGTGCATGCTGGAACAATGAGTTGACGGGCATGTCCGCGTGATGGCCAAGGTGTACCCATGTTGTTCTGGGTCCACAGTCCGACAGACACATGCCATTCACATGGCAGTGTGGGGTAGGATAGTAGTCCAAGTGAATGCAGTAGATGTCCACCGTGGCTGGCTGTCTCACTGGTGTTTGGAGCGTGCAAAGTCCTCTCTGGACACCTGTTTCCTCTTCGGACGCCCCCTTCCACGTTTGAGAGGGGGTGGTTGTGTTTGTGGGCTGCTGGTGGTGGCTGAGGATTGCCCACTAGCTGTGGACGCAGGGGAACTGGATGTTGCATGGACCTGCGCCCCAGCAGGTGGTGTCGGAGGTGGTGTGGGTGGCCTTGATTGGGCCCTCACCGCCACCACTAGCTGGCCCATGAGGTCGACAAGTTTGCCCATACGAGTCACGAATTGGCCCAAATGGGCGTCCATGGACCTCAAAACACACAAGATGATGGACGGAATGCTGCACATTGGCAAACATTCACCCCCAGTCACAGATCTGGGTTTAATCCATCGTTATTTTGCTTCACCACGCCACCCCAGTTCAGACATAGCCATATGCAAATCAGTCTTGACCCTGTGCCTCATGGGAACAGTCCAGACCGAACTGCCAAGCCATGTCTTCCCTGGACCGGAATCAAGCATCCTAGGACCGGTTTCAGGCTATCAGCCTTCATCAGCCAGGATAGCTTGACTCCAGTGGCGTAGTGAGCACGGGACCCACGTCTGGGCATACCCTTCCCACTTAGGGCGAAATGCAAAACACACAAGATGATGGACGGAATGCTGCACATTGGCAAACATTCACCCCCAGTCACAGATCTGGGTTTAATCCATCGTTATTTTGCTTCACCACGCCACTCCCAGTTCAGACATAGCCATATGCAAATCAGTCTTGACCCTGTGCCTCATGGGAACAGTCCAGACCGAACTGCCAAGCCATGTCTTCCCTGGACCGGAATCAAGCATCCTAGGACCGGTTTCAGGCTATCAGCCTTCATCAGCCAGGATAGCTTGACTCCAGTGGCGTAGTGAGCACGGGACCCACGTCTGGGCATACCCTTCCCACTTAGGGCGAAATGCAAAACACACAAGATGATGGACGGAATGCTGCACATTGGCAAACATTCACCCCCAGTCACAGATCTGGGTTTAATCCATCGTTATTTTGCTTCACCACGCCACCCCAGTTCAGACATAGCCATATGCAAATCAGTCTTGACCCTGTGCCTCATGGGAACAGTCCAGACCGAACTGCCAAGCCATGTCTTCCCTGGACCGGAATCAAGCATCCTAGGACCGGTTTCAGGCTATCAGCCTTCATCAGCCAGGATAGCTTGACTCCAGTGGCGTAGTGAGCACGGGACCCACGTCTGGGCATACCCTTCCCACTTAGGGCGAAATGCAAAACACACAAGATGATGGACGGAATGCTGCACATTGGCAAACATTCACCCCCAGTCACAGATCTGGGTTTAATCCATCGTTATTTTGCTTCACCACGCCACCCCAGTTCAGACATAGCCATATGCAAATCAGTCTTGACCCTGTGCCTCATGGGAACAGTCCAGACCGAACTGCCAAGCCATGTCTTCCCTGGACCGGAATCAAGCATCCTAGGACCGGTTTCAGGCTATCAGCCTTCATCAGCCAGGATAGCTTGACTCCAGTGGCGTAGTGAGCACGGGACCCACGTCTGGGCATACCCTTCCCACTTAGGGCGAAATGCAAAACACACAAGATGATGGACCTCAACACCCCAAGGACTTCCCGCGTATCGGAAGCTGACCGGGCCCATTGTCCCTGGGCCTCTTCATAGGCCCCAAGGACTCTTGCGATTTGCGGCAGGGCTTGGCTCCCAGGCTCTGATGGCGTTGACCTGACCCTGCTCCTCCCACCTGAACTGCTGCCACCGACCTGCCCACTGGCCACGGTGGTCACCCGGGGCCTCGTTGTGGCTCCCAGGGTCGGTGTCAATGTGCGTACGAGCCCTTGCGCAGGCTGAGTGGTCAGGGAGGCCCTGGTGGTGGTGGTGGTTGCGGCGGTGGTGGTTGCGGCGGTGGTGGTGGCCGCGATGACCGTGGCAGCAGGGGCCTGGGACTGGTCACCGGCCCTGGGAGATGGGTTGGTGGGTAGGAGGGGTCCTGGGGAGCGGTTGGGCCCTGCAACACCAGATGTGCCCAGTCCAGAGTCCTCGTCCGAGGAGGTGTCCAGGTCTTCCACATCCGTGAGTCCGGGTGGAGGGCTTGTGGACTGGCTGTGGTGACTGCTGTCTCCCTCTCCAGCATCATGCTGTTCGTCACCTGTGGGTCGGAGACAAAAGGTTATTGGGTTGCACCTTGCAAGGTTTGTGTTAGATGACTGACATTCACAGTTGGTGCACAGTTGTGCACTGATTTCCCAGATGCGTGTGTATGGCTCTACAATGTGTGTGCGTGATCAAGGCAATCTAATGGTGTGATGGGTGCACATGGCATGGGACGTATTTGGATAGCCAATCGGTGTGTGTTGCAGTACCCCTACATTTTGTGCCTTTGGTGGACACGGGTACAGCCCCTCAACGCATTTGATGTGAAATATGGTTTTGGGGTACATACTGTGGCATAAGGGTGCAGGACGGGACATGTGTTTTGGCCACACGACACTGCAGAGACAAAGGTGTGTGTATGTCTGACGTACCAAGCATATCTGCTCACTGTTATCATTTAGGGACATTACACTGCAAGCATTGTAGTAGGTGGGGATGGTTGTGTGCCACACGACGTATTGCAGATGGGACAATTCCTTTGTGTGTGTGCTACCCTCAGCCATGTGCAGCAATGCAGTGCTCTTGGTGTGTTGACTATATTAAGTATGTTGTCAATCACAGTGTGACGTGCGCTTCAGACACTACAGACACATTATTGGTCATCGGCAGGAATCTTTGCTGTACTACTGTATATGGGGCAACTGATTAGATGATATACCTTTCATGACACTGGGGCTGTGAAGATGTGATGGATGAGACATTGAATGTGCATTGTGTAGCTGTGTGGTTCATGGGTCCAGTGGTGTATGTGACATTACTGTGGTTCCACTAAGTTACATTGTGACGAGATGGACTTAAATGGGTGATGTTGTACGATGTCAACGGAACAAGCAGACACGACTACATGGACAATACTTCGATGGTGTTGCTGATGTGTGTGATGACTGGCACAGTGCACGGCATGTGGGTCAGTACTCCAGTGAGACTTGTGCATGCAGACGTGACTCCTTCCGTGTTGGTCTATTTGTGATGGCTCATGTGGGATTTGACTCTGTAATTCATGTCCGTGTGCACATTAGTCACATGATTATGGCAGGGAGCAGTGCTACCTGTTCCTCTGCTACGTGACATGTCCCAAATGTTAGTCTTAGTACAGTCCTCATGCCTACAGACACCCCACCCTGTACAGTGGTCTACCTACTTGTTGGTTTGTAGGGTGCACTGCCATGGCTGTCACATGGTCATGAGAGGGAGGGGTGCTCCATCTTGCTGGTCTGTGGCAGTGGGGGCCGTGTTGTGAGTTGTGGTGGAGGCTTACCATCCACAGACATTTGGGAAACATATCTACCTGTCGGGTGAAGGTGTGCACTGCAATGGCTGTCACATGGGTGTGGGGAGTGCTCCATCTTGCTGCGCTGTAGGACTAGGGGCCTGGTGGTGGTTGTATTTCTGCAGTCCCCCCTCCGATACTCGGAGTTTGTGGTAAGGCTACTTACCTGTTACTTGTTGGTTAGTGCAGCTATGGCTGAAACATGGGTGTGGGGAGTACTCCTTCCGGCACATCTGGGGTACAGAGGGACCTGGTGTGAGTTGTGGTGCTGGCTGACTGTACACATGCCCCCATGGTTTTGTTTGTTGGTACCTTTGGGCTGAGTGTGTGGGAGTGTCTGTTGCATGTTTGAGAGATGTCTTGTGTATTGTGTACTGGACATGGGGGTGTTTGGCCCTCGGTGCTATGGCATTCTGGTAGTGCATGACTGTACATAGCGGTGTGCTGGTGTACATTTGTTTGTACTTACCAGCCTCCACTCCCCCTGGTATTCCGGTGAGACTCTCCGGATGCAGAATGCCTCGCACCTTCTCCTCCCACGCCTTGAAGGTCTTGAATAGCGCGGGATTTCCGCCGCAAGTCGTGGCAGCCAGCTCACGGTTCTTGGCCTCCTTCTTCCTGACCACGCTTTTCAGGTCGTGCCACCTCTTTGTGATTTCGCCCCGGTTGCATGGCACGTTCCCAACTGCATTCACCTGGTCCACTATCCTTCTCCACATCCTGTTTCTAGTGGCTACTGGTGTCTGTTGGACCTGGTTCCCATAGATTTGTGGGTGCACCTTGATGATCTCATCGACCATGACCGTCAACTCAGTGGCAGTGTACTTTGGCATCCTATGGCTTGCCATGGTGTGTGGTCTGCTATTTGTTGAGCTGGTGTGGTTGTTGTGTGGTGTGTGGTGTGTGATGTGCAGGGGGTTTGTGGTGCCGTTGTTTCAGTGGTGATGGTGGTGGTGGTAGTGATATGTGTGATGTGTGCATGCGTGTGGTGTGCTGCTTTCCTTTGTGTCTCTCTGTGTTGTCTGATGGCGTCTTCGCTTTGTCCTCGTGCAAGGGATTGTGGTCTGTGAGGAGGCTGCTTTTGTACTAATTTATGTGGGTGTGTCATGATGGTCTGTCGTTTTCAGGTGTGTTGTGTCTGTTGTCCTGGGATTTGTAGTTTTTTATTTTTGGCAGGGGGCATGTGTCATTGGGATGTGTTCTGTGTTTGTGTATTTTGGCGTGGTTTGCTGTGTGGACTTGTTGGCCATGTTGTGTGTATTTCTTTGTCCCGCAAATGGTTTCCGTGCACGGACGTGTCCGCAAGGCCTTCCGCCGTGTCAGTTCTTCGTCGCTGTTGTTAACCGTGGCGGGCGGGGAATATGTGGATTTTCCGCGCTCATGTCGGGGAGATGATAATTTCACGGTCGTTGTCTCGGTCGTCAGGGCGGGCGGATTTGGGTTTTTGGGCGGGATTGCGTCTGTGGTGGACGGTTAATCTTCTACTCGGAGATGGACGGGCGGAATTTTGTGTTTTTTTACCGCCGCGGGCGGTGGTTGCTTCGTGACATCATAATTGCTTGGTCGGTATTCCCATGGTGCAGGCGGGCGGTTTTTTCAGGCTATGGTGGATGGCGGAATTTTTAACGCCGGTTATCGTAATGGTCCCCTTAATTAGCGTTTTCCATAAAAGGAAACCAACTTCCAAAACAATTAAAACATTAACAAATTAACCAATAAAAAGACACAATATTAAAACCAACCAATAAAATTAAACAAACAATTAATTAACCCTGGGCAAAGCACTACGCTACGCTCGCGTAGTTTGCGAAGTTTGCGCTACTTCGCACAACGCGAATTGCACGTAGCACAGTGCAAACACGCGTAGCGTAACGTAGTGCAGCAGTCATTTTTTGCTTGCTCGCGGTCCTCAACGTCAAGTTGGCGACCGCGAGCAAGCAAAATGACACCCGGCGAGACTTTTTCTCGTTCGCGATCAGCAACATCAAGTTGCCGATCGCGAGCGTGGAAAATAAACCTCCCAGCGAGATTCTCAACGCGGGAGGTCAGGTTTCTCATTGCGAGTGGTCACGAATGCTCGCGACCGCTCGCGATGAGAAACTACCAGTCCGCGTTGAGAAAGCTGCCGCTCGAGTAAAAATCTACTCGAGCGGCAGTAAAAGACAGCTCGCACTGTGCAAGATGCCGTTTCAATGATTGCACAGTGCGGACAAGCATCCGGCACTGTGCAATCATTGCGAACAGTGCACTACGCAGTTCGCGTAGTGCTATGCGTAGCTCGCGTAGTGCGAACTGCACTTTGCGTAGCTTCGCGTAGCGCTACTCGCGAACTACGCCCAGGCTTACAATTAACCCCTATATAAACCAACAAATCTTACTTTTATTTTACACATCACACTAAAAAGAACAAAGAAGGCGAAACTCTGCTGGATTGCTGCCAGAAGCAAAAACCTCATCAAACCAAAACCTGTATCTATTTCCTAAAAGTAAGTAAATTAACATTTATAAAATAACAGTTAAACTAATATTTCAATAATATTCACTTTCGTACTCAAATGACTAATATATATATTTTTTCTATTTATATTTCCACTACTGAGAAATCCAAATACAACAGTAAAATAACAGAACATTCTAAAACCATCTACCTAATAAAGTAAGTATTGTTCAAACAGCATTTAAAAACCTGTAAAACATCCATCCAAACCAAAAGTACATCCCAAACACCCAACTCACCCCATGTACAAAATATTTCAAATAAATATTAAAGTCTGTTTTCAATTTTTTACAGAAAAACCAACCACTTTAAAAGCTTGAACCAAGAAAAAATTCAAGCCACCATTTATAAACATCCAAAAGCAAACTTTGTAAGTATATTGTGAAAAAATTTATTTATATAATCATTAACAAATATAATATTATTTTTAATAATTTTTATATGCATTTGTTCTAGATTTTACCACATCAAAATGACAGAAGGCGCACAATTTATAACATCTCAAAAAGGCAAAATGTTATTATGTTATATGGGGTATGTCTACACCCAGGAAAAACAAACTGGCCTAACAGTCAATTGGAAATGTTCTAAATATTACTCTAATAAATGTTATGGTCGTGCAACTACCAGGGAAACAACTGTAATGTGCACAAGAGAACATAATCATCCTCCTAATATTACAGAAATTGAAGTTAGGAATGCACTTGATAATATTAAAGAGGCTAGCACAAGCTCACAATTACCTACCAGTACAATCCTTAAAGAACTGCTGCCTTCGGTACCCAAAGAAGCAACTGGACAAATGCCGTCCATTGCTTCATTAAAAAGAACAATAGCTCGCACTAAAAAGGCTACAACCAGTACCACACCTACCCCTAAAACCTTTGAAGAGGTGGTAATTCCCCCAGAATTAGCTATTACTTACAATGAGGAACCCTTTATTCTCTATGATCATAAAAGCAAAGAAAAGAGAATAATTATGTTTGCTACTGCAAACAATTTAATAAAACTTCAACAAGCTCAAACATGGATGATGGATGGAACCTTCAAAATCTGTCCCAAACCATTCTTCCAACTATATACTATCCATGGCCTACATCAAAACACTAACATTCCCTTTATTTACGCCTTGCTTCCCAATAAGCAAAATTCAACATATATAGAAATCCTAAATAAAATAAAGCAAGAGACAAATAATTATTTTCCTGAGAAAATAATTATAGATTTTGAACAAGCTATGATAAACGCTATACTTAAAACATACCCACGTACATCAATCCAAGGATGTTACTACCATTTCAATCAGTGCCTATGGAGACACTTACAAAAATCTACCCTTAGGGGGTTATTATGATAGCGGGCGGATCGCTATTTCACACCACCCGCATTCTATTTCCCCCGCCATATTACGATGGCGGGGGGGACCCGGGCGGACGGAAAGACCGTCCGCCGCTTTTCCGCCGGTCGACTCGTCGACCGGGCAGAAAAGGGGCATAACATGGTGGCGGTGTCTGCAAGACACCGCCATCCATATTATGATGACTGCGGAGATGTGCCTTTCCATGGCGAAAGGCATACGGTCTTTTACAATGGGGGCCCATTGCGGACCCCCGGGGGAGGGGGGGGTGGAGGGTGCACTTTGGGGGTACCTATGGTACCCTTCTACATTGGCATGCACAGGGTGGCAGGCACCGCGCAGTGCCTGTCATGTTGTGCATGACAATGCGCAACATGCTTTATTTTCATTGCGGCGGGTGCTGCTCACAGCACCGCCCGCCGCAATGTAAATGATGCGGGATGCCACCGCCACCGTGGCAGTGGCATCCTAATACACATGGCGGGACCGCCGCACCTCTTGCGGGCAGTCCCGTTTGCCGTTGCGGTGGCGGGCGGACTTTGTCCGCCTGCCATCGTAATGATGCCCTAAGTGTAGAATATGCAACAAACACTACATTTGCATACCAGATTAAAAAACGTATCGCATTAGCCTACGTGCCAGTAACTGATGTTGCTGAACATTACAACCTTTTGCTAGAAAGCACTTTTTACCAACAACATGAGCAAAAATTAAGTCCCCTCCTAGACTACTTTGAAGACAACTGGGTAGTAAGACTTCATAGATCAGGCCATAGGAGACAACCCAAATTTCTAATTCCCTGGTGGAATGTTTATCTTTCTACACTTAACCAACAAGCCAAAACCAATAACGCTGTTGAAGGATGGCATAATGCCTTCCAATCAACAACAGGACGAGGCACACCTACACTACACAAACTAATAACCTCCTTACAAAAAGAACAGAGCTATCAGGAACTCAGAATAGAGCAATCTGTCGCACAACTAAAACCTAAACTATCTAAACAAACTAAGCAAATGTACCAATACCTTCAACAACAAGTTAAACTATACCCTACTACAAGAGGCCTAGAATACTTAGAAATGATAGCAAAAAGCCTACTGTAAAATCTCCAAACAAACTAAATGCATAATACTTATCATTTATTTTACAGCAACATAAACAAAACATTTTTATTTCTTCACAAAAATAATTAATATGTCTAATATATTTTTATTAATAAATAAGAAAATATATAGACACATTAATTAAGTCTGCGAGTAAAAAAAAACAAGAACAATAAAATATCACATTATTTCCCTCCCACAATTAAAAATAATTTAAAAACTTACCGTTTCCGTTGTTGTAGACTCAAAATTCCACATCTTCTACATTAATCCATGTAGTTGATAATTCCAAATCCATAAGAAGTTTCCCAAAAGAAAATGAAACAATACAACTGTACCAAAAATAAATCCTCCGTAGATAAATCCATAATCCGGAAACCATCAAAAAACCCGAAAAATAGTTTTAAAAAAGAAACGCTCCATTAAACCCGAAAAATTAAGAAAGTGTAAATAATTATTAGTTACTAAAACTAATATACACTTCCTTAATAAAAAAACACTTTTTCCGGCACCGGCAACTTTTTTCAAGTAAAACCTACAAAACAAAAACACAAACATTCCCACCAACACAAAAGTACACATTATATACCTAATAACATTATTACCAACATTATAAACACAATAGAAACACATATACCACTCTACATTAACATTTCTAACTAGGCCTCAATAAAGTAAAACTAGATAAACAGTCGATACCTAACTAACGCATAAAAAACGTCCTAACATCACAAACCTAACTCAGAACACACTAAATACATTACAACTACCTTCAAAATACATTAAAAACATAGTTAAAATAGCGAAAATTAATCTTATTTTGCTGGACGTGAAGCAGCTCCCAACCGCGAGCTTCTCCCCTTCCAAATGACCCAAAACAACAGCGAGCAGTTACAAAATACAAGACCCAAACAAATATGGCAGCTTTAAACATATTAAATAAAACCAATTTATTTTTTAAAATGTTATAATGACTTTTGTATTTAATTAAATACAAAAAATTGCTAACGTTTTTTAAATGCATTATATTATTTGTAAACATTGTAAAATTATAATAATAAATATTATAACACATATAATATTTAATATTATAATTCCATAAAATCACAAAATACAATAAACAATATATTAAAAATTGTACTAATTTTTATGTATTAAAAAATGTATACTTTCTTTAAAAAATGTACAATATGAAAACTATGTAATAATTATTAATATTAATATCTAATATATAATATTAATAATTAAAATGTATAATATGTTGTATATCAATAAAACAGTTTTCTCAACTGTATTCAAAAGTGTTGAAACTTTCATTGTATTGAAATATTACCAATATATGTAACAAACTTAAAAATGTTAATAATACCAAACAATGATTTACAATTGTTTAATAAGCATATTATTATTCCAAATGTATCCAAATATTTGTAACAAGACATTATCTAATATTACCAAATTATATATAAATATGTAAATACATTTATTAATGTAATACAATAAAATTGTTTCATTACTGCACCAAAAACTACCAATAAACAAACTGTTTTATTGTTTCACAAATAAATATTATTTCTTATATTTATATATTTTTTTATATGTAATACAACATTGTCTTTACATTTACATACATTTTTTGAAAATAAATGTTAAAGAAATAAAAATGTCTAATTTATTGTCTATCATCTCATGTGTATTAAATTCAATGTTTCATAATAAATATATTCAAATTAATTATACTGTATTAAATAATAAGTTATAATATAATATATATATATACACAATTTATTATCTTTCTACACAACTATATTTTATTTATATGTTTATTCTACTTTAAACTGCTTTAATATTATTACAAATTTTCTTAAGTTAAATTTTTGCTAATTTTCTTTTCCAACTCCACTTTAAATAAATACAATATATATGCTAAATACTAAACTTAATTAACTTACTATTCCCACTCCAGTCAGTATTAATTTGAGGTAAATGCTGGACACTTAACTTAATTAATTTACTATTGCCACTCCAGTCAGTATTAAATTGGAGTAAGTCCTGGACACTAAACTTAATTAATTTACTATTCCCACTCCAATCAGTATTAAATTAGGGTAGGTGCTGGACACTAAACTTAATTAATTTACTATTCCCACTCCAGTCAGTATTAAATTGGGGTAGGTGCTGGACACTAAACTTAATTAATTTACTATTCCCACTCCAGTCAGTATTAAATTAGGGTAGGTGCTGGACACTAAATTTAATTAATTTACTATTCCCACTCCAGTGAGTATTAAATTGGAGTAGGTGCTGGACACTAAACTTAATTAATTTACTATTCCCACTCCAGTCAGTATTAAAATGGGGTAGGTGCTGGACACTAAACTTAATTAATTTACTATTCCCACTCTAGTCAGTATTAAATTGGGGTAGGTGCTGGACACTAAACTTAATTAATTTACTATTCCCACTCCAGTCAGTATTAAATTGGGGTAGGTGCTGGACACTAAACTTAATTAATTTACTATTCCCACTACAGTCAATATTAAATTGGGGTAGGTGCTGGACACTAAACTTAATTAATTTACTATTTCCACTCCAGTCAGTATTAAATTGGGGTAGGTGCTGGACACTAAACCTAATTAATTTCCTATTCCTACTCCAATTAGTATTAAATTAGGGTAGGTGCTGGACACTAAACCTAATTAATTTACTATTCCCACTCCAGTCAGTATTAAATTGGGGTAGGTGTTGGACACTAAACTTAATTAACTTACTATTCCCACTCCATTCAGTATCAAATTGGGGTAGGTGCTGGACACTAAACTTAATTAATTTACTATTCCCACTCCAGTCAGTATTAAATTGGGGTAGGTGCTGGACACTAAACTTAATTAATTTACTATTCCCACTCCAGTCAATATTAAATTGGGGTAGGTGCGGGACACTAAACTTAATTAATTTATTATTCCTACTCCAATTAGTATTAAATTAGGGTAGGTGCTGGACACTAAACTTAATTAATTTACTATTCCCACTCCAGTCAGTATTAAATTGGGGTAGGTGCTGGACACTAAACTCAATTAATTTACTATTCCCACTCCACTCACTCAGTATTAAACTGGGGTAGGTGCTGGACACTAAACTCAATTAATTTACTATTCCCACTCCAGTCAGTATTAAATTAGAATAGGTGCTGGACACTAAACTTAATTAATTTACTATTCCCACTCCACTCAGTATTAAATTGGGGTAGGTGCTGGACACTAAACCTAATTAATTTACTATTCCTACTCCAATTAGTATTAAATTAGGGTAGGTGCTGGACACTGAACCTAATTAATTTACTATTCCCACTCCAGTCAGTATTAAATTGGGGTAGGTGCTGGACACTAAACTTAATTAATTTACTATTCCCACTCCTGTCAGTATTAAATTGTGGTAGGTGCTGAACACTAAACTTAATTAATTTACTATTCCCACTCCAGTCAGTATTAAATTAGGGTAGGTGCTGGACACTAAACTTAATTAATTTACTATTCCCACTCCAGTCAGTATTAAATTGGGGTAGGTGCTGGACACTAAACTTAATTAATTTACTATTCCCACTCCAGTCAGTATTACATTGGGGTAGGTGCTGGACACTAAATTCAATTAATTTACTATTCCCACTCCAGTCACTATTAAATTAGGGTAGGTGTTGGACACTAAACTTAATAAATTTACTATTCCCACTCCAAACACTATTAAATTAGGAAACATACTGGACAGTAAACATATGTTAGATTTTAATTTTTAATTTAAAACCACTAACCTTATTTAACAACTAGAAAATGTACATCACAATACTAATTAATATTTTTGAAAAATTAATTATTATATTTTACATTTTTTCTTCCCCAATTATCTTTTAAAAAAATTTAATTTACATTATTTTTAAACACTCCCCACCATTATCCCCTATAAACACAAAACTACTCTCAAAATAAAAATAATCTAAAAATAGAAAATAAATTTAAATGTTGAAATTTATATTTTAAAACTATTATTTAAATTTTTACAAATTTTAAAAAAATACATTTTTTTAAAACACTCCCCACCCTTATCCCCTATTAACCCTACATCCCGCTCCTAAAAATATATTTCAAATTTCGTATTTTAAATTGGAAATTAAATTTTATAATTTAACAATCTTTATTACTTTTTTACACATAATTTTAAAACACTCCCCACCCTTATCCCCTATAAACCCAATATCCCGCTACTAAAAATATATTTCAAAATTCGAAATTTACATTTGAAATTTAAATTTATAATTTAACACTTTTTATTACATTTTTACACATATTTTTAAAACACTCCCACCCTTATACCCTATAAACCCAACATCCCGCTACTAATAATATATTTCAAAATTCAAAATTTAAAATTGAAATTAAAATTTATAATTAAAAAAATTCTATATATTTTTTAAACATTATTTTAAAACACTCCCCACCCTCATCCCCTATAAACCAAACATCCCACTCCTCAAAAATATATTTCAAAATTAGAAAGTTAAATGTGAATTTGAATTTTATAATTTTAATTTTTTTAATATATTTTTAAACATTATTTTAAAACACTCCCCACCCTTATCCCCTATAAACCCAACATCCCGCTCCTAAAAATATATATCAAAATTCGAATTTTAATTTACAATTAAAAATTTATAATTTATCAATTTATATAATATTTAAAAATAAATGTTATTACACTCCCCACCCTTATCCCCTATAAACCCAACATCCCGCTCCTAAAAATATAATACAATTTTTTTTTTACTATATTTAAATAATATACTACTGCAAACAAACTCTAAAAAAACACAAGTATAATACTTTAACGATATTTTTACTTAACGATATTTTAACACTCGATATTACATACTTCGATATTTTTTGACAAGACTTAAAAACGATATTTTGAGCATCGATATACAGAACATCAATATTTAATACAATCAGTATAATCGATATTTCTGTATTTTGATATTTAAAACTCGATATTTAGACTACTTACCCTCCAGACACACTCCGCTGGCTGGTACTAGAAGCCCACCCACAGATAACCCATGCAGCTTTGTTTAGGATAGAACAAAGATGGGTTCATAGACTGTCCACTGACTGATTAGGATTGAACGATGATATACCCTGGGGGTCTCTGTCAAACACCTAAAACCAGCTCACTCTGTTTTGACCTTCCCCCATGAGATAAGTTGGGATATATTTCCCTTTCATTAGGCAGTTAGGCTACTGTACCGCCATGTAACTGCACCTTTGCGGTTCAGCCCTAAGAGCTTACAACTGTTTTGTGCCCATTACCCTAGGTCTCTCTACATCTCACTCCGGGTATCTGTAGTTACACCTTGCCCCCGAGCAAATTTCACACAATGGCCTCTGCGTTGCCTACATGGGAATTAGCACTACACCCCAGGTCTCCAGTCGACTCGTCTGGACCCAGCACGCTTAAGTGTTCTGTACAAGGTTGAGTGCATGTGCCACTACACTCTCCCTGACTGTACACATCACGGCGTACATGGGTGCTTACATGCACGAGTAATTATCACGCATCTTTTAACCAACACAATAAGAAAGTGCATCATTGTGTGCACCCACCTTAATGGGATCATTCATCTGTATGTCCGATGTGACGGTCCCATAAGCTAGGGTTACCTGCTACTAGATGCCCGTCTATACACTACAAGATGGCTGCCATGCCCGTATTTCGAACCACTTCCGGGTACGCTCCATCAGTAACAAGCTACAGCTGACGCTAATTGATTGCCAGCCCCTTTGCCTACCGGGAGCCGGTGTGTATATCTGCGCCTCCGTGAGGCTGCAGTGTACCACCCGGTTCCGGCGGCAAGGGGTAGGTCTCTCATCCTGCATCTGAGGATTTCTGGTGAGTATTCCTGAAGCTAGGAGCAGCCTCGACCCAACCTACAACAACGCTGGAGGTGAGCACACGGGACATGAGGCCATTGATTACTGTGGTGGACGCACGTGTTTTGACATTAAGCTGGTCCCCCATAATACCCATTGTGAGCACAGCAGCGTGACCGCGCCCGCACCCCAGGCCGACACCATCTTACCTTCGGCTAACTGGTGGGCGGTGGGGGTGTTCAAGCTCGTAGGTAGCTTAGGTATATGAGGGGCCTTTCTGCCTGCTGGTTGCACGCGTGCGCCTGAACAGTTATGCCACTTCCCTAACTTCTTACCTACAGCACGCCATTGTCTTTAGTGTTGCAGGAGACTCTGTGTTATCAGTAATTCGTTTCCTGATTTCTCCGTGCTATTATGTTCCCCTAGGACACAATACTTAATGTGTCTCATGACCCGCCGGATACTGTTGAGGCGAGTCGCTTAGAATTTTTAGGTGAGTTCAGTTTCTCTCTTGCTACTGTGTGACTACTTACATATCTCTCTCCTAGTCCATTGACCCACTTAAGGAACTGCATACCCCCTTCTTTGTTATTGGCCTGGGCATGTATGCTGGACCTTCTAAAAGCCCTTCGTCCTTCCTTTTTGTCTTACTGGAGACCTTACTGCCATATTTACGTTGACTCCTT
Source organism: Calotriton arnoldi (assembly GCA_963921515.1). Classification (NCBI taxonomy): domain Eukaryota; kingdom Metazoa; phylum Chordata; class Amphibia; order Caudata; family Salamandridae; genus Calotriton; species Calotriton arnoldi. The sequence continues at coordinate 247,214 of CAWUFW010016232.1, read as the reverse complement.
GAGCTCTCCTTCTCTGAAGGTGTGGTCCCTAAAGCCTGGAAACAGGCAATCATCCTCCCTTTACTGAAAAATCCTGGAGCTGACCCCTGCCAGACGGAAAATTTGCGCCCAATTTCACTTCTGCCTTACTTTTTTTTAAGATAGCAGAAAAAGTGGTGAACTTACAGCTAGTTGCTCACATGAACCAGCAAAGCTTACTTCACCCCTCACGATCGGGTTTCAGAGCGACATATTCTACAGAGTCAGCATTACTCTTTGCCACCGAGTCCATCCGTAGGCGTGCGGATGAAGGACAGACCGTGGCCTTGGTCCTGTTGGACCTTAGTGCGGCCTTCAATACGGTCTCCCACCCTCTACTTTTGCAACGTCTGAGAGCAGGAGATTTGGATAATGTCGCACTGAATTGGATGACCTCCTTCCTGCAGGAAAGGAGCTTCCAGGTGGCACAGCGTCCACACATTTCTAAAAGCATAGCTCTGCCTCAAGGGGTCCCTCAAGGCTCCATCCTGAGCCCCACCCTTTTTAATTTATATGTCGCACACCTGGCTGAGATTGTGGAACAACATGGCATCACCATTGTGTCATATGCAGATGACACGCAACTGGTGGTGTCATTGTCCCACACCTCTGACGGAGCAGCCGCTAAGTTCTCCTCGTGCTTGAGGGACCTGGCCTCCTGGATGACAAACAACTGCCTTAAACTTAATGGCAGTAAAATGGAGATCCTGGTGGTGGGGAATACCCCCTCCATTTGGTCCTCGGCATGGTGGCCCCAGACATTAGGCCCCACACCCACTCCGAGCAAACAGGTTAAAAACCTAGGAATATGGCTTGATTCTAATCTTTCCTTTGAGGCTCAGACCTGGAAGGTGGCAGGGAAGTGTTTCGGCACTTTAAAGATGCTGCAAAAAACTCTGGTTGTGCTTCCCACTCCAGCTAGGAAAACCCTGGTCCATGCCTTGGTAACATCGCAGCTGGACTATGGAAATGTTCTTTACCTAGGGGTAACAAAACAATGCCTGCATAGGTTGCAATGCATCCAGAATGCGGCAGCCCACCTGGTTCTGAAATTACCCAGGAGAGCTTCTATGGGGAAGGCTCTTGACGACCTGCATTGGCTACCGGTTGGGAAGAGAGTCCCTTTTAAAGCTTTATGCATTAGCCACCGGAGTTTACAGGGCAAAGGCCCAAAATATCTGCATGGCCTACTCTCCCCATACACCCCCTCGCGCCAGCTCAGATCAGCCGGGACCATCTGGTTAAAACCCCTTAGATCCACAAAGTCAAGATGGGGGCACGGTCTTTCAGCTATCTGGCAGCGAAGAACTGGAATGCTCTCCTTCTTTCCCTTCGTTCGGAATCTTCCGAAGTTCTTTTCCAAAAAATAACTGAAAACATGGCTGTTCCAGGTATAGGTCTTCTCTGTCCCCTTTCCTTGTAGAGTTCTGCTCAGCGTGGGGACACACTTTTCTAGTGTAACCATGCGCTTTATAAGAGTCATTATTATTATTAATATCAATTTTGATGGTGGTATATTCTTTTAATGTGGGCAAATTCGGTGTAAGTCCTTGTGTGTGTATTCCATGCCAGGCAATTTTTGCCAGCGTGTTTTGGTGGCGACCAGTTCCAGTTGTGAATGAATGTACATGGGTTGTGAGGGTATTGTATGTTTCCGAGAGCATGTATTTGTACATGATTCACTTGGCAGTATATGACCCTATGTGGGAGACTGTCAATATGGTTGGGCCAGGCCCAAATGGTGGATATGCAGAATTTTATTTGGTAGTATTTCCACTGCTAGGTATGACGTAAATTATATTCCTACTGTAATATTTCAAATGTTTTCAATGTATTTCCCTGTGGTAAATTATCTAGGGTGACTATACCCCAAGCTGTCCAAACAGGCCATTTAGGGACTGTTCCACCAATGAGTATATTGTTATTATCCCATTTAGAGGTTCCGTTAAGGAGATGGTTATATATCCGAAAGCTTTAATGAGCTAGTGTCCAGGATTCCATGTTGACTTCTACTGTGTGGGGTAAGTGCATAGAATGTTTAGAATTTGCCTTGTGAAGGCCCTAAATACCAGGCAGGTTAATTAACTGTCTCCTCTCTATAATTATCCACAATGGTAGTTCTTTGTAGTAAGGTATTAAGTATGATCATTGAGGGGGGCATGGCTAGCGCCCGAGGATGATGGCGGCGTTCCCGTGACGCTCCCGGTGCCGGCGGTGAAGACGAAGGAATTTGCGACGTTTCGTCAACGAGAAAAACGGCGAAAATGGCAAGGCGGTCGTCGGAATTCAGGAAGTAGACGACGGAGTGCTTTTCATCGAGGGAGAGACCCGCTTTCTTGCCAAACTTCCTCTTCTTTCCCGAAGCAATGCGGCGCCCGCCATTTTGAAAATGCCCGCAATCTGAGGGGATTTTCTTTACCCTTGTGGACCTTTCAACCTTGCTTCTCTACGCTTTAAAACCTCTTCGTTTTGCGCTGTAAGTAGTCTGGAGGCAGTATTACAACCAGTGGGCATCTTTATAGTGGCTTATTGCTTCTCACCTCAAGAAATCAACAAAGGCTTTTCCCTCTCTGTCGTTGATGATAGCGGCCATTTTGTGCATTACATGTCCTCCAGTGAAGGTTTTTACATGAAACCCAGCGCACTTTAACCAAATTCAAAAGATAACTGTCTGCTTTGTTTGAATCTGACTATTTATTTCATGCTTCTTTTTTGCTACCATGAAATTCAAGCAGGCTCTATTAGCTGCGGAATTGTTTGCTTTTCTGCTCTTTTGAAGTGATACTATTGGCATGCAGCATACCATATATACGCCGTATTGTTTGTCTTTGATAGCTAGTGTTTCTGCCAGACACCAGTGAGCTTCGTAAAGTCTCTTGTGTTTGAATTAGCAATTTTTTCCTTCACACTTCGTCATTGACATTATCTCTGCATTATATGGAATCCTTTAGGATAATCTTTACAGGTTATGAATATGTAATGCTTCACTATTAATGCCAGTTTTAGCCCTGGAGTTTGGGGCACTTGTTGTCACTAGTGCTAACGGCTCCACTTGCTCAATTCATATTTGAAGTGATATTAATCTTAGCTGTCACATTTATGGGCAGACTGAAAACAGTAAGATCGTTGGTAGTGCCCGCAAATCGCTCTTTTATTGCTCGCGCACACCTTTATACTCACCATACCAAAATGGATGAATCTTTGAACTCCTCTCCTAAAAGTGCCTCCACTTCTTCTTCTACAGCCACCAAGGTGTCAACCAAACGGTTGAAAAAAATCTTCCTTCTCCACCAAAGCAACCTACGTCAGTCTCAATGGATCTTCTTCTGGAAGAAATACGTGCACTTCGCCCATTTGTAGAGGAGACAAATTCCAAAATACAAGTTTTAACAGACGGCTGGGCAAAAATGGAGGAGAGAATCACTGCGGTTGAACAAAGTGTGGATTCCCCGGGCTCAGCTTGCGCTCAGGTTGCAGTCCTTCAATCTCAGGTTGCATTTTTTCAGAAGCAGATTGAAAATCTTGAAAATAGGAATAGGCGGAACAACCTTCGTATATATGGTTTTCCGGAGGGTTCAGAAGGTTCTGACCCTATCGCCTATTTTAAATCATTCTTGCCGACGGTGCTCAATCTGCCTGAAACCACTGTCTTGAACATTCAAAGTGCTCACAGACTGAGTTCTCTCCATTCGTCACCATCTACCTTGCGTAAACCAAGAGGAGTCATACTCTATTTTCTTGAATATACAGATCTTCTCAAGGTACTGGCCGCAGTTAGGTCCTTGAAGCGGATTTCATCATCAGGAAATCAACTTTTTTTTCTCGCAGGATTATGCAAAGCCTAAAGCAGACAGAAGAAAGGAATTTTTGGCCATGAGACCAGCTTTACGTTCTATTGGTGCACGATTTGGCTTATTCGATCCATGCTTGTTCAGAGTGACCTTTAACAATAACACCATCACGTATGAAGATCCGATCAAACTCAAAAGTTTCCTGAATTCACACTGCCCGGAAAAGATGGATATTTCTAAATCACGTCCCTGATGTCTTTTCTTTCACAGTAACTCCTGGATATAGCCTTCTATATTTAGCCTGTTGAGTTTCTTGTAGAGTTCATAGATCATTTACCAGTTTAGAAACTGGTTTGTTTTGCTTACTACAGCTTAATGCTCGATTCTGTAATTTCGTAATTTTAAAGTTAAGCTAATTGCTCGTAATTTAACAATGTTTTAATTGCTCTATCCCTGTAGGTTTTTTCTCTGTATTGTCTACTTTTTTTGTCTTGTGGTCGCTCATTCTGAAGTCTCCCCCGCCTCACCTCGTGGAGTCCAGACGTGTCATCGTTCCATGTGGCCTCTCCCCCCCCACCCTCCTTATGGTTTAGACTCATTCTAGGTACAGTTTTTTTCCTTTTTTTCTTTTTACTATTTCTACCAACAATTTCCTTATTTTTTACCTTCTTTCTGTCTTTTATCTCTAACTTATCACTGCACACTATTTCATTCTGCTTACTCTTTCTTCTCTATCTTGCTTTATTCTTCCACTTTATTTCCATGATTTATTCTTATCTTATTATTCTTTTTTCAATCTCACACTAAGGGGCCGATTCCGATCTCGGCCGGTAGGGCTCCGAATCGGATTCGGCATAACCGGATCCGATTCGGAGCCCTATTTCCCGACCGATTCGTACGCGCGTCCGGACGAGCGAGTACGATGTGAAATCGCCGACCGACTCGTTCGGGCGTCCCAACCGCTCCGACCGACTCGTTCCCGGGTCGAACCACACCGACCGACTCGCTCAGACACGACTCGCACCGCACAATGGAGACGTTCCCCGGCCGGGTAAGTACGATGCGCGCCGCGAGCAGTCCGACCGACACGCGCCGTCCGGCTCGAAAGAGCAGTCGGAGCCGTACTTCGGGGGTCCATGTCGGACCCCCCTGTACTGCGTAGCCGCGCGGAGTCGCACACAGGGGGACCCATGGGTCCCCCTACCTGTGCGTGTACGGCACGAGTCGCTTCACCGCGTACCCGCTGTAGGGGCGCCCTTGTTCGCCTCGCACCCATTGAGGCAATGGGAGCCCGTGTACGCGTTGTACGACCGGCTCCCATTGACTTCAATGGGAGTCCGACCGACTCGAGTACGATAGCATACGGACGCATCGTACTCGTTCGGTCGGGCTGCACGGGTCCGATTCGGTCGGAAATCTCTCCGGGTCCGGCTCGATCGGAGAGATTTCCGGCCCGAATCGGAATCGGCCCCATAATGTTCTTTCTTACCTTACATTGCATCTGTCACATGTACATTTACTTTTTCATTTTTATCTTTATCCATACCTCTCTCTCACAAATTTGTTCTATGTTGCAGATAGTTGGTCTGTTTCTTGGCATATTTCTTATTGTTTGTTTTCTCATATTGATTGGTGTTTCATATTCACGCTCTCATTTATCTCATGTCTTTAAATATTGTCTCTTGGAATGTCAGAGGTTTGCATTCTCCTATTAAAAGACAAAGAGTTCTGACTCACTTGGCCAAACTGGGTGCAGATATAGCTTGTTTACAAGAATCCCATCTAACAGCAGAGGAATCAATAAAGTTGAAGAGAGGTTGGGTTGGAGAGGTTTTCTACTCACCAGGAGACGGCAAGCAAAATGGGTCCTTACCTTATGTCGTAAATCACTTTCTGTTAAACTATTGTCACAATGCTCTGACGTAAGTGGTAGATGGCTGCTTACTAAACTTTTAATTGGTAATGCTCCGGTCTCTTTATTAAATATATACGCACCTACTGTTGGTGACCCCTCCTTTTGGATATCCTTAGCTCAGCAACTCGCAAATTGTATTGACGACAATTTCATTCTTACAGGTGATTGTAATCAAGTTTTCGATCCCTTTTTAGATCGTAATTCAATGGTCTCCTTTGTCCCTCATAAGGCCCATAAGCGCTTCATACAGACTATTAAACAATATAAGCTTATTGATGCTTGGAGACTTTGCAACCCCACTACAAAAGAATACACCTATTATTCTCCAGTTCACCACACTCAATCAAGATTGGATTACTTTTTCATTTCACATAATATATCACAATCATTAATGGCAGCAGATATTGGATCCATTCTAATTTCTGATCATGCTCCTATTACCATGCGGTTAGATATTTTACAGAAACCCTGTACTCCTCGTAAATGGCGTTTTAACAACGCTCTTCTTTTGGACCCGGTATTCACTTCCTCTTTTACTTCCTTTTTCAATGAATATTTTTTGTTTAATCAGACTGATGATTTACCCTTTCATGTAGTGTGGGACGCTTTTAAAGCAGCAGCTAGAGATTTTATTATTGGCTATGTCTCCAAAAAGCGTAAAAAGTCGCAAGCACTCACCACATCTCTCCTAGCCAAGATAAAGAGACTGGAGCATTCTTTTTATTCCTCAAGATCAAAAGACTGTTTGTCGGAACTTATTAACGTTAAATTCCAATTTAATAAGGAATCGACAAATAATGCTTCCACTTATTTATTAAAGTCTAGTGCGAAGTTTGATGGTGGGCAGAATAAAGCAGGTAAAGTACTAGCTAATTATTTGAAGGTCAAACATAACAAACTCAATATAGAATCTATTATGGACGAACAGCAGTCATTGAAATATAAGGACGATGAAATCTTAAATTAATTCTTTCACTTTTACAAAACACTATACACATCAGAAGCCCCTCCCACAGAGCAGCATATTTCTCAGTTTTTGTCTGATATTCAACGACCATTTTTTACCCAATCAGATCTCTCTATTTTAGAATCCGACCTCTCGCAAAAGGAACTGTCTACCGCATTACAGGCACTTAAAGAAGATAAAGCCCCTGGCCCAGATGGTTTTACTGTTGAATTTTTCACACATTTCGCCTCTTTATTAATTCCCAAACTACATACTTTATTAAACTCTTTTTTGAATTCAGGTAAATGCTCAGGTTCTTTTTCAGACGCCCTCATTTGTCTTATCCCCAAGGAAGGTAAAGACTTAAGATATTGTAAACATTTTCGACCCATATCTTTAGTTAATGTTGATTACAAAATCTTTTCAAAATCTCAGGCATTACGCTTGGAATCCCATTTGCCTGACTTGTTGGGAGTGGAACAGTCAGGCTTTGTTAAAGGTCGTCTTATCACAGACAACACTCGTTTATTTTTTGATATCTTATCTAAATCCTCTCATGTTTCGCATTCCTTGGCGGCCATGGCACTGGACGCAGAGAAAGCGTTTGATAGAGTGGAATGGGCATACCTTTTTCAGACTCTCAAATGGTTTGGCTTTGGACCTAAAATAATTTCCGTAATCTCACTTCTATATTCTAACCCAAGAGCGGCTGTATGCGCAAATGGCACTATATCTTCTTATTTCAATCTGGGTAGGGGTTTTCGTCAAGGATGCCCATTGTCCCCGTTTCTTTTTAACCTAGCCTTAGAACCCTTCTTATTACGCATTCGTCAAAATAGGGACATTCATGGCTTTAATTTCAAAGACACTCACATTAAATTGGCAGCATATGCTGATGATATACTACTATTTATTTCACAACCCCAATCTTCTCTTCCTGCATTCCTACATGAGGTTGACTCCTTTGCAGCCGTGTCCGGGTACAAATTAAACAAAGATAAATGTGAAATATTACCCTTAACGAAATATACTTTTAAGGATGACTTTGCACACTCAAACTTTGCATGGTGCCCTCAACACATTAAGTATCTGGGTCTACATTTCACTCCATCTATCTCAAATACAATTTCACGCTGTATGGATAATTGTGTAAGAGAATAACTTCTTTAACTGCTAAATGGCACCCTTTATACTTATCCCGGTGGGGTCGTCTCGATACCATAAAAATGATGCTGTCCCCTATAGTTCTTTATACAATTTCCAATATCCCATTATCCATCCCCTTAAAATTCTTCAAGAAAATACATTTCTTGTTATCCTCTTTTTTATGGAGCAATAAAAAGTCGCGCATGTCCTTATCAAAATTGATTCGTCCAAAATCAGAAGGGGGTGTTAATTTCCCTAATTTTCCTATATATCAAAAATCCTTTTTGCTCCGTCAAGCATCAAGATGGCTCTCCAATTCCTCCGAAAACTATCCTTTATGGGCCAAACTTGAACTCTCTTTTCTTTCCCCTTTCTCATTTCAAGAATACCTCTCGTTTTCTCGCAAACCACAACACCTTTCAACCCCCATAATTAAATACGTCATCCAAAATTCAGAAACCCACTTCCTCAGTGGATCCTATAAATTGGACTTCTCTCTCAAATTCCACGATATGGCATAACAACATGATATTGATACGTGACAAGCCCTTTTATTGTTAATCCTGGAGGCAAAAAGGTTTAATTTGGATACATCAATTATATATACAGGATCAGATCATGTCTTTTGAGCAGGTTAAAAGACTTTTTGACCTACCAACGTCCTTCCAATCTAAATATACACTCTTAAAACAAGCTATTCTGACTGCTTATACCCGATGCATACCTCCAAATTCTTCCACTGAGCCTATAACCCCCTCAATTGATAAATTGCATGCCCTTCTACAAGTCAATTCCAAGGCTTTTGTTATTTACAATTATCTACAAATTTCATGTACTACACGAGAAAAAACTAAGGGGGTCATTACGATGTCGGGCGGCTCGCACCGCCGGCCCGGTGGGGGCGAACCGCCTGACACCACACCAGAAAGACCCCCCGCCATATTAGGATAGCTGGGTGGTCCGCGGCGGACGGAAAGACCGTCTGCCGCATTTCCACCGGTCGACTCGTCGACCGGGCGGAAAACACCATTAATATGGTGGCGGTGTCTGCAAGACACCGTCATCCATATTACGATACATGCGGAGAGCAGCCTTTCCATGGCGGCGTTGCCGCCATGGAAAGGCATACGGTGTTTGCTTTCGGGGGCCCGTTGCGGGCCCCCAGGGTGTTGAGGGGGTGGGGGGTGCACATCATGGGGGGTACCTATGGTACCCCCTGCATTTGCATGCACAAGGTGGCAGGCACCGCGCGGTGCCTGTCACCTTGTGCATGCAAATGCACAACGTGCATTTCCAGCATTGTGGCGGGCGGTGCTGTGAGCACCGCCCGCCACAATGCTGGGAATGGGGGATGCCACCGCACCGGTGGCAGTGGCATCCTAATTGCAGGTGCGGGACCGCCGCACCCATGGCGGACGGTCCCGCATTCCGTTACGGTGGCTGGCGGACTTTGTCCGCCCACCATCGTAATGACCCCCTTAGTCGGAACTCTCTTGGGAACAAGATTTGGATGTTAATTGGTCCATAAACACAAGGAATAAAATAAGGAGTAAAATCAGAACATCTTCGAGGGCTGCCAATACTACACAGACACACTTTTTTATATATAATAGGCTTTTATTATCTCCAGTTGCTCTACATAAAAGACATGTTGATCTCTCGGATGATTGCTGGTCGTGTTCCTCCCCACATGCGGATCTACATCATTTACTTTTTACATGCCCACTTGTCTACGGTTTTTGGGAAAAGGTGTGGGCTCAGATCAATTTAATCTTTCATTCCAAGTATCCTTTCTCTGTTTCTAATGTATTTTTGGGAAGTTTATCTCCGGTGTGGACAGAATGCAATTCTAACACAAAAATAGTAGACCTATTGCTGGCAGTTGCCTTTCAGCAGATTACTAAAAACTGGAAAGACTTTACCAAATTATCTTATCAAGCTTGGTGGTATGCTATTTGTTATAACCATAGATTAGATACAACTCTTGTGTACCCTATCCCCATGGCAACGAAACGTTTGTATTTATGGTTACCTATCACAACGTTCATTGAAGCTAGTGCTAAACGTTCCTCCATTTTAACTCCCATACAACAAGAAGTTTCCAAACCTCCATGACTTTCTTTTCATTGTACTTTTATTTATAAGATCATTTTGAATTTTGCATCATAAGTTTTTGTATTATGTGAATTGTAATCTTCCCGCTTTTTTACTGATTTATTTATATATTTTCATTAATCCTTCTCTTCTAGATAGGCCAACTTTAATTATATATACAACTATTTTGTCTTTATATTCAAAATTTGATTCATGTGACTATGTATTGTTATTTTGTATTCTGTATTGAGATATATATTTCACTTAATAAACTTATTTCTGAACTAAAAAAAAAAAAAAGTATGATCATTGAAATAATTGGCAAGCCAAATCGTACAACGACATGTCAGATAGTCTCGAGCTGTTTGAAGTTATGGTGGCCTGCAGTTTGTAGAGTTTGAGTTGGGGTCTTGCATTGGCCCAGAGAACTTTTTTGAAGCAAAGGTTGATTTTGTTAATAGTGCATTTCAGGATTGGTATTGGCAACATCGTCAGTGAGTAATTATTTCTGTGGGCCACTACCATTTTTATAACCAGAATTCTTACGTACAATGTCAGTTGCAATGAAAACCAGCGAGCAAAAACACTTTCTGTTTTGAGCATCAGTGGTCCGTAATTGTCAGATGCCATATTTTCTATCCCCCTGTTGGTGTACACTCCTAACTATTCGAATCTGGTGGCTATCCATTTGAAGCCATAGTCACCCATTGAAGCCGTGCGGTATGCTGAGACAGTGGGAGCAGTTTTTATTTGCCCCAGTAAATTTTGTAGCAAGAGAAGGAACAGAGTGCCAATCAATGAGAACTTGTCTCATACTCCTGCAAGAAGGAAACATATCTAATAGAAAACTACCACAGTTGATTCGTGCTGTGTATAACACCATTTTACTTCAGCTATAAAATCTGGACCTATACCCGTTCAAACAAATGTCCCAAACATCTCTTTTTTGGACATTGGAGAGAGTGGGTCGAGACTTCAAATGCTTTTTTAGCAGCTGATAAAAAGGGCCACAGTATCATCAGGGTGATCCTTATCTTGCCACATGGTATTGGCCTGTAGCCGGAGATAGTTCCTGGACATTTTGCTAGGAACAAAGCCCACTTGCAAGGTGTGGATTAGGCATGGTAGGATTTTATTCAAGAGGTTTGCCAACACTTCTGCTAAGATGTTTGTGTCTAAACTGATTAATGATATCAAACAAAAAATGAGGTCTCTTCCTAGTTTCAGGTGAAGGGTGATAATGGCTCTGTTAAATTCAGATCTCGTTCTACCCGTAACCTCTGATTCTTTGAAAGAGTTATAGAAGATCGTGGTGAATTGGGATTTTGTAATTTTATAAAATTTACCCTGCAGCCCTTCATCTTCCAGTGCTTTGTGCTAGGGTATTTAGATATTAATTCTTCATTCATTCCTTCGAAACTTCAACCTCTAGTAGGGCTCTCCTTCCTCTTAGAGCACTGCCAGTCTGGTGCCTGTGTGAAAATCTGGTTCTACAGATAAGGTGCTTCTTGTATCTACATTATAGAGGTTTTTATAGTAGGTGGCAAAACATCCACCATATTCACAGGATGGATAATGAGCATTTGTGTGTTATCATAAATTGCTGGAATAGCTGATAGAGGTCGTTATTGTTTGAGTTGTGCTGCAAGGAGGGACCCCACAATTCACCCCTGTTCATTGTGGTGGCAATGTAGGCACGCTACTGCATGTTCTTCCTTGCTAGTGAACAAAGCACTAAGTTCAAATTTCTTATGTTCTAAGTCACATCTTGTTCTAAGGTTGGACGCTTATTGTAGAGACGCACAAGTGACTTTCCAGTTGCGTTTGTTGCATTTACATCTTATGTTTGAATGCAGCATTGTCTCTCATCATCTTGGCATGTATTGTAGCTTTGCCCATAATAATCTTGGTGAGAAGACAGAGTCCATGTTAGTGTCAATGTATCTGTAAAGCTGTACTCGAAATAATGATTTCTCGGTTGGCCGTTTATATCTGGAGGCATTCATTCACCATCTCTTCAATTAAAGTGAGATGTGGCTGAGGTCAAGATATAGGGGCCGATTCCGATTCGGGTCGGAAAATGTACCGACCGACTCGGTTCGGGAATATTGTCCGACCGACACGTACCGGCGCTGCCCGACCTGCGTAGTACGATGAAATGCATGTGAATCACGACTGACTCGTACGGAACACAAGCCGAATGACCGAACCGCACGGAAACCAGCTATCCGGCCGGGAAACAACGCGAATCGAACCGACCGACACGCACCAGGAATGAACCCGAACGAAACGTACCCGCGAACTCCGACCCGCGCAGTACGATGCAATGCGTGGAAAACCAGACCGAGTCGCACGGAGACCAAGCCGTACGACCGACGCGCATACAAAACCCAGCCGAGGCAACTCAATACTCCGCGACCGACGCGTACGCTGCACATGAAACCTAGCAGAAACACAGCGTGAACGACTCGGAGAAGCTCGCACGAGACAACTGCAGCGTCCTACTCGGTCAGAAGAACGTCTCCTACATGCACAAAAAGTACAAAGGAAAAAATACAAAAAAAAGGGCCAAACAAGCAATTACAAAGCCAATAAATACTGGGGGGGAAACATGGAACAAAGACACACCCACAACTCCACCCATATAAAGGCCACAAATCCCTACCATGATCCTTTGCAAATTCAACTGACCTGACAGCACAGAACACCATCAGACAGCAACCACAGACACACTCACAGCTCATCCATCACACAAGCCACACACCATCAGCACCTCAACAAATAGCACCCTCACATACACCCAGCAAAACCTACACTCACACACCCTCACTTGCACACCCACACATACATCAATCACCACCACCACCCATCACCATGCCCCCAAAGAAGAATCCAAAGTTCCTAGACAGTGAATTGGAAGTCCTGGTAGATGAGATCCTCAGGGTAGAGCCACAGTTGTTTGGTACATTGGTCCAACAGACCCCCATGTCGCAGAAAACCAAGATGTGGGAGAGGATCGTCGACAGGGTGAACGCACAATCACCATGTTTGCGCACAAAGGAAGACATCCAGAACAGGTGGTATGATGTGCGCAGGAGGGTCAAGGACCTACTAAAGAAGGATTACGCCTTGAGTCATCGCACCGGCAGTGGCCATCCTGCCAAACCAGTATACCTCAGGCCCTGGGAGGAGAAGGTGCGGGCCATCCTACCACCAGAGAGCGTATATGGACTATCAAACATCCCAGAGCCTGGTGAGTACACAACAAATATACACAATATTGTGTGACAATACACACACATCACTGTCAAGGGGATAGTCAAACCATGCACCCTTAGCAAATCCACAGCAATCAAAAGATAATCATCCCAAGATGTGTATGTCAGTCAGATAAACACAATACATGGCATTTCATAGTGCTATGTAACTGTGTCATGACATGTACAAACCCAACAACAAATAGAGCTAGGCAGTGGCACAAATCTAACCAACAAGCACAGTCAGATATGTAGCCACCACTGGAACACCACCTCACAGGGAAGCTCACTGAAAGGAAGGAATTCTGTGTATGCTGGTGAAGTCAGTGTAGCCAATAGCATGATGGGAGTTGTAGTCACAGATATTGCTCACCCTCACAATTGGCCCATCAACACCACTCTGAAACATGCTCACATCACAGGGAGTGGAAAAGAAAAGACAAGATGGCTGACACTGGGTACTGCTGTGGGGAGCACAAGGCCCTGCTGGGAACTGGGCACCAACAAACAACAGGACCACACTGTCAGCCATCTTGCCATTGCTGTCACACTCACACACAGTGAAGTCCACTCAAAAGGAAGGAAGTATGGGCATGCTGGGAAGGGGGGTGTAGGCAATAGCATGATGTTAGTGGTAGTCACAGATATTGGTCACCCTCACAATTGGCCCATCAACACCACTCTGAACCATGCTCACATCACAGGGAGTGGAAAACAACTGACAAGATGGCTGACACTGGGTACTGCTGTGGGGAGCACAAGGCCCTGATGGGAACTGGGCACCAACAAACAACAGGACCACACTGTCAGCCATCTTGCCTTTGCTGTCACACTCACACACAGTGAAGTCCACTCAAAAGGAAGGAAGTATGGGCATGCTGGGAAGGGGGGTGTAGGCAATAGCATGATGGGAGTGGTAGTCACAGATATTGGTCAGCCTCACAATTGGCCCATCAACACCACTCTGAACCATGCTCACATCACAGGGAGTGGAAAAGAACTGACAAGATGGCTGACACTGGGTACTGCTGTGGGGAGCACAAGGCCCTGCTGGGAACTGTGCACAACCAACAGCAGGACACCACTGTCTGACATCCTGAAAGCAAACTTGCACTCCCTGCAATGGAAGCACGTTCCATGGTGGGATATCTGGCTGGGTGGGAAGGAGGACTGACAGCACTGACCATAGTTACCAGCAGCTGTTCTCACACACACCCCTAACACAAACTCCACACAACTCACCTGGGAGAATGCATTGCCTCACACTCTAATTAAATATCCCACAAAGAACCACCACCCTGGGTTATGCTGTGAGGCACAGGGACACTTCTGGGACTTGTAGCCAAACTAACGCCAGGACAACTCTGTCAGCCATCCTGTCAGCACAGGCACACTACCCCACAGGGAAGCAGAGTCAAAAGGAAGGAAGTATGGGCATGCTGGGAAGGGGGTGTAGGCAATAGCATGATGGGAGTGGTAATCACAGCTCAACATCCCCTACCCGCATGGCCCAGCAAGCTCACACTAAAGCATGCACACCTCACAGGGAGTGAAAAGCCACTTCAAAGATGTCTGACACTGGTGCTCTGTTGTGGGGAGCACAAGGCCCTGCTGGGAACTGGGCACCAACAAACAACAGGACACCACTGTCAGCCATCTTGCCATTGCTGTCACACTCACACACAGTGAAGTCCACTCAAAAGGAAGGAAGTATGGGCATGCTGGGAAGGGGGGTGTAGGCAATAGCATGATGGGAGTGGTAGTCACAGCTCAACATCCCCCACCCACATGGCCCAGCAAGCTCACACTGAAGCATGCACACCTCACAGGGAGTGAAAAGCCACTTCAAAGATGTCTGACACTGGTGCTCTGTTGTGGGGAGCACAAGGCCCTGCTGTGAACTGGGCACCAACCAACAGCAGGACACCACTGACTGACATCCTGAGAGTCAACCTGCACCCACTGCAAGGGTGGCATGCTTCATGGTGGGATAACTGTGCTGGAGGGAGAAGGAGGTCCGGATGTCAACCAAATACCACCAATGCTGGCCATGCACACACCTCAACATTCACATTGAAATGCTTCATGTTGGCAGGACAATGTGCTACACCAATATCAAACTCTGACTGTGACAACTTAGGACAATGCAATGTACAGGCCCGCATCCAGAGGTACAGTCACAACTGTCAGGTGTTTGAACCATTGATGCCTGTAGAAACATAACATACATTGTGTGTCTCTTCCAAAAACAGGTGATGATGGGGACACAGCAGCAGATGATGAGGAGTCCCTGACTCAGGCTCCGGGGGACCCTGAGCTCTCTGGTGTGGAACAGCCTCTGCCCTCCTCGGATGGCGAAGACCTACCTGGCCCCTCCGGTGTGAGTCATCATGCAGCACCAGCAGGACCACCATCTGCACCCCCTGCACCCACTCCTCCAACAACTGCCAACACACAGACCACCCCCTCCGACACGGACAGACCAAGGACCACCAATGACGACAGCACAGGGACCCCGGCCCACCGTGAAGCAATGGACAACAACTCCAGTACCAACCCCCAAGGGGGCCTAGGGTCACCTGTGCGTGCCACCGCAGGTCCCGCACGTGTGGCCAGGGGTGGTGGGAGGGGTGGTAGGCAGAGGTCGCTGTTTGCAGAGGGGCCTGGACTGCATGATGACCCACAACTGGTACGCATTGCTGATGCGTACCAGAATAGCACCGGAGAGGTCAGGCAGGTAGTGGGGATCCTCAAGGACATTCAACAGCAGCAGGCTGCCCATCATGCCCGCTTGGACTCCCACATGTCCCGTGTGGAGACACACATGTCCTGTGTGGAGACACACATGTCTGGCATGGAGTCCAAGTGGGACACATTGGAAGAACTGACAGCGGTGCAGAGGGACATATTGACATGCCTCCGCCAGATTAGCACCAACATGTCCACACCTCCCTGTGTGCCCACAACATCTGGTGCCGCAACAACTGCTACTGCCACAGGGAGGGAGGATGACTCTGGCGGAGAGTCCCCTGCACCGCAGCAGCCTGCACGTGAGGGTCCCCCAAAGAAGAGGGGTCGTCCGAGGAAGGACAACTGAGAGGCCGATGGCCATGTACATCCCCCAGGAACCCAACACCTGTTCTGGAAATTCTCCTTTGTGTGCAAACTGTTCACCCTGTCGAATGCAACCCAACTCTCCCACATGACATGGGGAGTTTAAGTTGGCCCAATGTATCAGATGACTGTTGACTTTACTCAGGACATTTCTGCTACCAAGACTTCCAACTCATCTGGGAACTTTGGATTACAATCCCAATGTACAGCACCCACCATCCTGTGCACTATACTCACACATGTATGTAAATAAACTCACTAATACACCATACTTGCCTCTGTTGTGATTCCAACGTGGTTACTGTCATGGAGATGATGATCTGCTAAATGACACTGTGCATGCTAACTGCTACAGCAAGTTCAACACCGTCATGTGAGTCATGGCGACGTGACACATATGAGGGAGACACACCACTAGGGCTACACAACACATACACACCAGGGCCATCTGACTCATCGCCTACACTGATGTTGCCAGGAAATACAGTGGAATGCACAGACACCACACCTATTCACAGTCTGTGTTAACTAGCCCACAGGTGCAGTAAGCAAATGTCAGTCAGATGTGTGACCACAGACAACGCACATCCCAAAGTGAAGCACAGGTTTATTACACATTTGCAACATGTTGTTACCACTACAGATGCAAGGTAATCCCACGTGGCAGTGGCCACACAGTCAACAAGTGTAGGAGAAAGAAAGTCCAGGGGTGTGTGGCACATCACCTGTAGGGAAACGACAGCTTCCACCCTGGAAGTTGAATCACGGTGTCGGGGGATCACAGTTGACCAAACAACTCTGAAAGTACCCTGTGAAGGACAGAAATTACACACAGTCAAAAGCACTGAAGAACAGGACAGAACTGCAATACTCATGCCCAATACATGTCACAAGATACCTACACAAAACCAAGTTAGCATGTCAACACTGTTGGGGAGTACAAACTACCTGTAAGGACACATCGCTGTACGCTTCCAGTCAAGTAGCACATGGCCACACTCAAACAGCACCAGAGCACCACCAACACATATCACACAAACTCACATCATTGACATGACATCTCTGGATACTCACATTCAGCTGAAGAAGTTGGTGATGAGCTGTGTGCGGACATCACCCTCATCATCATCACCATCACTGGCATCGTGGCCCAGGCCAGGATCCTCCACAGGTGGCGGATGTTGGTCATCATCATCCAGGATGAGAGGCAACTCCTTCCGCACTGCCAGGTTGTGTAGCATGCAGCAGACGATGACAATCTTGCACACCTTTGTTGGGGCATATGGGAGGGCCCCTCCTGTCTTGTCCAGGCAGCGAATGCGGCTCTTCAGGAGACCAAATGTCTGCTCGATCACTCTCCTGGTCCGACCATGTGCCTCATTGTAGCGCATCTGGGCTGGTGTCACAGGGTTCCTGAGGGGCGTCAGCAACCACGGCATGTTGGGGTATCCCGAGTCACCTACATACAGACAATTGCACATTAGCTGAGTTGGAAAAGAGGGTGGAATACTACATTGCAGAACACACACAATGGTACAAAGTCAGTACACACCGACAAGCCAGGCACGCTGGTTCTGCATCTGTGACATCTCCCTCGGGATGCGACTACTCCTCATCACGTAGGTATAGTGTGCAGAACCGGGGAAACGGGCACACACGTGCGAGATGCTCATATCTGCAAGACATACCACCAGAGCATTGACCAAATGGTAATGTTTTCTGTTCCTGTATGCCTGCTCATGTGCCTGTGGTGGTACCAAAGCCACATGTGTCCCATCAATGGAGCCAATGACATGCAGCATCCTCCCCAGGGCATAGAAGTCACTCTTGACGTCAGTGAGTTGTTGACGTTTAGGGAAATAGATGTACTGGTTCAGGTATCTCAACATTGCCTCCAAAACATCGCGTAGCACACGGCTGAACATGGTCTGTGACATCCCACCAGCAGACGCCACAGTGTGTTGAAAGGTACCGGTGGCAAAGAAGTGTAGGGCTGCCATCACCTTCACCTTGGGGGTCAGCGCTGTAGGGTATGTCCGGCCAGGTTGCAAATGTGGGGCCAACCGCACTGTCAATTCCTCAATCAGTGGCCTGTTGAAGCGGTTCCGTCGGATGCAGTCCCGTTCAACCATGGTTGCAAGGTCAGGGAATGGTTTATGGACAGCTGTGCCCTGCAGTGCATAGGTGAAGAAAGAAAGATTGTCAGTCACCCCACATATGTGGCATAGACCATACTCAATATCACATGATACATCATTACGAGACACAAGTACCTGATGTGTGTGCCATTCTGTAAGGACATGTATGGCACCTACATGGCCAACATCTAACATCACAGTTCAACATGTGTTGTCAACAAGTTCCAGGTTGTGCTATGGGATATCATTAGGCTGTGTCACAGTACCCATGTACTGCTGTCACGTTCCAAACACACACCACAGTGACATGTGAGGACAGATGTGCCCCAGGCATCACAGCTCATTGACAGGTAGATTCCCAGGGACCCTGTATTGCCACATGGACACTGGCATGACATGGCGTATCATGAATACACCACAGCTAAACAACCATGACCCCCACAGGTAGTGGTCCCTGTTGCCTCTGCAGGACAGACATGGACGTCTGTGACACACACACACGCACAACATCAAAGTCCATGCACAAACAACGTGGATGTGGAGACTGTCTCCCATTGTGCACATGGAATCAGAGACATTGTAAACACAACATGCACACAGACTGTGGAGGGCCATCACTATTGTGGCAATGGGTCACCCTGTGATGTACAGACCGTCCCACATGGGACTCAGGGGGTATGTGACATGACATACACATACACAACCTGGAAATGTGACCATGCCACATGCTCTGAAATGAACAGTTGCACATCACAGTTGTCATGTGCACAACACACCAAGGATTCTGTCCCCATGAACACGTGCACAGCCTGGGAGTGGCTGCCCCCAAGTGCCACCCAAAAAACCACATGTTGACCCCCATACACAGAAAAGGTAATGCAGCCTTACATGCCTTAGGATACAGTGTGGACAGGCTGTGGTGTTGTAGGTGTGCCCCTGTGTCCCTGGAAAGTAAATGTGGCTGGCGTACATTCACCTGTGACAGGCATGGTGACATATGCGAGTGACTTGTACAGGGACGCGTTGTACAGCAATGGACCGATCGGTGTGCACGCATTGGCCATTGCATATGATGTGAGCGGGTATGCGTTGTTTTTCGAAATACGCGTTGTACAGCAATGGACCGATCGGAGCGCACGCATTGGCCATTGCATATGATGTGAGCGGGTACGCGTTGTTTTTCAAAATACGCGTTGTACAGCAATGGACCGATCGGTGTGCACGCATTGGCCATTGCATATGATGTGAGCGGGTACGCGCTGTTTTTCGAAATACGCGTTGTACAGCAATGGTCCGATCGGTGCGCACGCATTGGCCATTGCATATGATGTGAGCGGGTACGCGTTGTACAGCAATGGACCAATCGGTGCGCACGCATTGGCCATTGCATATGATGTGAGCGGGTACGCGTTGTTTTTCGAAATAGGCGTTGTACAGCAATGGTCCGATCGGTGTGCACGCATTGGCCATTGCATATGATGTGGACCGAAATACGCGATGTACAGCAATGGTCCGATCGGTGCGCACGCATTGGCCATTGCATATGATGTGGACCGAAATACGCATTGTACAGCAATGGACTGATCGGTGTGCACGCATTGGCCATTGCATATGATGTGAGCGGGTACGCGTTGTTTTTCGAAATACGTGTTGTACAGCAATGGTCCGATCGGTGCGCACGCATTGGCCATTGCATATGATGTGAGCGGGTACGCGTTGTACAGCAATGGTCCGATGGGTGTGCACGCATTGGCCATTGCATACGATGTGAGCGGGTACGCATTGTACAGCAATGGTCCGATCGGTGTGCACGCATTGGCCATTGCATATGATGTGGACCGAAATACGTGTTGTACAGCAATGGACCGATCGGTGCGCACGCATTGGCCATTGCATATGATGTGAGCGGGTACGCGTTGTACAGCAATGGTCCGATCGGTGTGCACGCATTGGCCATTGCATATGATGTGGACCGAAATACGTGTTGTACAGCAATGGTCCGATCGGTGCGCACGCATTGGCCATTGCATATGATGTGAGCGGGTATGCGTTGTACAGCAATGGTCCGATCTGTGCGCACGCATTGGCCATTGCATATGATGTGAGCGGGTACGCGTTGTTTTTCGAAATACGCGTTGTACAGCAATGGTCCGATCGGTGTGCACGCATTGGCCATTGCATATGATGTGAGCGGGTACGCGTTGTACAGCAATGGTCCGATCGGTGCACACGCATTGGCCATTGCATATGATGTGAGCGGGTACACGTTGTTTTTCGAAATACGCGTTGTACAGCAATGGTCCGATCGGTGTGCACGCATTGGCCATTGCATATGATGTGGACCAAAATACGCGTTGTACAGCAATGGTCCGATCGGTGCGCACGCATTGGCCATTGCATATGATGTGAGCGGGTACGCGTTGTACAGCAATGGTCCGATCGGTGTGCACGCATTGGACATTGCATATGATGTGGACCGAAATACGCGTTGTACAGCAATGGACCGATCGGTGCGCACGCATTGGCCATTGCATATGATGTGAGCGGGTACGCGTTGTACAGCAATGGTCCGATCGGTGCGCACGCATTGGCCATTGCATATGATGTGAGCGGGTACGCGTTGTACAGCAATGGTCTGATCGGTGTGCACGCATTGGCCATTGCATATGATGTGGACCGAAATACGCGTTGTACAGCAATGGACCGATCGGTGCGCACGCATTGGCCATTGCATATGATGTGAGCGGGTACGCGTTGTACAGCAATGGTCCGATCGGTGTGCACGCATTGGCCATTGCATATGATGTGAGCGGGTACGCGTTGTTTTTCGAAATACGCGTTGTACAGCAATGGTCCGATCGGTGTGCACGCATTGGCCATTGCATATGATGTGAGCGGGTACGCGTTGTTTTTCGAAATACGCATTGTACAGCAATGGTGCGATCGGTGCGCACGCATTGGCCATTGCATATGATGTGAGCGGGTACGCGTTGTACAGCAATGGTCCGATCGGTGTGCACGCATTGGCCATTGCATATGATGTGGACCGAAATACGCGTTGTACAGCAATGGACCGATCGGTGCGCACGCATTGGCCATTGCATATGATGTGAGCGGGTACGCGTTGTACAGCAATGGTCCGATCGGTGTGCACGCATTGGCCATTGCATATGATGTGAGTGGGTACGCGTTGTTTTTCGAAATACGCGTTGTACAGCAATGGTCCGATCGGTGTGCACGCATTGGCCATTGCATATGATGTGAGCGGGTACGCGTTGTACAGCAGTGGTCCGATCGGTGCGCACGCATTGGCCATTGCATATGATGTGAGCGGGTACGCGTTGTTTTTCGAAATACGCGTTGTACAGCAATGGTCCGATCGGTGCACACGCATTGGCCATTGCATATGATGTGAGCGGGTACGCGTTGTTTTTCGAAATACGCGTTGTACAGCAATGGTCCGATCGGTGTGCACGCATTGGCCATTGCATATGATGTGGACCAAAATACGCGTTGTACAGCAATGGTCCGATCGGTGCGCACGTATTGGCCATTGCATATGATGTGAGCGGGTACGCGTTGTACAGCAATGGTCCGATCGGTGTGCACGCATTGGACATTGCATATGATGTGGACCGAAATACGCGTTGTACAGCAATGGACCGATCGGTGCGCACGCATTGGCCATTGCATATGATGTGAGCGGGTACGCGTTGTACAGCAATGGTCCGATCGGTGCGCACGCATTGGCCATTGCATATGATGTGAGCGGGTATGCGTTGTGCAGCAATGGTCTGATCGGTGTGCGCGCATTGGCCATTGCATATGATGTGGACCGAAATACGCGTTGTACAGCAATGGACCGATCGGTGCGCACACATTGGCCATTGCATATGATGTGAGCGGGTACGCGTTGTACAGCAATGGTCCGATCGGTGTGCACGCATTGGCCATTGCATATGATGTGAGCGGGTACGCGTTGTTTTTCGAAATACGCGTTGTACAGCAATGGTCCGATCGGTGTGCACGCATTGGCCATTGCATATGATGTGAGCGGGTACGCGTTGTTTTTCGAAATACGCGTTGTACAGCAATGGTCCGATCGGTGTGCACGCATTGGCCATTGCATATGATGTGAGCGGGTACGCGTTGTACAGCAATGGTCCGATCGGTGTGCACGCATTGGCCATTGCATATGATGTGGACCGAAATACGCGTTGTATAGCAATGGACCGATCGGTGCGCACACATTGGCCATTGCATATGATGCGAGCGGGTTCGCGTTGTACAGCAATGGACCGATCGGTGCGCACGCATTGGCCATTGCATATGATGTGAGCGGGTACGCGTTGTACAGCAATGGTCCGATCGGTGCGCACGCATTGGCCATTGCATATGATGTGAGCGGGTATGCGTTGTACAGCAATGGTCCAATCGGTGTGCACGCATTGGCCATTGCATATGATGCGGACCGAAATACGCGTTGTACAGCAATGGACCGATCGGTGCGCACGCATTGGCCATTGCATATGATGTGAGCGGGTATGCGTTGTACAGCAATGGTCCGATCGGTGTGCACGCATTGGCCATTGCATATGATGTGAGTGGGTACGCGTTGTTTTTCGAAATACGCGTTGTACAGCAATGGTCCGATCGGTGTGCATGCATTGGCCATTGCATATGATGTGAGCGGGTACGCGTTGTACAGCAGTGGTCCGATCGGTGCGCACGCATTGGCCATTGCATATGATGCGAGCGGGTACGCGTTGTTTTTCGAAATACGCGTTGTACAGCAATGGACCGATCGGTGCGCACGCATTGGCTATGGCCTGGCATGGCAACGGACGCGTTTTCGAACCTTTAACGAGTCTGATGCTGTGAATTCAGTTGGCCACCCACAACAATGTTGCAAATTCATGGGTCTCATGAAGTTGAATTTTTGAAGGATGCTGTGGGTGTGTGTAAGTGGTGCAATTCCATGGATTGGCCAGATTCAGAAGATGCAAACGATTTGGACCTATCACTTTGGACACATGGGACAGTATCTGCCTCAGCAGCACACATATAATGCTGGCTGTTCCCCTGAGAGCTCACTTGCCTGCACTACATGCTCCAGGACGACATCTGCCACCACCACTGCTGCTGTATATGCACCCTCTGGATCCTGCAATGGCACGTACTGTGGAGAGAGCCCCAGCCTTCAGCCCTGAGGAGAACCAGGCCCTGCTGGACAGCCTCCTTCCACAGTACAGCAAGCTGTAAGGGAAACCAGGGGAGCAGGTGAGTGTGCTGTCCACTGCCTTACTAAATGTGCATGTTGTCTGACTAGCAAGACTTACAGTGTGCATGCCACTGGCTAGCATGCTCACTGAGTAGTTGTCACCCCCCATAGTGTGTAGTTACATGCACTGAACAGGTATAGTGCAGTAACAGTGCATTCCAATAAGGTTTTACTTCCCAGGCAATGATACCATGTAGTAACTGCTGGCAAACTGTCCATAGCCATCGTTGCACTGCCTGTGTACATCATGTGCCCCTGTGATTGAGACATGTATATCCAAATGTGTGATGCACGGATATGTTGCATGTGTAGTCATGGCCTTTACACTTTGTCATCCTCACAGGTTGATGCCCAGCAGAAGCAGGAAATCTGGCTGACCATCGCCCGGGCAGTAAGATCTGTGGGGGTCTACAAGCGCCGGATCCGCAACTGCCAGAAGAGGTGGCAGGACCTTCGGGGCTGGACCCGGAGGATCGCAAGGGTCCAGCTGAAGCTGTCGCCTCCTCGCAGGAGGGGCGGACACCGGACCCTGACCCCCCACATGCTCAGGATCCTGGTGGTGGTCTTCCCTGACCTGGATGGGCAGCTGAAGGCCAGACAGCAGCAAGGAGGGGATGAGTCCATGACTGCACTGTGAACTTTGTCTGACATGCTCTGTGCCCTCCTCTGGCCTGGTCAAACTTCCACAGTACATCAGTCTTGTGGTCCAGGACCCATGTCCCTCAATTGTGACATGCCCACTCCTCATCTGATACCCAGGTGTGGCCCTTACAGTCAGGAAATTGTGTCACTTGGGTACGGTGTCCTTACATTTTGCTTAGCTCAAGGTGGGGGACAGCATTTGTTCCCGTAACTTTGTTGTGGGCTTCATGGGTGGGTCCATTGCTTACACAATGCCTGAGTTCTGACATGTAATCTGCGTGTAACTTTGATATGTGGTCCAATTGCTGATCTGACTCACCACATGTGCCTGGGGTATTTGGCACACACCCATGCTGCGGGTGGGAACAATGTTTGGGCCTCAGGAGTATGTATATCAAGTGTGTCACACATACTTAGCCACCTGCCTACTGTCCAGGGCTCATCCCTCTTTCACGTGGAGCAGGACAGTCATGCCTACTCCAGGCCATACAATACACTCTGTACTCCCACTCCCGTGTATCAGCTGACAGGTTGTGCTCAGTGAAATGTTCCCTCAGGTGTCTGCCTCTGTGTCATTGTGCTGTGGCTTCGTTGTCAGGACTACTGGGGTGTTTATCGGTTAGGGCTCAGCATGCCACCTGAGATGTGACCATAGGAGACGATACTTGTGTGACATATAGGTGTTTGATCTCTTGACTGTGCAGACTGGGGTATGCGACTGTGAAGTTCAGGCAGCTGTTTCCCATTCACAGCAGATTGTGAGGTGCTCAGGTTCAGAGGGTTGTGTTTCATGTCTCCCATATGTCCAATTGGTATGACGTGGACAAATAAGAGTTCAGATTATGTGGTTTGTGGGGGATGGACATGTGCACTTGTCAGCTACAGAAATTGCATTCCCCATGACCTAGGATTGTGACACAGTGCAGACTGTTGTTGGCTGGCTGCCCTGCCCATGTGACTGGAGACAGTGATGTATGACTTTGCAGGCATGCCTGTGCCATGGCATTAAACTCCCTAAGAGTGATCCTGCAGGTGAGTGACATGTGCTACATGCACCCCATTGTGGCATTGACTATCAGGGCATGGGTGCATCATGGTGTCTGGTGCTGGTATGCATCACATGCATTTCAAAATAGACTCTGGCCATCCCTTTATCCGGACACCTGTACTGACTCAGTGGCTAGAGATGTGATGTGTGCATGTTCACATACTTCACCGTGTTCTCTGCACTGTCCAACTACTGTGTAGGTGGTGCATGTGTCCACACTGGGGTATTGCCATCCGACAGGCACCAGACAGATGGGTGCAAGGCCAGGAGGGATGTGAGTGCCATGGTTGACCATCAGACTGACAATTGGCTTCTCCTACTCTGTTTGAGCACTTTTGGCAATGTTCAACTAAGGATGCCAGGGCTTGCTCTGTAATGTGCTGTACTTACTGTGGTGTGTGCGGTCAGTGCAGGTGACTGATGTTTGTCTGTTTCCCTAATTGTTTGCAGATACATCCACGGCCACAGGAGGGGACAGCTCCATGGACCAGGAGGAGCCGCAGAGCCAGACTGGGTCAGCAGCCGATGAGTGGTCGGAGGGACCCAGTGGCACGGAGGGCGAGGGGAGCCACACCGAGGAGTCCTCAGCACCATCCACCTCAGCTGAGGACCACAGCAGCTCGGAGGATGACTCCCTTGTGGAGGCGGGTGTCAGCAGCCACCACACCCCAGCTAGTATTGCTGTCCCCGCCACCACCACCACCACCGCCCTCCCATCGGCTCCCATTCCAGAGGTCCATGGAGGCTCCCGTGTTCGGGAGCGTGTCTCCTTCGTGCCAGGCACCACACCCCCTGCCCCTGTGTCCCCTGCTGCCCTGAGTGAGGAGTCTGTGTACCTACTTCTCCAGCTCCATGTAGGGCAGACAGCAATGCTGAGTGTCCTCCATGCCCACACCACTCTGTTGACATAGCTGGTGTCGTTAATGGAGGGCATCTCATCGGGCATGTCTGCCCTACAGAGGAGCAATAGGTCCATGGACTCCTCCCTGATGGCAGCAGTGTCCCTCCTCCAACAGTCCCTCACCCCTCCTACCTCTGCCCCATCCACACTTCCTGGCACCCTACCTGTCCCAAGCACATGCACACCTGCACAATCACCCAAACACACAGACACGAGCAGCACAGACACACCCAATACAAAAACAAAACGTGCACGCAGGCATCCTCAGGGGACTGATACCACACCCACAGGGGATGGGGAACAGACACACACACAGGCATCCACAGTCACTCCACAGTCCTCCGATACCTCTCCCTCCAAGGCCCCTTCCCTTGCCTCACCTGCAACCCCACCTACAAAGCAGCTCTTCCTCTGTGACCACGGCCTCTTCCCCTCCGATCCAGCTGATCCAGCATACAGGGGGAAGAGGAAGTCCACCCAGACAGAGGGGAGTGCCCCTCACCCCCGGACACCCTCCCCCAGGCACAGACAGACTGAGGCCCCCATCCGCAAGTCCCCCCGGACCCGGAAGAGCAAGACCCCGCCGCCGCCCTGCAGTTCAACCACCAAGTCTCCTTCCTCCATCCCTCAGGCCCCCACTCCACAGGTTCCCCCACCACACCCTGCCCCAGGTTCCCCCACCCACAGATACACCATCCCCAAATTGATCCGGCCTTCTCCCCCTACCACTTGCTCTTCCAGCCCCACACCCCCCGCTGCGCATGTTTGTGCCACTGGTGTGGAGACCGTGTCCTCCCCCTCTGTACTGCCCACCTTACCTGAACCCCATTCTACTCCCCTGCAGATAGGCACTGCAGTGGAGTCCACTACCACCCCGTCTGACTTGGGCACTGCAGTGGGGAACCTGTCCACTCCATCTGCCCAGCCCACTGCAGTCGTGCCGGCACCCACACCATCTGACTCATGCCCCCAGTTGTGCCGGCACACACCATGTCAGACACCTCCACTGCAGTTGTCAGTGACTCTCCAGCACCCACCACCCCTTCCCTGCCTCCTTCTGGTGAGCCCTGATCCTGTCCCTGCGGTGCCTGGCCTGCCCCCTGTATGCCCCTCCGAGGGGAATGTCCCTGGTGTGTAGCAGTGCAGGCATGCAAAGGGTGACATCTGCCACTGTCACCCTGTTTGGACTTTGATAATGGACTGGCCATTGGCCTTTGTGTTTTTCTGGACTTTCACTTTTTAACACACATATGCTGAATAAAGCTACTTTCTGTTCTCTAGTGGTTTTGCTTCTGATGTACATGATGTTGATGATGCTAACCATGCCCTTGCTGCAGTGATGGTGATTTTTGATATCAGGAAAATTAAGTGTTACTGTGCAGGACCCCATGTGGTCCAGGGGGAATGTGTCCTATCCTGGTGTGTATACATGTAATCCTTTGCAGCAATATGAGGGTGTCATGTTTTCAAAAATTGGCAATGGGATTTCCTATTTTTATTTGCAATATCACATCTGTGGCTTACACCCCTGCACATCTGTTGTGCTTGCCATTGTTCAATTTGTCTATTTCCCTGACCGTGTGACCATCTCCACTGGACATGCAAGTTTGGGCATCAATGGAGAAGGACTCATCTGTGTTATCAGTGCAACTTGCTATACATGTGTGTTGGATCTGTGCAGATGATTTCGGTGACACTCCCATGACCAGGCTGATATGACGAGAGCCTTCATTTTGTGCTAATTGTTGACTGAGTGACCAAGTGTTCTGCTGACATGATAGAGCCCTACTGAGACAACGTATGGCACAGCTTTCCTTACACAGGAGTGGAGTCCCCTCATGGCAGTGTGTAATTCCGTGACATTGCCTGAGCCCAAGGTGTGTGTTGTGTGAGCATGTCTGTGTGTGTTCACTTCCATTTTGCTAGGCAGGCTGGGATCCCTAGTGATGTTCCTGTTTGTGATGCTTGCTGAGTTGACCTATGTTCCCCCAAAGTCTTCTCCCTGGCTTCTCTGGGATGTGGGTGCATGGCACATTACTGGTCATCAGGGTGTCACCCATAGGTGTGTTTGCTGTCAGGGCTGAGTTTGTGGGCAAACGCAGATGAGACACTGTCAGGATTCCCCTTGGCACTTGTTGGTTACACCAGTCATGTAATTCAGTTTGTGTTAGCTTTCAGTTATTGTGACAAGTTGTGTGTGTGACTGCTGCCACTCCTCAGGGTCAGAGCTGCAATGTTGGAAGTTGTCTATGTGTGTTCTTTGTGGGTGACCTTGGCTTCTTTATTGGTGTGTGACTGTGTCCGGGATCCCATTGGTTGGTGTGGATTTGACGTCATGCCCATGTACGGCGTACTGTGCAGTGCGTCAGACATTCACGAGTCTTGTTGACTGGCCATGTGTGATGGGTTTCTGCACCTTAGTTCCCACCACCACCCCTGGGATTGTCATGGGTGCATGTGCAATGTCACCAGTGCATGTGAGCTTCACTGCTGCACATTGGTGGAGATCAAGGTGTGTGGTGTTGAGTGTGTGCAGATGAGAGTTGTTGCACGGCTAGACCCCTGCCTCCATATTGGCCTTGTCTGACAGGCCATGCTGATTGATTTGTGCTTGTGTAGGTGTGATGGTAGTTTGTTGCTCAGGATACATGACTGTGGTTCACAGTGTGAAAGACATCTAGCTTTGTCATCACAGTGGGATTATCATGCAGGCCAGTGTCACCACAATGTGGGGACCCTGGGGGTAGTGCTGTGGTGGGTCTGTGTCTTGCTGTGTTAGTTGCTGTTCCTACAAGCTTGTGTGACATGTGTAATTTGGGCTCCCTCTCATCTAACAATGCCTGATTGCCCACATAGGGGAATCCGATCCATGAGTTACTTTTGTGTGGCACTGTATGCACATCTGTGTAATTGGGATTCAGGCCTCCTCATGTGTTGTGTGGTTGCCTGGGGACACTGGCACACACCCCCATCACCTGTTGTGTTTGATATGCAGTGTGGGGCTGCCTGTTTGTGTTTTTGCATCTGCACCACTGCATTGGCATATCTTTAGTGTGCCATTGGCTGTATGTTGTTTGGTGGGTTTCCCCTGCTGTCCCTGGGACTCCTAGGTCATCAGTCAGCACAGTGATCATGGTTTGTATGTCCCATTGCTGCCATGGTATGGTATATGTTCACCTCACATCTACAGTCTCCACAGGATATCTACATTTGTGTGCCCATTGGTGCAGATATGTGGGTCTGCATTATGATGGTCACTTCTGTCATTGTGTTATTGATGAATGTTGACAATGTCAGCCCCCCGGGTGATGTTTGTCTGCACATGGCCAAAGGTATGTCTTATTTGCACTGCACTGTTTGCCTCACCCAATCTATGTTGCTATGGGACACAAGCACTACTATGCCACTGATGTGTTTGTTGTTCTGTGACCAGGAATCATCCATGCTGTTTGGCATTTGCAGCTTTTTCCATGACAACACTTACATTTTGGTCAGTGTGATGATGGGGGTTTAGACCCCATTTCCACAATGTTCAAAATGTGCTTCAGCTATGGACCCCACACTTACCTTTTGGTCACTGTGATGATGGGGGTTTAGACCCCATTTCCACAATGTTCAAAATGTGCCCCAGCTATGGACCCCACACTTACCTTTTGGTCACTGTGATGATGGGGGTTAGACCCCATTTCCACAATGTTCAAAATGTGCCCCAGCTATGGACCCCACACTTACATTTTGGTCACTGTGATGATGGGGGTTACACCCCATTTCCACAATGTTCAAAATGTGCCCCAGCTATGGACCCCACACTTACCTTTTGGTCACTGTGATGATGGGGGGTTACACCCCATTTCCACAATGTTCAAAATGTGCTTCAGCTATGGACCCCACACTTACCTTTTGGTCACTGTGATGATGGGGGTTTAGACCCCATTTCCACAATGTTCAAAATGTGCTTCAGCTATGGACCCCACACTTACCTTTTGTTCACTGTGATGATGGGGGGTTACACCCCATTGCCACAATGTTCAAAATGTGCTTCAGCTATGGAGCCCACACTTACCTTTTGGTCACTGTGATGATGGGGTGTTAGACCCCATTGCCACAGTGGTCATGGTCTGCTTGCATTGTGGAGGCCACACACATTTATGTGTGACACATGTGATAGGGGGTCACATTGTATGTTCAATTTCATGTTCAGTGTTGTAGGCATTTGACACAGTCTACACACGCTTGTCATGGTGTTGAGGGGATGTGTTTTTCTTACATTCCTTATGTTGGAGTATGCTGGTTGTGTCATGCATTACCGGTCATATGAGTAGGGGTGGTGTTGGTGGTAGGCATCCATCCCCCTATGAGTGGGGATGGTAGTAGTGACAGGCATCTGGCACCCCCTGAGTAGGGGTGGTGGTAGTGGTAGGCATCCAGCACTGCATGAGTGGGGATGGTAGTAGTGACAGGCATCCAGCCCCCCCTGAGTAGGGGTGGTGGTAGTGGTAGGCATCCATCCCCCCATGAGTGGGGATGGTAGTAGTGACATGCATCCAGCAACCCATGAGTGGGGATGGTAGGAGTGACAGGCATCCAGCCCCCCCTGAGTAGGGGTGGTGGTAGTGGTAGGCATCCAGCACCCCATGAGTGGGGGGGGCTGGTGGTGGTAGGCATCCATCCCCCCATGAGTGGGGATGGTAGTAGTGACAGGCATCCAGCCCCCCCTGAGTAGGGGTGGTGTTGGTGGTAGGCATCCATCCCCCTATCAGTGGGGATGGTAGTAGTGACAGGCATCTAGCACCCCCTGAGTAGGGGTGGTGGTAGTGGTAGGCATCCAGCCCCCCCTGAGTAGGGGTGGTGTTGGTGGTAGGCATCCATCCCCCCATGAGTGGGGATGGTAGTAGTGACAGGCATCTAGCACCCCCTGAGTAGGGGTGATAGTGGTGGTAGGCATCCATCCCCCTATGAGTGGGGATGGTAGTGGTGACAGGCATCCAGCCCCCCCTGAGTAGGGGGGGTGTTGGTGGTAGGCATCCATCCCCCTATGAGTGGGGATGGTAGTAGTGACAGGCATCCAGCCCCCCCTGAGTAGGGGTGGTGGTAGTGGTAGGCATCCAGCACCCCATGGGTGGGGATGGTAGTAGTGACAGGCATCCAGCCCCCCCTGAGTAGGGGTGGTGGTAGTGGTAGGCATCCATCCCCCTATGAGTGGGGATGGTAGTAGTGACAGGCATCTGGCACCCCCTGAGTAGGGGTGGTGGTAGTGGTAGGCATCCAGCACCCCATGAGTGGGGATGGTAGTAGTGACAGACATCCAGCCCCCCCTGAGTAGGGGTGGTGGTAGTGGTAGGCATCCAGCACCCCATGAGTGGGGATGGTAGTAGTGACAGGCATCTAGCACCCCCTGAGTAGGGGTGGTAGTAATGGTAGGCATCCATCCCCCTATGAGTGGGGATGGTAGTAGTGACAGGCATCCAGCCCCCCATGAGTAGGGGTGGTGTTAGTGGTTGGCATCCAGGCCCCTATGGGTGTATATGGCATTGGTCATTGACATCCCGCCCCTATGGTTCTGCTGTTGCTAGTGTAAGTCATTTCTGCATCCCTATGTGTGTGTGTTATATGTCGGGTACGTGTTGTTTGTTTGTGTAGTGGGTGTTTAACTTACCTTCTGCGCCGTACGCGTCCGTACCTGTTCCGGTAATAGATGTAGAGTATTGGTAGGACCTGCGCGATGGGATTCATGGTAGGTTCGTCTCGTTGGGCTTTCTCGTTGCTTCGACTCGTACTCGTGGCTGGCGTGTTCGTCTTGTAGCCGTGGATCGTCTTGTGGCGCGAATCGGAGCTTATGCGCGGCTCTCCCGGATGCTCTGATGTGCCGGACGTAGCGACGGGTTTGGCGCGTACGGAAGGCGCATTGTACTGGTCCGGCCGGAAGGTGCTGTGTTTTTCCTTCCGTGCGACTCGATTCTGCGTTTACGGATCCGGCTCGGGCGGGGAACAGGAGCTGGATTGGGTAAGTGCGGCTGGGTCGGGATCTGGGCAGTTATGCGCATCGTACTTGCTCGTTCGTATGAATGTTCGAATCGGTCGGGAAACACTCGTTCGGCTCGGTTTTTTTCCGGACGAATAGTGTTAGGTGCGCTTCCGGCCAAGATCGGAATCGACCCCATAGTTTTATTGGTACATGATCTGATATTCCCTCCTCCAGGACTGAACAATCCATTAGAATGAGCAATGTCACATCAGATGTAAAGAAAATGTCTATTGTAGTGCAGATCCCATTCACACAGGACTTGAAAGTATATTCTTTATTGAGCAGATGATTCAGATGCCAGATGGCAACCAGTCCATGGTCAGTCATAATGTCACCCAGTCTGTCCCTGTCATTGGTATTATGTTTATCCACGAGGCCAGTCCTGTTGATAACCATGTTAAGGGCTAAAGTCAAGTCTCTCCCTTTACCATTTTCATGCTTCCAATTTTTGCAATGGTGCTTAACATGGCAGATGGAAAGTTTGTTTTATTGGTATTTAGCGCATATATTGAGAAAATTACTAGTATGGTGTTAAAGGTCCGTAACTTTGCAATGGAAAACCTTCTCTGCAGATCAATCCACATTTTGAGACCTCTGTGGTCAAAGGGTTTAGTCAAATGTTCTGCTACTCTGCTTTTCTTGACAGGGGCATGTGGTTTGAGTCATTGGGAGTAACGGTGGCCAAACTCATCCTACAAATCTTATGATGTTGCTTATGATGTTCCGCCAAAAGTTTATGTCAAGCATACCATGAGACACAAATACCTCCGGACAGAATATTGCAGGTAAATATTTCTTTTTACTTACAATTTTTTATGTTGTTATTATAAATATCCTTGTGTGTTACATCTTATATCATTTCTGTAAGTGTATTTGTTATATTTTATTTTTGTATCAATATACTGTATTTTATTGCATGTTTGCAATTTGTTTTAAAAATAATTTTAAGAGAGAGTTTTTGGAAAATGGGGTGGGGAGTAAATTAAAATAATTTAAATATCTGTTTTTATAAGTTTGAATTATTTTTTAAAAACATTTGTTGATTTTTATTTAAATGTTTAAATATTAAAGCAATATTTATATGTGACTTGACTTAATGATTATGTAAAATTTGCTAAATTTTTACATTAACAAAAATGATTTTTAAAATTTATTGTTTTGAAATTATTATTGTTATTCCATTTTGTTATAATTTTGTGTAGGTTGTTACATTTTTAAGTATGCTTTTATGAATGTACTTTTAAACACTTTGGGGCCTATTACGATGGCGGTCGGAAAACCTCCCCGACCGCCATGGTAGCGGGAAAAGACCGCCCGCATGGACCGCGACATCATCGGCGGTCGAATTACGATGACCCGCGGTCGAAATCTGACCGCGGCGGTCGGATCGCAGGCCTTAACATTGCGGCGGTTGCTGCTGACCGCAGCACCGCCGCGATGTCCAAAGGAGCATGTCCTGCATTTCCCTGCACTGCGCGGCAGGCACTGCACAGTGCCTGCCACCTGGTACAGGGAAATGTTGGGGGGACCATGGGTACCCCCCAGTGCACCCACACCCCCCCAAAACATTGGGGGCCCGCAACGGGTCCCCGGAAGACAATCTCTGCATGCCTTTCCATGGGAGTTTGACCGCCGAGGAAAGGCTGGCTACCGCCGGCATCATAATCCTGCCGGCGGAGCCTGCTCTGCACCGCCACCATTATCCCGGTCCTGCTCCGTCCGCCAGGCAGGAGTGCGGATTGCGACCGGCGGAAAAGCGGCGGTCGGAATTTCCCACCGCCGCGGTCACCACCGCCATCCTAATTTGACCAGCGGTTTTCTTGGTTGCGATCGCAGGCGGATGTCCAACGCCGGCCCGGCGGGTGCCACCGCCAGCATGGCGGTGGACATCCGACCGCCATCGTAATAGACCCCTTTGTGTTCCTTATTATTTACATTAAAAAGTTGTTTTTCATTATTATATTTGAATTGAAAATATGGTTGGGATTATACTTTGGGTTTATGTGGGTATATATTTTTTAATTTATTAATTTTTCTATTTATTCAACATTCAGTTTAATTATAGTTATAATTTATTAAATATTTTTTTAAATGTATGAGTGTTTTTTTGTAATTCTCTTGATTGAGCATATTTAACTAATGTGAGTTTTTGTATAAGTAAAATGGATTCCTCTAAAGTATTATATTAAGTGGAATGTGTATTAGAATTTTCTAACAGTTGTTAATTAGAAACCCTCAAAGTCCAAAGCTTTGCCAAATGTGTTTATGTTTGGGGAGGAACACTTTCCTTAATGTGGTTAATTTTGGTGTAGGAATAATAAATCCCCCTTCCCTAAAGACCAACACTTTCCCCAATGTTGTTACATTTGAAGTGGAAATAGTAAATATACCCCTCACACCCCCAAAGTTCAACACTTTCCTCAATATGGTTAAGTTTGGAATGGAAATAGAAAATCTAGCTCATCCAAAGTCCATCACTATCCCCAATGTGGCTACGTTTAGAGTAGGACAATAAAAGTAAACCCTCCTAAACCCAACACTTTCCTCAATGTTGTTAGGTATGGAGTGGGAATAGTAAATCTCACCCCCCAAAGTCCAACATTTTCTCTAATGTGGTTAGGTTAGAAGTTAGAATAGTAAATATTACCCACCCACCCAAAAATGTTCAACACTTTCTCCAATGTGGTTATGGCTGGAGTGGATATAGTAAACTAGACCTTCCCTAAAAGTACAACACTTTCTCCAAAGTGACTACGTTTTTAGTGGAAATAATAAATGTAATATCCATAAAGTGTTAGACGTTTTTTAGCATTCCTACTTATGTACCTTAAAAAGAAAGTTATAATCATTTTTAGTATAAATTGTTTGTATCTTTATTCATATCTATTGTTGCTAATTATAATTTTTAATTTGTCTAATATACATTTTCTAAACATCTCTTTTTATATATGCCCTTTTTTCCTGTGCATTTTTATTAACAAGAAAAAATTATGTATTTTCTTCAAAATGATCTAGATGTAGCATACATTCATTTTTCATTGTAGCTTTTTTTAACATAGTCATAGCCATTTTGAACAAATATGTTTTCGCACAATTTATGATTTTAAATCTTATAATATATTTAAAAATACTGAAATCAATTTGTATTATTTTTAGCAATATTTGTTATATACATTAAAACCTTTTTGTACATTTGTCATCATAGAATCTATTTTAACACATTGAACACATTATTTATTCATTTATAAACATTAATACATAAAATATATTTTTAATTAAATTGATTTCTATGTGATTAAGTCTTTTGTTTTTAATTTTCAATCCTTTTATTCTGGTTTCTTTGATTCTGTTTTCTTTCTCATTTTGGGCTGTCCCTCTTGTTCAGGTAAGACTACTTTACACTTACTTTCTGAGGGTGTATTGATGGGGAAGCTGTTAAGAGTTAATTATGCTAGTCTTTGTTAATTAGTTATTTTAGTGAGTTAATTATTAGTGTAGTACATGGTAGTTAGCTTAGGGAAGTGTGGTAGGCCACAGTGTAAACTGTAATATTGGTAATATTTATATTTATATTTATTTACTATATGTTTTCTATGTATTTATTTTAATTTTAATGCTTTTCTACTGTGTGATGTTTCACATGAGGGCTGTAAATTGTGTTTGGGTGAGTTTATATATGTTTACTTTACAGGATTTTTGGATGTCAGACTTTATTTGAAACCTGGAAATGTTGTTATGTTTTTTCAAGGATAGATAGTTGGTTATTTTTTAACCAATTTGTTTCTACATTTTCCTTTATTATTCAGTTTTCCAGATGAGTTTATTTATTATTTTGGTATTTTTCAGATTTTGGAGAGATTCCATGGATTATTGGAGTCCTACTGGATGTTCTATTTTTGTCTGGTTTATTTTTGAATTTTTGGCCTCTTTCTATAGATACTTTTATAAGACTGTGTTTTTTTTGGATCGTCCTTCACTGACCAGGACTTCGACTACGAAATTGTAAGTGTTATTTTTATTTATTTATGTATGGAATTGGGTGGGCAATGTTAGTTTGTTGATGTTATGCATGTTGATTTATTATGTATATCTTTGACTTTTAATTGAATTAGGATATATGTACAGGTGGCAGAAAAATCTATACACAATTGCGTAGGTTGTTTTGGCTTGTATATTTATCTATTTTTAAATATTTATTATAGCAATTTTTAGTTACCAATCTGAATATTTCTTATTTTAATTATTCTTTTTCAGATTAGTATTTTAAAGTTGTTTTAATATTATTTAAAAACATATATTATTGAAATGTGATTGTTAGGTTTTTAGGGAGGTTAAAGGGTGTTGTTGTTTAGTGTAGCTCCTATAAAGTGGGATCCTAGCTATTAAATATAGATATTGAAGGTATTGGTTGTTAGCAAAGAGTGTTACTTTACATGCTAGAAGTTCATACATTTCTTTAGTTTGTTTCAATATTTTATGGTACAGCTGGGTTAGGGATTGTTCCATTCTTAGATTCTGGTAACTGTTGTCTTTCTTAACATTTCTACTAATTGTCCCGTGTTAGAGTGGCTTCTTCCAAGTGTTCCTTAGACAGATTTATGCCACCTTTCCACTGCATTATCTGTCTTTGCTTCTTGTGACATGGTGCTGTTGTTGACATTCCCCCATGGAATATGATAGTTCGGTTCACTTCTGTGCCCTTATTGGTGCAGCCATAATATTTAGAGACTTTTGTTACAGGAACGTATGCTAAGGCAATTGGGGCCAGATGTATGACCGTTTTTTGCGGTCGCAA
Source organism: Calotriton arnoldi (assembly GCA_963921515.1). Lineage (NCBI taxonomy): Eukaryota > Metazoa > Chordata > Amphibia > Caudata > Salamandridae > Calotriton > Calotriton arnoldi. The sequence goes on along the minus strand of CAWUFW010016232.1, from coordinate 210,103 downwards.
ACGGGGAATCGGCCCTTTTGCCACTGCAAAAAAGGGTGTTGGTATGTACAAAAACTATTTTGCTAGTGTTTGCCAGTTGCTATTAGGAAGGGGCATGCCAAGGGCATTCCTTCCTAATAGCGAGTCAGAATGGTATGTATCATTGTTTTGCGAAAGCATTTGTGGTTGCAAAACATCCCTTTAAGGAAAACGGGCTGCATTTGAAAATAAAAAGTTGCTTTATTGAAAAATCAAATACTGACATGGGGGTCTGCAGTCCCCAGCAGGCCACCATGCCTGTATTTGCAGGCCATTCCCAATGAGTCGCAAATTGCGACCTGCCTCATGAATATTAATAAGGCAGGTCCCTTCCGACCCGTTTGAGAATCGCAAACAGTGTCTCAGACACTGTTGTACATTCCATTTTGCGAGTCGCAAAACGTCGCAATTTGCGACTTGCAAAATGGAATGGTCGTACATCTGGCCCTTACTTTTTTAATTTAATGTGTAAACTCTAGGTTGGTTGTGTATTCTACATTCAGGGTGGATATTTGGAGGTGCATCCATATGCTCTGGTTAAAATGATAGTAGCACCACTGAGCTGTAGTGTGTGGATAGATTTTAAGTATAGTCAAAATCATTGCCTGTTCAAAATCAATAATAATGTTGTTGTAAGGTTCATCAGGGCCTGTGCATAAATGCCTCAATTTTGAAATACACATTCAAACTTGACATCTTTTTAGACAGTGACTTTTAGCATTCTTTGCACGTACATGACAACATACTTGGAAAGTTTTCTGCTTGGAGCACGTTTCTTCATAAGCATTTTATCATGACATTTGTGCACTCTGTCCAAGGCTAAGGAACACTGAGCATGTTGCCCTTGCTTTGGTTGTCTGGTTGGAGACAGCTTTAAATCAGAAAGACAAACAATCATATCAGTATTGCACCTCTGACACGGTGTGATCGGAACAAGCTTTTGATTATATAAACCACATCTAACCCACATTCATCAGAGGAGCACTTCTGCAGATTGTCCTGGAACTCTTGCCAGTGTCTGAGATGTAGTCCTGCTGATTCTAATTTCTATGCTGCAAACAATGGCAGCCTATTCTACACCAGACTGGCTTCCTGATACATCTTACATATGATATAGAGAGTTGAGTCATCCCAAGGGATCTGGCAGAGGGTACTCCCACTATGTTCTCGATAGTGTGGGTAGATTAGGTAGATGTATAAGTATGATATATACTCCTATATTCATATACTCACTGTAACGTCATAATGGTGGAACTGTTTATCTTTTTCACCATTCTTGTAATGCAGCTTACAATGCTTTGTTTCCTCTTTCTAAAAATTGCAGATCATGTTTTTCACACAAAACTACATTTGCTTCAATAAATGTTTGAAATACCAATTCATACCCTTCTTGTGTCTCCTTTTGGACATGCCTAAGTAATAACAAAAGGGTAGACCTGTTTCCACGATTTCCTTGGGCAATTAGAGCGGTCATGTTCTGAGGTTGCAGGCACCATCTGGTATCCTGTAAGGTTAGGGGACCATATGGCGCACTGTGAGCTAGCTGGGAATTGGGCCAACATTGGTCATCACTTAAGTGAAACAGCTAGTCCCAGTCACTTTTTGACTGTTTTTTTATGTTTCTCAAATCAATTTTTGAGATCTTTCTCTTGGTGTACTTAGGGTTGTCATCAAAGAAACCAGCAGGTTTTAAACCCTCTGGTGCCTGTCACAGGCAGATGTCTGTGACAGAACCACATTTGGTTTGTTTTAGGAGCTTGGAGCAGGACCATGACTCCAAGATAGGCAAGGACTGATGTGCCTTGATTCTCAAGGTGCTAGAGAATTTTCCCTGAAGCTCCTCGCCCTCTGACATCAGATGACCCAGCAATGCTCTAGATCCTGGTCGCATGGAAGGTCACAGAACCGCTCGTGTAGCCCCTTTCAATGATCGTTAATGCAATCAAAATTGTCGGGTAAGACCCACAAGCACAAGAAGTTCAAGAAGTTGAGGCGCTCTTCGACTTCTCTGTGCCGGTCAAAGTTACTGGACTTGGCATGGAAACAACAAGACCATTGAGGCCTTGCTCCTCCACAGAGCCTGTGCCTGGACCAGCTCTGCACCTCCCAGAGTTTCCCAGAGCCAGAGCAACCCCACCAAACTCAAGTAGTGCTATCAAGCCATGCACCTCGTATTTGGGTGGCCTCACCCCTCTGGAGCAACTGTGGGCCCCACAGGTTTGCCGGGACCCCTAGTGGATTCCCACCAGCAGGTTTGCTCCAGGCGCCAGTCGAGCCCCGTGGATCCAGTGTTGGATCTGAAGCAACTCCATTCACAAGACCACAGCCTTCCTCAGAGCCCACTCCAGTGCCATTGTTCCTGGCGCTTTTGAGGCCCCACAGCAGCGTCAGCCCCATCATCATTCTTGACTCCAATATGGAGCCTGACTTCGACTCTGGCGGTACAATATCCCCCGATTCGGAGTCAGTGACTTTTACTTTTGGTAGGGCTGGAGAGGGAGATAATTGTGAGGGCTTTGAGAACCCTTCTTCCATCCATCACCCCCAGATGAACCAGAGGACAACTTATGTGAGGAACTGGCAGATGCCAGTGGGTTAAACACCTCACCAGACACTGACTTGGTCTTTCCTCCTACCATAGCTACAGAGGAATGGGCCTCCTCTGCAATGTGGTGCACAGAGTGGCTGAAGTCCTGGACCTTCCGCTGCCCTTGGTGGCACTCAAGATTAACGTCTTGACGGAGATGCTCGAGCCGGGAATAGCCCCCTCCATAGCTCTACTCTCATTAAATGAAGCCCTTATGAATGTCCTGCTTGGGGCCTGTTCCAAGACCTGCACCGGGGCTCCTGTACATGGGGCAGTTGCCCACTGCCATCACTCCACTCCTGGGAATACCAGTTTTCTCACCCAGCACCCCACCCCAGAGAACTTGATGGTCTAAGCCTCCACCTCCAGGATCAATCCTGGCACGTTCCCAACAACTCCACTGGATAGGGAATCCAAAAGGTTGGATACCTCTGGCAAGAGGATGTTCTCTTCCGCTTGGCACTGTGGTCAGTGAACACCTCGTGCCTTATGAGCTAATAAACACACACTGTGTGGGACTCGGTTGTGCAACTGCTGCCTATTGTCTCTGAGGAGGTCTGAGCCATACTTAGTCAAGCCATATCAGATGGGTGAGATGTAGCAAAATTCACCATCAGATGTGGACTGGATATGACCGATTCACTGGGTAGAGCGACTGCATCATCATTGGCCCTCTGAATACATGCCTGGTTGAGGACCACTGGCTTTTCAGGGGATGTCCAATCTTTCCTTATGGACATGCCCTTTGATGGCTCTTGCCTTTTTGGTGAAAAGGCAAACTCAGGACTGGAGCACTTTAAAGACAGAAGAGCTATGGGTAGGTCTTTGGGCCTCTCAGTGGCCTTCGCCAATCCCAGTCTGCTTTCTGCCACTTCCGTGGCTACGGTAGGGGCTCCCAACCATGTCCTTTTACCATCCAGCCAGCAAGACTTCCTTCCCTTTTAATAGCCTTGGGCGTGGTTCCTACAAACCACGGGGGAACACCAGCAAGAGGTCTGGTCATTCCACCTCCCCCCGGCAGCCACAGCTTCCAAACCCCTTTAGTTCACCCGTATACCAACACAGGCATCCAGTAGGAGGTAGGATCCACAATCAGCTGCCCCACTGGTAGTTCATAACATTGGACAAGTGGGTTCTACAAATTATCCAAAGGGGCTACTCTGTCACATTTCTGGAAAAAACACTCACATGCCTCTCACTAACGACTGGCTGATGGAGGACCACCTATCCTTGGTACATCAGGAAATGTTGGCTCTTTTGGCCAAAGGAACCATCAAGAGTGTGCCTGTATCAGAAGTAGGTTGTGGTTGCTATCCCCGCTACTTTCTAGTGCCCAAAAAGGACAGAATCCTCCTCACTATTCTAGTCCTGCACCTTCTCAACTTGCCTGAAGCAGGAAAAATTAAAAATGCTCACATTAGCTTAGGTCCTGTCTGTCCTGGAGACTGGATGCGGTGTGGGACTTGCAGGATTTCTATTTCCACATCCCCTTCCTGCCCACCTGCGGTTCACGGTGGACTAAGAGAAGTTTCAGTTTGCTGTGCTTCCTTTGGACCCTTGCCAAATCAAAAAGATATCATCTATGTTTCTCAGACTTGACAGGGATCCCACCATAGAGATTCAAGCAGAGATTAGGAGGTTAACATCAGACACAAGAGAAAAAAGGTATTGAAGCAAAAATGAATTTAATTTCCTAAATGTTAAGAATCCACTCACACCAATCATATACATCTTAACCAAGACACGCAAGAACACAGATGCTCCTCCGGGTAGATTGATTGTCTAAGGATGCAGCTATGTTTAAAAATCACTGCAGATCAAACTTTAATCTGCACTGTTTTTTTTAAAAATTGAGGGACTACTCCCTCTGCTCTCCCAGTTTAAAAATCACTGCAGTGCATACCCTTGGCGCCCTTACAAACTCTGCAGTAATTACTGCAGAGTATGTAAGGATGCCGAGGGGTGTGCCTGCAGTGGTTGTTAGTTTCTAAACAGGGCTGCAAGAGGGAGCAGTCACGCTATGTTTAAAAACCCTACAGATTAAAGTTTAATCTGCAGTGATTTTTAAACATAGAAGTACTGCTCCCTCTTGCAACCTCCTTAGAAACGAATATTTACTGCAGATTAATTCCACCAATGGAGCAGTGGAATTTAAAAGTAATTCCGCATTACAACAGTAACGCGGAATTACCAAAGTCCTCCAATTCTGCTGGCAAAATTAATTTTTCTGCCCTGGCCTACTTAAACACGCTTGATATTTCACTCTGGATATTTTGCTGACACCACAAAACAAAGACCAGACACTGAAAATATCAGTCTGCGTTACCATTTTTTCACCTAAATCCCATTTTGCTGCAAGCTGGATTAAGAAACATTGGAAAGTGTTGCCAGCAGGTGATATTACCTTAGAACCATCATTGTTTTCCTATAACAGAGGCAAGAATCTTAAAGATCATTTGGCCGGGGTGGACATGCATCGGACAAAGTGCGAGCTACACTGACTGAACATTATTGTATTCCACCCTTAATTGGTCACTTCAAATGTGGTCAGTGCAGCTTATGCCCCTACTGTCTTGATTTGAAACCCTTTACACATGGAGACAACAGGATGCCACCACAAGAATTTTCTAACTGCAATACTTGTAATGTTGTGTATGATATAACCTACCCATGCAATAAACTATAGGACAGATGACACAACAGATAATGTTTTTGTATATGTCAACATCACAGTAGGATCAGCTGCAGAGTCACTGCTGCCCCCCCAGTGCAACACTACATCGAACAAGCCCCCGTAAGCGTCCTCAACACCCTGCCAAAGGGGGGGCAACATGGAGCATCTACTCAATAACGAGGTACTCAGATGAATATTGAAATTAGACGCAATGAGAACTGGCTTGAACACTTATGGTCTCCGTTTTGGAACTGCCAAATTTTGCTGAATGTAACAATGTAAATATGTGTTGTCACTGGCAATGTCCTTCTGATGTGGTCTGTACTGATTCTTTTTTTAGTGATGTCATAGGCATGATAAGAATATTTTACTTTTAATCAACTACTTATAGTCACTCGCGGATCTGCCTTACTGCCAAAAAAAATCAGTTGTTTTATGTTTCCATGACAGGAGGGGTCTCTTTGCAACCCTCAACCCATCTAGGGGGACAGGATACCTCTAGCCGTCCATCTTCCCTGTGCACCAATTTTACTTTATTTTTGGAGGACGGGGGGAAAGAGTCCCCAAGTCCTAAGATGGAGGATGAAACATGCTCTTCAATATGTGGCCAACCAATCAGATTTCACATTTTGACTCACGGATTCGCAGACCCCCCAAGCAGTGGATCCACAGCGCGAAATATACAAATTTGTGAGCAAAAACTGCTTAATGGATTAAAATCAACTCACAAAAAGTACGCTTTCTGGAGCAAGAACTTGGTTTCTGCCAAACTTGGTGTATTTCTGTTCAGCAGATTTTGTGATATTGCAGTTCAATTCTCCTATGGAAAAATGAATGTCAAAGCACTTTTTGGGACCCTCCATTTTTTTTTCACCTTGTCACGGACCACCCCAAAACTTTCAAGGAAGTATCTGAAGTAGAACAACTTTTTTTTGGGAAAGTTTTGTGACGATTCATCAAAAGATGCCAAAGCTATAGGCAAACCAAAATATGCTTTCGTATGAAACACAATCCTAACTATAACTATCTATACACTGGTTGTCATGTTGTAATTATAGTTAGGACCGCGTTTTTCACAGAAAATTGATTTTTTTGTTTGCTAATAACTTTGCTACCATTTGACGAATCTTCAGTAAAGGTTTGTGGCTAGACCTTTAGTCGGAAAGTGTGCTTCTTGTATTTGGTGTATATCCGTTCATTTGTTTTGGAAATTAAGGTTCTTTTTTTATTTTAATTTTATTTAGCCATTAATATGACACAATAAAGTACAAATCAAAAAAAGAAGCAAAAAGGTAAGACATAAGTTTCATACAAACGTTAGAAATGTTAACATCACATGATTCCAAATCAGTAAGTTACTCCATTGTAGCCAGAAAAGAGGTAAATGAAGGAAAAAGATAAGAGGAAAACGAACATCCGGGGAACGACAGCAGTTTTCAGATTGAAGTTTGAGTTAAAATTAAAGTTAGGATCTAAGAGGGAACCATAATAAAGTCATATATAATAAAGTGACAGTGCAACGTTAATCCCATTGAAGACTAGCCCAGATCCTTTTGAATTTAAGCCAAAAGCGGGGCCCTCTGGCCTTAGCCAAAGCAAATTCCATCTCATGCACCTATCTAAGTAAAGCCCAAGCTTCATTGACATTTGGGCTGACATTATTGATCCAGGCTCTGGCAATACATAAACGGGCACATGCTATAATGATAGCAGCTAGCAGACTCTCATAACTAGCTACTTCACATTTAATCCCCAGGAATATTTCCTTTTCAGTAAGTTGAAAGTTACGACCAAAGTATAGCATGAGAATACAGGAGACCTCACTCCAGAATCTGTTAAGCCTAGGACAGCCAATAAACATGGGCCTTAAGTCTGCAGCAAAAAGTTAACATTTTGGGCAGAAGGACTTAACAGACGATCGAGATGTAGCCCACTTGGAGATAATCTCCAGCGTGTAGTACAGCATAAAGACTGTCCGATGCTCTTGTAATTTCAAATTGACAGAGGTTACTACTCAGTCTAATGTACCCATCGACTCCTGTATTTCCTCAACCGTTATGTTGGCTTTAAGAACCCAACTTAATTTAGTAGCTATCTGTAAGCTGTCATCACTAGCCGCCGCAAGAAATTTCTGGTAAGCTGCACCAATAGTACCTCTGCCAGAGCTCATATATATTCCAGACAATATTTCCGATGAGTTTGGCATTACTAATAGCCTTTGACCACGTAAAGAAAAGTACCTTATTTGCAAATATTTCAAAAAGGTACTTTGCGGAAGCCCAAACTCATCTTTTAATGCAGAGAAGGATCGAAACCCCCGTCCATCATACAGTTGTCCTGCTTGATTAATGCCCTTACGTTGCCATCCTCTTCCGATATGATCCTGAAATATATCGGGCAACACAGGGTTGCCCCATAGCACCGTTTACTGATGCAGCAAGGGCAAAGAGTATTCCTTACGAATATTTTGCCAGATCCTAGTGATGTCTTTGACTACCTTAAACCTGACACACTTAAAGTAGTTGGGATCAGAAGTCTTGTATAGCATGAACCCGACAGACGGTGCGCAGGCTAGCTGATAAGACAACAAAGCCGGGCCAGCATCCAGCCCGTTAAGCAAGCCCCGGATCCGATCAACAAATGCAGCCCAGTAGTAAGCCCTGAAATCTGGGAGCTTAAAACCCCCTTGTGTATAAGGTAATTTAATAAACCTAAGAGCCCTCCTGGCACTTCTGTACCCCCAAATTAAACTGCCTATAACACTGTCTAAGCGCTTAAAAAAAGACCATGGAACCCGCAGAGATATTGAACGATATAAATATAAGAATTTAGGAAGGATATTTATTCTTATTATGTTGCACCTCCCATATATACTGAGAGGGAGACGATGCCAACTGTGCAATTTAGCCGAGACTATTTTGAGAAGCGGCTCATAGTTCAAAGATGCAATGTCATCGACTTGGCTGCTAAGACATACGCCTAAATAAGTAGCTGTTTTCATAGTCCATAATGCAGCAGGCAGAGTTTCAGGTTGGAAATTTAGAATTCTCTCAGTCTTAGCTAGATTTAGCTTGTACCTGGAGAAAGAGCCAAAGAGCTCGGCCTCTCGGGAATATCAACTATAGCGTCTCCTGTATTGGCAGAGAAGATGGCAATATCATCTGCGTACGCAGTTACTTTAAGTTCCACACCATTGAGACACATTGAGGAGATCCCTCCGTTCTGCAACAAATGCCTTATAAAAGGCATGATGTAAAGGGCAAAAAATAGAGGGGAGAGTGGGCAACCCTGCTGTGTACCCCTTTGAATAGCGAAGAGGGCGGATGTCATGCCATTCAACTTAACTGTTGCTACCGGGTTACGAGGAAATTAACCTAGAGCAGAAGCCAAGTGCTGACATAGTAAGCCAGAGTGCTTCCCGGGCAACTCTGTCAAAGGCCTTTTCCGCATCAAGCATAACCATCCCTATCTGTTTGTTGAGTTTGCAGGAGACATCGAAGGCAGCAACAGCTGTGTTAATGTGAGCCGTTGTGTCTCTGCCAGGGATGAAGCCATGCTGCTGCTCCGAAACTAGCTGATGGATAAGAGGATCCAGGCGTGAGGCCAGGATTTTAGAAAAATGTTGGCGTCGGCATTAATTAGGGATATTGGACGATAAGAACCTCTGTCATCAATTGGTTTCCCCTTCTTAGGGAATACCACGATATTAGTGGCACGCCACGAACCAGGGGCATCGCCCCCATTAGTAATACCAATACTCAGCTGCATAAAGACAGGTGCTAAAATGTCCCTAAAAGTTTTATAAAATTTGAGCGGGATAGTATCCTCTCCAACTGCCTTTCCTGAGGGTAGAGACTTAATTGCATCCTCGACCTCAACTAGCTCTATCCCTTTTTGTAATCCTACAGAGTCCAAAGGGTCGAGTTGAGGCAAATAGCTCTCCTGCAAGTACTCAAGAAAAGTATGTTTGTTAAATGAGGCTGACTTACAATATAGGTTGGCATAAAATAGTCTAAACTGTTCAACTATGTCCTGTGGCTGAGTATAAAACAGACCGCCTTCGTCTTTAATCAGTTTAATGTTGGATCTAGCCTTCTGGTAGTCGATCTGAATAGCCAACAGGCGACCTACCCTCTCTCCGTATTCGTACTGCAAGGTTTTATGCTTGTAATAATTGATGGCAACTTTGTCTGTTAGCCCTCTGTTAAGCTTAGATCGGGCTTCTAGAAGCCAAAGGTATATTGACTGCTCCATTGGATCCCTTGCTACAATTGTCCTTGCGTGCTGGCGTTCCAAGTCTAAGTAGTCAAGGCAATCCTGTTCTGCCTCCTGGGTAGCCCGCCGATTTTGTGCTAAAATAAACTGGAGAGTAGCCCCTCTGACAAAAGCTTTCATGCAATCCCATATCGTTGAAATAGAAGCATTGCCCAGATTATTACCTTAGTACTCCCTCAATGCTCTTCTAATGTGTGCCTGATACTCAGGATTGCTAAATAATTGTCTAAGAAATGAAAAAACCTGAGGAGCCTCTCTGGCCTGAGCTGTTTCTGCAGGGTTAGCATTACTGGGTTGTGGTCAGATGTAGTTTTAGGACAGACCTCCATAAGTGCGTTTTCCAATAGTGATCTCTTAATAAAAACCATGTCAATACAGGAGTACTGTTTGTGTGGGTGAGAGTAGAACGTATACCCTGGCGACGTTGGAAACAGTGTCCTCCAGGCATCATCGAGCTGATGTATATGCAGTAGTTCCAACATAGCTGCCCTGGTCCTGACAATTCTGGCCCGTAATTTACTATTAGTAGTATATATTTTATTATCCATGATACAGTTAAAGTCGCCCATGATTATCAAATCCCCGGCCCACCCCAACAGTTCGGAGCTTAAGTGGTAGAAGACATCGGGATAGTCCGTATTAGGGCCATACACTACACAAATAGTAGCCTTACGCCCCGATATCAGCAGCAGAGCTATCGCCCATCTTCCCTTAGTATCGGCTAATGTATGCAAAAGTGTAACCGCTAGATTCCTAGATTTCAATATAGCAACCCCAGGGATAGAGACTGCTTGTGAGGTACATATTAGTATGTCAACCCTGAGTTGTCTCAGCAGTGATCTATCCTTATACGCAAGGTGAGTCTCAGTTAAGCCAAGTAAGTGCGGTTTAAATACACAAAGTTCATCCCCAATCAGTCGCTGCTTTCGGGCTTGATTCAGCCCCGCAACGTTCCAGCACATAAGTTTTAAATCAGACATTGCATAGTTTTAATTCAGCCGCTTCCTACCTGATTCCGTCCTCTTGCGCCTTTTGTTCTGCAACTACATTTCTAACTGTTGTTTGGCTACTTAACCCCCTCCAACCCCCCCACCCCAACCCTCCGACAGCATGATGAGAAGCCGCTATCCAACGATACCACCCCCCAACCTACCCCTACTGAACCCACCTCCCAGTACCTGCAGAAAGGAATCATCTCCTTCCCTGCTGTTGCTGACTGACAGCCTGAGGAGAGCATCCTCCCCGCACCCCCGAGACCCAAAGCCCCCACCATCCCCCGGTGCCCCCAACTAGTGTGTGAAAAAAAAGAAAGTGTCTCAAGCAATAAAAAGAAAAATATTTGAGAGATATTTGAAAGAGGAGGGCACTGAAAGAGAAAAATAGAAGAGAGCGACTCCATGCTCCCTTTATATGCCTGCCCTTCTCTATACATTTCCATCTTGAAAGCGCCTGTCTAGCATCATGTTCAGTGTGAAAAAAATTGGAGTGTCCGTTTTTAATGATCTTTAGGCAGGCTGGTTCCTGCAAAAAGACTTGTGAGCAGACTGCCTTGAAGGGATCCATTAGCTGACGAAGCTTCCACCGCTTGTCCATTGTAGATTTACACACGTCTGAATGTACAAACATAGAGATCGTATCTAGTCTGACAGGGGTGGAAGGACGGGCTTTGACATAAATTGCTTGACGTAACAAAAAATTGCCCAGGAATGCCAGAATTGGGCATGGATGAGCTGACCTGGCTTGATTCCTATGTGGGATAGTGAGAGGTAGTCGATGCGCCTGTTGGACTTGTTGTCCATATCCCAATCCGCCAGATCTGGGAACGCTTGCTTAAATAGACTGACAATGTACGCCTGTGGGTCAGAACCTTCCCTCCCTTCCGGTATACCGAAGATCCTTAGATTATCCTCGACTTTTGCCTGTAGAAATGCCATCTGAGTTTCACAGGTTTTAGCTACTCTTAAGGTGAAAGTGTTGGCCTCTTCGACTGCAGCGACCCGCTTCGCTCTTGCAGATCTGTAACTTCCGAGGACAGTGAGGCGACCTTAGTAGTAACATCCGTCAGTGCCTGTTTGATCTCCCTGCTATCAGCTTTAGCTTGGAGGTAGTATTCTTGAGACTCGGCTCTCTGGATAGATAGTGCCTGCAAGATTGTAGACAGGGAGGGCTCATCATGCTCGAAGGATTGTAGATCACCAGTAGATGGCCCTTCCATAGGATCGGTATGCTCCGTTGATGCAAGAGGGGCGGATGCAGAGCCAGATACTTCAGGATCTCTGCCCAGGTTCCCCTCAGAGCTTCCCGGTTGAGCCGTTAGCAAGGCTGCAGTGGTCGGGCAAGAGTGAGAAAATGATAATAGGTCTCCCCCCCTCAACTGCCGCAGATGCCAAAGATGCCGCAGCCTCCATGCTGCCAGAGTTAGAGAGTCGAGAGATGATGGCTTTGACCTCTCCCTTTGACGCCACCCATTTGCGTAGAGGACTAAAGCCAGGACAAGCCTTTCTGCCGCTCGGGGCAGAGTCTTTGAGTCACCCCACTGCTGTAGTAAGTGGAGGTTTAGAACCGCCTTTGCCTCCTTTAACGCCTCTGGAGCTTTTGGGACCTTTCGCCTTTAGACATTTCTCCCCCACTGGAGTGCGTACATTTAATGTATTAGATTCTGGGACTTTGTCAGTCTCACCAGTCTCATCAGTTGCGTCCATCTGCTGGGCCATGGACTCCAACTGGGTGCAGGCCCGGGTGTCTGGGAAAGGATTAGCAGGGTGGATATGCCCAGAACCTGCGAATGCCTCAGGCCCAAGATTATTAATTGGTATACTCGATTGTAGTTGACACTCCGAGCCAGGAATGATGTCAGTTTGAGGGCTAAGGTCCACATTGTCGGGCATGTCGTGCTTAGGCTGCTTATACAAGACTGTGAGTGAGACTGTAATTGCATAGACAAACCAGATTGAATGGCAGATTGAATGGCAGATGGTACAGGAAAGCTACAACCGACTGATTCTGAACTAACCGGTTTCATTTGTTCTAAGTGATTCTCTCTTTCTCTCCCAATATCCGTATCTACTTCCTTAGTGTTCAAATATGCTGAGGGGGAGCCATTCCCCTGCTGTCCGAAAGCTGAAGATGCCGTGCCTGTAGCAGGACAAGCCAGGGGGTCGCCCTTTTCCCCCCAGCCTTCCTGCACTGCGGAGATCAGTGCATCTGCCATCTCAGAGCTGAGAATGGATGTCTATGAGCCGCAGGACCAGAGCAACCCGCCGGCCCTGTCTGACTGCAGCAGATGAAGAATTGGCTTTCCAAGCTGAGAGCAGGAAGCCATGTTCGAGGCTGCAGCTGAGTCCCTTGCCGTCTTGCTACTGGTTTCGACACTCCCCCTGACCAGAGCGGAGCTCCCACACCCGGACCTTGTTGTTGCGACTGTCGTTGCTGCTGCTAGCTCCCCGACACATTCGCGTCCCTTCGAGGCAGCGGGTAGTTGTAGAGCCAGTACTTTGGAGAGTGTAACCGAGGTCCGCCTGCAGCTGAGTACCCCGAAAGTGGACCTCGGAGCGGGAGAAGGGAGTGACTTGGTCTGGAGCCACTGCGCTGCTCTGCTCGTAAAAATAAAGTTGCGGACAGCTATTGAACCAAGCCGGCACATCAGGACATCAGATTTCGAGGTACCCGCAGTAACCACCCTTAGTTGACACTCCGTGATTTATCCGTGCACTGAGGGCATAATTAGTAGCAAGGTTAGTAGCAAGGTTAGACCCCCCTCACTGTATCGAATAGATTCACGCTCAAAATGACCATGGGGGAGCGGGGAACGCCAGGGACTGCGATGTCAGCAGGAGAGGTCAGCGGGAGGCGCCCTCCGGAGCAGACTCAATCCGCCATCTTCCTTTGAGAAATTAAGGTTCTAAATGTAGAGATATCCAACCATGGCCAAGCGATTTGATTGACAGGCAGGACCTTGTTTTGCTAATAACTTTGGTGCCATAAAAAAAACTAGACTAAACTTTCCAACAAATAAGTTCATCTACCTCAGCTCCTTTCTGGAAATGTTCAGGGTGATCCTTCAATCAGACACCAATATAAAGGTGGGGTCTCAAAATGCAATTTTCCCATGCACTTTCCATAGGGAATTGTAGACAGCACTCCAACTTAAAGGGCTGACAGAAATTCCGCCAAATTTGTCAGAAACCTAGATCTGCCCCAGAAAGTGTGATTTTTGTGATTTGGTGTAAATCTGTTCAGTAGTTTTTGAGAAATTAAGGTTCAAAATGTACAGATATCAGGACAGTTGGATTCGCAAGAGTCTCTCGACATTCCAGTGGGCACGCAACTTCAAATTATGAAGTGATATTATTGGCAGTGGAGACTAGTTTTCCTGTCAGCCATCTCGTTCTTACAGAGCAAAAGTCTCCCACAAGTCCCTCAAGAGCACTTGCACTTATTTGGCTGACTGCAACACAAACAAAAATGTTTCAACTATGATTACAGGACTCAGGTACTTGGTCCCCATGTCCTAAAAATTAAAAATAATTAGACTATAAGAGGATAGGCTAAGGATACCCTGACTCCTAGCCCTTGTTGGGAAAGTCTATGAGGGTCCACCTGGGGTTAAATTTGAAAAATAATATTTTTTTAGGGTACTGCAATCTTGCAGGGGTCTCTTAGGAGCCAGGGTGGATACCTGTGCTCCTTTGAGACTCTTGCAGGAGCACAGGTGGAAATAATGGCTAAAGAGAGACTCTCACAAGAGAACAGCAGGATCTAGAGAATATATATTTTTTAAAAGGACCTCATGCAGTGGGGTTTGGGCTGCTCGTGGGGGGTAGGGCACAGGCATGGCCAACTACTATTTACAGAAGAGGGTTGGCTACGCAGAGGAATTTTGGCACAGGGCCTTACGCATGCCAGGCCCTATGGCCAACCACACGCCGTGCACTGCCAATGTTGCCACCCAAACTGCAGGGGTCATTGGACGGTGCAGGGGAAGCCATACTAGGTGTTGGTGAAAGCCGGCATTTTCTCTTTGCTCCCACATGGACTAGACCAGGACTTTTTTAACTGCTCGGGTGGGGTTGGAGCAAAGTTTAGTTCCCTGTCCGGGAGAGTGTGGGCAGAGTATACCTACACCCTCCCAGGCAGGGAGTCAGTGTCCCTGGAGTGGGCTCCCCGGGACACTGTTAAGTATCTTGCCTCAGGGATGGGGACCCTGGGGCTGATCCTGGGGTCTCTGAGGCCCAAGATTGGCTCAGAGAGGGGGCCACGTGCCCCCTTCCCTTTTTTAGAAATTGGCCGAGGGGATTGGGTCTATGAGGGGCCCAAGAATGGGGTGTATGCCCACTCCCCTTTATTTAATATCGGCCCCGGAGGATAGGGTTCTCGAGGTCTTACTGAGGCTTGGGGAGGAGGGCTGCATGCCCCCTCCTCTTTATTTACTATTCGGCCCTGGGGGAAGGGGTCCCTAGAGCCTCGTAGAGGCTTTGGGAGGGGGAGCTACAGGCCTCCACCCTATTTGTTAATAAGGCAGACCCCAGGACATAAGTTGTCCAGGGCAGTAATTGGCTCAGGAGGGAGCGTTTGTGGGGTACATTTATTGACCACCAGGACCTGGTCCACCCCAGGAGTCATATTAATTAAAAACATTGGAAGCCAATATATTTTTTGCCACCATCCCACTGGAGTACGGCGGGATTGTGGCAAAAGAACATTTTTCTAAATGTTTGGCCTCTGGGACCCTCCCCACAAGTGCTAGGAGGCAGTGGTATCCCAACCCTGCTTCTTTATATCTTTTTTTTACCTATTTTCAGGTCAAGGGACCAAGGGGCATATCAGCAACAGCCGGCAATAATTATCGCTAAGCGCGCTTAGCGCGAGGATAATTATCGCCGGCTATCGCTGGATTTTATCGCTGGGATAGCGCGCTATCAGCGACGCTTATCTCCAAAACGATATAAATCCAAGCGATAGATGCTGAATGTGCGATTATCACTGGAAATCCAGAGATAGTCGCATAGGGAACGGCGATAGCTTGATGATAGGGCAGGGCAGACTTAGCCATAATATCCACCTTCCATTGGATAATATGGCTAAGTCAGGTTATAAGCAGGCGTAAAGAAACCTGCGTTATGCGCGGTTAGCGCTACTTTCATGATCGCTAAGCCGGTTAGCGATTACATTGATAATTGGAGATATGTCGGTTAGCGACATTCTCCACGTGAGTTTGGCAGGGTACGCCCACTTTGCATCTCATTGGCGATGCAAAGATGGGCGTTAGGGAAACCAGCGCTGAGGCATGGGAACACGCGTTAGCGCGATAAAATTATCGCCGCTTTTCGCCCGAAAACGGACGCTAAAGCGGCGATAATTTTATCGCGGGGCCTTGATGATATGCCCCTAAGTTCCCTGAGTCCTGTAATGGCTGTGGCAACATTTCTGTTCATGTTGCAGCCAGCAAATCAGAGGGCTCGCTCCTGTGAGGGCCTCAACCATGTTGGTGCGAGGGGGTTCAAGGAAAAAAAAGTGCCGTAGGCCAATCAGAATGCTCTAATTTTTTAAGTTGTCTCACGCTTTGTTGGCTTGGCTTGCAGCCTGGCGTTTAGTGCTTTCGATCAGAAGCCCAGACATGTAAAATGTGTATGGTTAAGAAACTTTGCAAATCTATTTGCAAAAGTGTATTTTTCAGATTCATTAATGTCTAAAAATTGTTTACTGCATTACGATTTTACACTCTACTGTATAATCAATTAAATGAACAGTGTTAATATGCCACCCTGGGTGCAGATTGACTTGGCGGTGCAAAAGCCTTGATCCACGTTTCTGAACTGATTGCTGCCTTTCTTTTTAGCAGAAGGGCGCTAAGCCAGCACGTTGTCCTTTTTTCATGTTCCTGATGGGTGATCTGTGGGCCTATTAGGCAAATTGCATTGTTTCCTCCCTCACTGTGCTTGGCTGAAAGGTGGAATGGGGCACCTGCAGGAAGAAAAGGGCTGCTTCGGCGGGTAGTCTTGCAAAAGTTGTACTTTCAACATTTAACATAATAATGCAGACATGGGGGTGGCACTTCACCTGGGCTTCCCACCGTGCTCTGCCTCCAAGAGATTGGCTCATTTACCCAAGCCTGAGTGTTTTCTAACAGCAATTCAAACACACTTTTCACCGTTTGGTTCTGACAGTCCCCACGATCCCTTTGTGGCCCGCACACATTGCCAAGGTTAGCTTGGTGGGTCTTGTAAAAAATTGGCTTGCTTCATGGTGCCTTTGTTACCGATCCAGCCACTCCTGCAGCTTTTCTAAATGCCCATGGTGCCAGATGATACAATCTACAGCTGCTTAACGGCAGAAGCAACACTGCTTATTCTTAGTCTTTAATATTTTTTTTCAAAAAAGTACAAGTTCATTCGCTAAAATGAAAATTACATAATCATATAATCAAAATAATATCGCTCTGCAAATTGCGCTATAAAGTGAGGCCCAACCAAATTCCCTAATGTAAAGTCCAAAATACAGCATATAGCTATAAATTGACTAAGAACACGTTCAACCTACTACTAAGTGTGGAATCTTTCAAAGCTAAAAAACAGAAAAAACTTGTTAGTGCAATACAAAGTTGTCCTACCTACATAGAATACTGTGCAACATAACAATGTTAAAACAGATTTACAAATTTCCCCAACAGCTTTTCACACTTGGCCATTCATCCATTACACTTAAAAATCATATTCAGTTTGAAGAACTTACTTTATGACATTCTGCCAACCCAGTATATGGAGCTATTGACTTTTGCCAGTTACAAGTAATACACAAATTAGCAATTAAAGAACCTATACGTACTCCACACTGAGTTTACTTGTGCTACCAGAGTGTGAATTTATTTCAGAAAAAAACCTCTTTCCCGGACACACAGGTAGTTTTCTACTGATACATGGAGGATATTGCTTATCCCTTTCTTTGTCAACTATGTTCTGCATGGTGTTCCCAGTTAACGACAATCTGGGGTAGTCTAGCCCTAAATGCTAATGCACCTGTAACCAGGTGTTTCCTAGGCTGACAGGCAAAGTGTTTCCAATGGTGGAAAAAGTGGGGCTTCTCCCATTTGTAAATGGGTTGGTGATGTGCCAGGGTTGGGGCTCCAACAGGGGACAACTACCTTGTGCCAGCAGTCCCTTGCAGCTGCCTTGTCACAGCAGCCATATTTTCACCTTGCCGCCTGGACTTAATTTGTAAAACAATAAGTGTTGAGCCCAGTTTTTCTCAGGAGCCCAATGCCTGGGTTGTCAAATGCCATGGCTGACTAGCTTGATTCAACTTCATATCTCTTTCGTCAACCACCACACAATCTCTGCCCATTCGTCTCACTCATACTGGTTTTTCTTCATCACTGCATTTTCCTTTTGTCACTGTTTTCTGTCTTTCTCTTCCTCCTTCTTCCCCCTTCTATGCCTTTCTCTTTCTTGTTCTGGGTTGAAGGATGATGATGGAAAAATAAGTTCTGTTCGGCAAAAATTGAGTTTAAGTGGGCCCCACCTACAATCAGCAAATAAGCACTGCTAGCCATAGCGGGTTTCTAAAGCTGTCCGTTGTAAGCTTCACAGTTGCAAAGCGTACAAAGGCCCAGATTTACTAAGTTTTGCATTGGGGTTGTGCCACTTTATCTATTTTGCCATTTACAAAGCCATGCAAAGCTACTTTGCATGGTTTAGTAAATATAAAATAACGCATATTAACTTATAGCACTGCCTTGCATTACTTTGTGTCGTGGAGGCGTTCTATGGGTGGAGAATGGGCATTGTCATGTATCCACCCATGGATTTTGATGCAATCCCAGATTTACTATGATGAGTAAACTGCGAATGTGCCAAAAAGCTACGCCTCCCTGAAGCAGGAGTAACAAGGAGAAATGTCTTTATTTCTCCTCATTACTTCCTCTTTCTATGCATGTTGCATTCTGCAACACACATAGAAAGAGAAAATTGCTACTAAGGATTATTTTTTGTGCAGGAAGGTATCAAGTCCTGCAGAAAAACAATCCTGTCTGTAGCACAGACCCCCTTGCACCATAGTACTAGGGTTCCTGTATTGGCACTAGGAGATAGCAGAAATGTGTCATATCTTAGTAGATATGGCATATTTCTGCCGTCTTCCTTTCAAGAGACACAGCACATCAACTTTGTTTGCTGCCATGCGTTGCGTAAAATTTGAGTAAATATGCCCCAACGTTTTTTTTTAATTGTGCAAAGTTCCTAGCCTCCTAACTTTACAACTTCTCACACCTCTAGTTACTAACCCATTGTACATCTCTTGGTCTAGCTATGGTCACCAAATTAGTGCTATTGAACAGGCCTGGCTCTTGGATTTTAGCTCTGGGATGGCAATAAACAAGGATGGGAGGGTCACAAAGATGCAGGAGCTTAGCTACCATTAGTGCAGCAGGTGCAGTGTCACTGGGTCACAGATCCCTGAGGGGCCATTTGAGCTCTGAGAATTACTGTTTTTTTATTATCCTAACAGCAGTCAAAGGAGCCATTTGCCTTGCTTGCACCAGGGCCCACGACATCCTTGTTAAGCTACTGCAAAAATGAATGGGCAATGACCAAAACACAAAGGGCCTGATTATGAGTTTGTCGAATGGGTTACTCCATCACCAACATAATGGATATCCCGTACCCGTTATTACGAGTTCCATTATGTTCCATTGGATATAATGGAACTTGTAATACGGCAGACGGGATATCTGTCATGTTTGTGATGGGGTAACCCGTCCGCCAAACTAGTAATCAGGCCCAAAGTGTTTCGGAAATCTGATATTGTAACTGATGACATCTGTACACTTTTGACATTTTAACACAATAACCACCAGCCAACTTGCTACCCTCGTGCGCTTCCAGCGGAGGGACACTGTTTGTCGGGCCTTTATGATGCAAATGGACTGCAGCATGCTCATGGTCATGTGCAGCAGCAGAAACATTCCAGCTGCAATGCATGGCTCCTTTGCAGCTTTTTATGCTTGTTTAACAAACATTGGAATCTTTACACTTTGCAAAAGCATTGAAGTTTGAAAATGCAATGTATAAAAGCCCTTTAACTACTTTAAACACCCCTACCTAATACCATAATACACAATTTACCATTAGGTATCCTCTCTTTCTAAGCACACTCTCTCTAATAAATGGTTAAAAACTAAGGGGCACATTACGATAGCGGGCGGACAAAGTCCGCCCGCCACCGTAACGGTGAATGGGACCGTCCGCCATAGGAGCGGCGGTCCTGCCGTGAGTATTAGGATGCCACCGCCACAGTGGCGGTGGCATCCCCTATTCCCAACATTGTGGCGGGTGGTGTTCACAGCACCGCCCGCCACAATGCTGGGAATACACGTTGGGCATTCACATGCACAAGGTGACAGGCACCGCGCGGTGCCTGCCACCTTGTCCATGCCAATGCAGGGTATGTGCACCCCCACCCCCCCAACATCCTGGGGGCCCGCTACGGGCCCCCAACAGCGAAGACCGTATGCCTCTCCATGGCGGCAACGCCGCCATGGAAAGGCTGCTCTCCGCGATCATCATAATATGGACACCGCCGCCATATAATGTATGTTTTCCGCCCGGTCGACGAGTCGACCGGCGGAAAAGCGCGGACCCCCCAGCCATCGTGATATGGCGGGGGGAAATGGCATGCGGGCGGTGTGAAATGGCGGGCGGATCGCCACCGCCATACGGGCGGTGGAGATCCGCCTGTCATCATAATGAGCCCCTAAGTTATGGGTCTGGCAAATGCGGAAAACCACTCACACACACCAGTCATGAAATAAAGCTTAAAGCTTAGTTATAGTTAGGAAGACATTATTTATTATTACAATACAAAAACTACTTAAACCACACAAACCTTTGAAATTTCAAAGTTAAATTATATCTTCTGCCACATTCAACAAATACTATAAGCCGCACACTTCGGAACACAGTGGTATGAGAACTGTAGCCACACCACATTAAATATAACTCACCACTCTACATGCACACCCTTGTCATAAATTATGTCATTATACCTGTGATAAGTGTAGGTAGGAATGCTATGATTTAACCTGCAACAAGTGTGATGTTATGTGGGCGGTGTTTATAGCCCACTTTCTGTTATATACCAATGAGATGATGCTTTACTTCTTCATTGTGTTTTTTATGTTGTTTTCTATTTTTTGTTATGGTTATGTGAGCATAAATGTGTTTTAGTAGTATTAGACAGTGTTTATAGCCCTTTCTGTGGTAATAACTAATCACATGAAGCTTGACTTCTTTATTGTATTTATCATCTATTTTTCTATTGGTTGTCATTGTCATGTGACCAGAAATGGGCACTTCAGCTGTCATTGTAATGCTCATGAAAAGGCATTGTTATGGTTTAGTTTATTTGTCAAATCATTACGTCCTTTTTGGAAGTATTGTGCTACATTACTAGTCCAATTTGTATTAAGCCAATAATTGAGCTACTTGCAAAATGAAGTTGTTGATGTAATGTACTTTCCGAGTGGCCAGTCATCTAACTATGTATACATTTGTGTGTGTGGCTGTGTGTTCCTCCTGATTCTTGTACAGTGAGTGCAGGTGCAGGATGGTTCATGTTTTGTTTGTTGGGCACAGTTTCAATGTTTGGGCCAGAGAGCATCCCAAGAAAGCAGATTTTGAAGCTGATTTAGGAATGAAACATGGATTTGGGAAAGAGGTTTGAGATGGAATCTGTTGCTCCCTCTACTTTCATCTCATAGTATATGTGACCATCCACTCTTTATGGTTATCCACTGTGGTGGCAATGATATTGGTGACTTAACTGGAGTTATAGTTGAAATTACATGAAGCAGACCTGTTCCACCTTAATGTCTATATTTCAAATCATAGAAAAACAACTTGGACGGACCAATCTAAATGGCTATCAATACTGTAGTGTCTGGCACCACAAGGGTTTGTTAAAAGAACCCTCACACACCAACCTAGTTGGTGTCATGCTTCATCATCGGGTTCCCAGCTGAGTAGCCGAATGCTACTCAGCTGTGCTGCGACACCTGGTTACAGTGGAGCTGTTTTTTGTTTTTTGTGAATGTGATGAAGTGGTGTAGTATAAAAATACCTCTGGGATTCTAACTGATAATTACTTTATTCCCAGTGGCCCAGGGTATATTTTAAAAACAATGAGTGGATAATGTTTTAAGACTAGTAATTGTGTCTTAATTATCTCTGGTCTACATGTTTCAGCCCTTTGCAAGATTTAATAGGGCTTTCTTCAGGACCTCTCTCACAAATGTTAAAAAGTGAAAGGGAAAAAAGTGAAAAAAGTGAGTGGTAAAAAGTTTAAACCACGTGTATATGCATTTCAAGCACACACGCTAAGGTGTGCTGTATATGCTTCGTGGACTAACCGTAATTTGGGTCCACTCATGTGCATGTACGTTTGAAACATCCTGTTCCCGAGGAGACCAGAGTAGGTGGCATTGCGGGCGAGCACCTTAACGAATGTGTGACAATAGGGGCTCACCCCTCCCGGGACCAGATTAGTAATGAATTTTCGTAAATAATGTACATGCACATGAGTGGACCCAAATTACGGTTAGTCCACGAAGCATATACAGCACACCTTAGCGTGTGTGCTTGAAATGCGTATACACATGGTTTAAACTTTTTACCACTCACTTTTTCCACTTTCACTTTTTAACATTTGTGAGAGAGGTCCTGAAGAAAGCCTATTAAATCTTGCAAAGGGCTGAAACATGTAGACCAGAGATAATTAAGACACAATTACTAGTCTTAAAACATTATCCACTCATTGTTTTTAAAATATACCCTGGGCCACTGGGAATAAAGTAATTATCAGTTAGAATCCCAGAGGTATTTTTATACTACACCAGTTCATCACATTCACAAAAAAAACAAAAAACCAGCTCCACTGTAACCAGGTGTCGCAGCACAGCTGAGTAGCATGCGGCTACTCAGCTGGGAACCCGATGATGAAGCATGACACCAATTAGGTTGGTGTGTGAGGGTTCTTTTAACAAATTCTTTTAACAAACCCTTGTGGTGCCAGACACTACAATGTTGGATAGCCATTTAGATTGGTCCGTCCAAGTTGTTTTTCTATACTTACCAAAGGACAAGGACGGCCCGCTCACGGTCCTAGCTCTCCCATTTGTTTTCCCTTAAATTTCAAATCATACATTTTATCTTCCCTAACATTTGCCAGAGACAAAAGTGTAAGAGGTTGGGTGTAAATCCTGAAAAATGTGAAAAGAGTAGAAGGCATGTCAACAAGACAGTCTCGGCATTCCTTAGAGATAATGGAACATGTTACATTTTTCATTTGGATATCACATATTCAAATGCAGCACTATATCGTCCTGATTGTGTCCATTTTACAACCTTTGGAAGTCATATTTCCTTACAAACCTCAAAACTTGTCTTCATTCCCAAATTAATATATATATATTTTTATTTTGTAAAACAAACAAAGGCTCTTTTAAGATTCACCCTACTTTGTGCCTATTGTAATTTTTTCCTATTAAATATTTTTTATGTGTTTTTAGGTGCAGCAGTACTTTCTAAATACTTTTGCAGCAGTACTACGGTACTCTGTAACCATTTCTAAACACAATATATATCAATAAGAGACACATTCCTTCCTGTACATTAATTTACTATTTTTAAACTTGAATTCACATCCAAATACAGAACACAGGCAAAGTGTGGGGTAAAGAAGATGGCTGACTTTTCATTTTAGAAAGCCTTTCATTACCCAATCATATTGTGTTTTGTCAAGGCCATGACAAAACACAATGGGGCAGATCTACAAGGAAGTGCCGCAGCGGGCGAACGCAAGCCCTTTGGCTGCGCCACGCTGCAGCACTTCCGAAGCACAGGAATGCGACATATTTACAATAATATGTCGCATTCCTGCGCTCTCCCGTGCGCTGGCGCACAAACTGCAGCCATGTGCTGGCGCAGGCACCCTTGCACCATGGTGCAAGGATGCCTGCGTCATGGGGAGATTGTTGTTGTGCAGGAAGGGGCACCTTCCTGCACAAAAACAATCACTACAGGCATTTTCCACTTTCAATGCGTGCTGTAGAATGCAGCACGCTTTGAGAAAGGAAAAACGAGGAGAAATGAAAAATTTCTCCTCGTTGCGCCTCCTACGCCTCCCCTGGGGAGGCGTAGCATTGACACGCATTTCCAGATTTACGATTCCTCGTAAATCTGGAAATGTGTCTCGTTCCATGGGTGTTGCGTGGGAACACCCACAGCAACACCCATGGAACGCCCATTCCACGCAAAGTGCTGCGTGTGAAGGGGCCATATTTACAAGGAGAGGAAAAGTCACGCAGGGTGGCTTTTCCTCTCCTTGTAAATATGGAGAAGTGGAATGCGCTTCCAGTACGTCACAAAAAGTGACGTACTGGTGGCGCAGGGGGCTTGTAGATCTGCCCCAATATGTACTACAACGTTATACTGCAGCCCAATATGTCACTACATTTTTTTGCCTTATAACTTAAAAACAACTGAACGAATTTATTTCAAATAACAAAAAGGATCCTTTCCACACCCTAATCTATATTCCTGCCTAAATTTAGAAAACTCTGTTCAGATTCTTGGCCGCGACATCTGCCTAAAAAGTTTATGGAAAATGCATGAATGGAAAATCCTGTTTTGGGAGCCCCCCCATTTTTTTGCAGCCTCTTAACTAATCACCAAGAAACTTTGTATCATCAGCCAATGCTACTCTGTAATATATAAACACACAGGGAGGACCAAATTATGCTGCAAGTTTATCTAAATTATGCAGCAAAAATAAAAGTTATGTGGTACTTTCTTTAGCATTATTATTTTCATTCAGTTGAGAAATAACATTTATGGTGAAATCTTAAGTTGTGGCAAATGTAATAATTCATAATTATGTGAGGAATGCTGCAGCTACAGAATCACCTAAATTCAATGACCATCACCATTGCTGATGGTTTTAGTAACAATATATTAAAGAAATGTAAACAAAACCTAAACATTCTAATTCCCCTCCGTGTCCAATGTTAGCTGCACTTTACTGAAAACAGCTTTAGTTGAGCTAATTACCCTCAACTAAACATGTAATATAAAAGGAAACATAACAGTTCCACATATTATATGGTCCTGTATTGCTATCTCAGGGTTCTTCTGGCATTTGCAAACTACTTGGCCTTCGTCCTTGTGATTTATAATGTCACCAGAACAACTTTTATGGTAATATTGGACCATATTGAGCAGTTACCTGTTATTTATGACATATAAATATCAAAATCCATTTTTGGCTAAACTTTGGACAGTTTTTAATTAAGTTCACCAAATGTCAGCAACCATCCTGGAATGTTCATCTAGTTATTCAAACAAAGTCATGTATAGGTTGATGTCAGTTGTTTAAAAATATTTTTTTGAGTTGTTCCTTTTTTATGCTCATTAAAACAATTGGTAACTTTTCATGACAACATTGCAAAAGGAAAATGTTGAGTCTCTGCAAGATGTACATATTCTAGTCTTAACCAAATACGGAAATAATGCAGACAAAATGGTGCAATAATATATATGTATAGTTGTAAGCAGTTTCAGCTTTGAAATTTCCTTTACTGGGTAGCATTTGAGTTTGTGTAATGACTAACCATTTAGCCAGCAGTGCCATGGTAACTAAATAACCACTTCACATGACTTGCTCTCCTCACTTATCGAAGTCCATTATGTTTCTCCTAGATCCCTTAAGATTATTTCAAATTTCTTGAGACATATAATACCTTTATTCCTCAATGGCTGGTGGTGAAGGACTGCCCCATCATTGTGCTGTATCTTTCTTTGCTAGGGAAAGCCCGGTTTTGATTCCAGCTTTCTCTCAGCTTGAACCCTGTACATATAATCAAGCAACTCCAAGGTGTGTGGCTAAAAGTATCCTCTCAGCCACAGGCTCATGAGCACGTTTCGTAATTAGTTCACCCACATTTCTACAGTTGAACCCTTGTTTAGTGCATTCTATGGAACATTTTCCAGAGGCTCTCCCAACTCAGGGGAGCTGACAATATGGCGGGGAGCCGGGGGCCATCCTCGGGCATTCGCTGTGGGTTTGGTGTTGGCCGGGGTCAAGGATTGGCCACCTGGGCGCTGCCCCGGAGCATTTTAGTGCTTCTGGGGTTGCACGGGTCAGCCACGCCCCTTAAAAGGAGCCGCAAGGCGGCAAGGAGGTCTCTTTGTTCCTGCTCACTGGCGTGGACACAGTGCTCCGGCCCCCTCTTTCCCCTCACTGCCCCATATTATGGACGCTCTCACCCTGCGCCATCATCGTTTTCTGCACAGAGGCCACAGCGCTGCCAACGGCTTCACATTAAGCTCTGCCTCCAGGCAACTGCACAGGCTGAGCTCTGGTCTGTCGCCCAACCCCAGAGTTTTTTTAGGTGTTTATCAACTCTTGGGGGTGGCTGCAGAGGGCGTGAGAGTCTGTGGAAGGCTGCTGGGCAGGTAAAGTGGGGGAAGGGGCACAGTGAGGCCACTGTTTGGGCTCCATTTTGGTTGGCTTTGTGTGCTCATGCTATTGGGGGTTTTGTGTAGGGAGCTGATGAAATTATTGGTAGCAAGTGATTTCCTGGGAAAATTACTAGTAGTGCTGGGGGGCCTGAGCTTCTTGTTGCTGGTTTTTCTTGCTATCCTGGTGATTTAGATTGGGTAGTGGGGCATATTTCGTTGGTATTTCTGAAAAATGTTTATTAACTTCCTGCTGCTTTTTAAAAATTTACTAGACAAGTGGGGGCTTGTTGCCAGGCCCTTGCGTCCCTTTTGCGCCGCCGGTGCGTCACTTTTGTGACGCACCAGCGGCATAAAAATGCGCCATGTTGCTTCATATTTACAAAGTGACGCATCTAGGTAGATGCGTCACTTTGTAAACCCCTGCGCCACATTATACCTGCGCCAGGTATAATGTAGCAGGGTGGGCGTTCTGACGCAAGTAAGTCTCGTAGAAGTGACGCAGTGAAATCTATGAGATTTCACTGCGCCACTTCTAGGACGCAAATGCGTCAATATCTTACGCCTGCCTCACAGCAGGCGTAAGGCTGACGCAGGCACATTTGAAATGGGACTTGCCGATGTGAAATGACCCATTGCTGGAGTTGCGTCACTTTTGTGACACACTCCAGCAATGCGTCATTTTTGCACCTACAGATACGTCAGAAATACTGACGTATCTGTAACTTCTTGCGACATGATGGGTCATACTGTAAATATGACGCATCCAGCATGTCGCAAGGAGGGTGCAATGAAAAGTGACGCATCGCTGTTTTCACGCAGCGATGCGTCACTTTCCATAAATGAGGCCCGTGGTTTGTTTGTGGTGTTAGCTCTGTGGCACCAGAATCACTAGTGGTCAAGGGTGTAATTGGCATTGAATTGGTAAAATAGCTAGGATCACTGCTAGAATTCCAGGAGTAGCGAAGAAGGATGCCAAGCGTGCACGTGCTGGAATATATATCAAGGCACTGATGCACAGGATGGATGCAATGAATGAGATTCTGGCTCTCTTGTGCCCACAGGGCCCACGGGGGGCAGCTTAGGGAGCCAGCAGCTCCAGCAGAGAGGCCTAGAAGGCCAAGGGTTGCTCCTTGGGGTGTCATTTCCTCCTGTGAAGAAGTGTGGTAGGGGACAAGGGGGGAGTAGTGAATGGAGTCAATACAGGCGTCATCCCTGAGGTTGTTCCTGTGGGCAGTGTAGATGGTGTTGAATGTCAAGGTATCTTTGCTGCAATGATAGTGCCAGCAGCAAATAACAGCATTGGTCAGAACGGCAATAGTTGCATGGCAATTCGGGCAGGCCAGTTGGTGGCGTGGGACAACCAAATTTGGTTGCAAACTTAGCTAGTGTTTTGCCTTGGCTATCAAAGGTTGGGATTTTGTCTGCACCATTCATGGAGGTCCGTTGGCAGGTGTTGTGAAGAGTGACAATCCCGAAAGTGCCAGGAGGCTAGTGGTCCACCTGGATGGTGTAGGGAGACAAGGTATGCAAGGGCAGGCGGGAGTGGTAGGCACGCCTGTAGGAGCGTCTGGTGGGTCTGTATCGGCCATTCAGGTTGACAGGGGTCAGAAGTGGCTGGCACTTCACACGCGGGCAGTGAGTCACCAGCACTACCGGCGGCAGTCGGGGCCCTACCCCTTCCAAGGAATCAATGCCAGCAGGTACGTTGGCACCATTGCTGAGCACTGGTTTGGGGTATGTACATTCTGAGCACGATCAGTTGGGAAGACACATGCCGACAGATGTGAAGAAAAAGATCTGGAAAAGCAATTATATGGATATGTGCAAGTTAATTTCTGACAGGCCCGAGTTGAAGGAGAGCAAATGTTGCAAGGAGTGCTCCCATTATAGGGACTGTGGGCATTGGCCCTACAAGAAGAGGATTGAAGAGACAGTGAATTGTTTCAAGGGCTTTATGATTTTCCAGGCAATCATTGTGGAGTGATTCCCAACCCTAGGTGCACAACTGTCGTGCTATCAGAATAGGATAGTGAGTGCTCATGATGAGTTTGGGGGCACCGTCTGGAGGGACTATGACAAGGAATTTAGGAGGATAAAGGCTACTCGGCCCACGCTGGCATGGGATCAGATTGATGTAAACACTTGGCTGCACTTCATGAAGCCGCAGAAGTTTGCGGCTGCTCCAAGTCAACCCTTTCGGGCAGGCTCAGGGGCAAATGTTAATACGGGAGGGAGCAAAGAAGGGGTCATGTTGTGATTTCAATAAGAGATCATGCTCCGGAGCCCCAGGGCAGTGCAAATTCTAACACTGTTGTTCTTTCTACAGCCTACCCTCACAGGGTTTTAAGAAGGATTTCAGGATCCTGGCTGAAGAATGTGTGGGCATTACATTCTGCAAAAATCAGCAGTCACTGCGGGCTAATCCTAGCATTGCCAGGAGCAAGATTTTAAAGGAGATGAATCTAGAGAGGGTAGCAGGTCCATTGGATTCCATCCCACTGCAGAATTTTGTGTATTTCCCGTGGGAGGTGGTCCCAAAGAAAGACCCGGAGGAGTACTGCCTGATTCATAGCCTGTCAGTGCCTGAAGGTCTATCGATCAATAAGGCTATTGATGGGGCACTATGCTTAGTCAGGTAAGCCTCACTTCATCAAGCGATTGCAATGCTTCAGTAGCTGGTACCTGAAACATTATTATCAAAGGCGGATATAGAATCCGCCTTTAGGCTGCTACCAGCGCACCCTGATGAATTTCATTTACTGGGTTTCCAATTTGAGGGCGCTTTCTATTTTGAAAAATGTATGCCCATGTGCTGTTCAGTCTCCTGTGCTTACTTTGAGAAGTTTAGCACTTTACTGTAGTGGGTATTCTGGCAAAGATCGGGGCACCGGTGGGTGCTGCATTATTTGGATTATTTCCTGTTCCTGGGCTCCCCAGATATGGTGGAATGTGGAAGGGTATTAGAATATTTCCAGGAATTTATGGATATATTTGGAGTACCGCTAGCACAGGCAAAGACTTGTGAGCCGGCTACAATGATTGAATTCCTTGGGATAGAGTTGGATTCCAAGGCAGGTGTGTCTAGACTTCACCAGGAGAAAGACAAGGCATTCACAAAGGCATTGGAGGAATGTCTAGTTGCTTAGAAAGTGACGTTACATCAGTGCAGGTGGTGGTAGAGCAGTTGAATTTTGCTCTCTGCATCATACACATAGGCCGCCCATTTTTCAAGTCAATCGCGCAGGCCTTGTCTGACATGAAGTTGAGGCACTATCCTACTAGGTTGTCAAATGAGGTCCAGCACGATATGAGAACCTGGGATGCACTTTTGAGGGATTTCAATGGGGCAGTTGTATGGCCAAGCCTCGCTAAGACCAATAGGGAGTTAGGTTTGTTTACAGATTTTGCAGGCAGTGTGGGTTTTGGCACCATTTTTGGTGCATCTTGGTGTGCCCAACGGTGGCCAGAAGACTGGGTGGAGTCTGAATTGGTGGCAAACATTGGCTTCTTTTAGCTCTTTCCCATCTTGGTGGCCCTCGCAATATGCCCAGAGCAGTTCCGCAATCACTCAGTGGTATTCTGGTTAGACAACATGACTGTAAAGGAATGCATTAATCAGCAAGTGGCCAAGTGTAAGATGATCTTGAGACTGTTGAAGGAACTCATACTTCTATGGTTGATGCTTAATGTCAATTTTAAATCAAACATATGCCTGGCGTATTGAACAATGCAGCAGATGCTCTGTCTCGTTATAAGATGCAGGCCTTCGGGTACCACCACCCAAAAGCTGCAGAGTACCCTTGACCTTTCCCGGATCAACTATGGTGGTTTGGTGCCCCAATCTACCAGACCTTGTGGCTGCCAGCTTAGCGCCCAGGACGAGGCATGCCTATAAAATGGAATATTACAATATATTGCAGGTTTCAGGAAAGCAAGGGGGTTGGTTATTGGTTTTCACCCAAGTCTGTAATCGCATTTCTTGAGGCGTTGAGAACGGAGGGGGACCTGTGTCCTACACTAAGCCGCTTACTGCTGCAATTTTCTTCTTTGCCAAGATGCTAGGATACACTGATGGCATAGAAGCTTTCCTGGTGCAAAGGGCATTGAAGAGCTGGCAGAGATTGGAGGGATGCAGGCAGGATTCCAGGAGCCCCATTGACATGTTGAAACTGGTGAGTATCATGGCCAGCCTTAAGAGGGTGTGCAGGTCACCAGCCGAGGTGTGCCTGTTTAGGGCGGCTTTCTCACTGGCGTTCTATGGGGCTTTAAGGGTGGGTGAGCTTGTGGCAAATAGCATAAAGGACAGAAGTGGAGGTTTGCAGTTAGCGGAGAGTCAATGGCCAAATGGCTCCTTGGCAGTCAAGATTACCCGTTCTAAGACTGACCAAATGGGTAGGGGAGAATACATACTGCTTTACAGGGCTCCGAGGAAGGAGTGCTGTCTGCTGGGGAATCTGGAAGACTTTATGGCTCAGCGGGCACAAGGGGCTGTTGGCCCCCTTTTGTTTCATGAGTCGGGAGGCCACTCACAAGGTTTCAATTTACCAGACTGCTCAGTAGGGCACTGGTGTCAGCAGGGTGAGATCATGCAGAATATAGTTTTCATTCATTTTTGATTGGTGTAGCCAATGCAGCGGCAGGCATAGGGCTGGCGGGACATGCAGTTCAAAGGATAGGCAGGTGGAAGTCTGACTGTTACAAGCACTAAGTGAGATTGAACATGTTGTAATGTTTTGGCATTCATTTTTCCTATCCTTTACAGTATTCTCCTGTCAACTCAGGTGGAGGACATAATAAGTGGATGCTGCTGCTGGATACTTGACTGCCTCTTGTCAACACGGGAGCATGTGGTGTTATAGACGTGCTGGTTTTGGCACACTCTTACGTGAGGTGTACAACGATTTTTTATTCTGCAGGTGACTTCACGATGTGAGCAAGGAAGTCTGGGTATCAGCTGGCTTTCTGCAGTCAAGGAGGGCTGCATTTGGCCCACTGGAGAAAAGAATTGGACAGAATATTTCCCGGAGGCTTCCGCTTCCAAGGATTTTCATCATGCATTTGGTAGTCAATGATTTGGCCGAGCTAGGGCGCAAAGATTTGTTTGAACTAATTGTCTCTGAAATGCGTTGGTTTTCAAAGAAGTTCCCGGAGGCCATAATTTCATGATCCAACATTGTCCCGAGGTTGAAGTGGAGAGGTGGTAAGTCGGTCAGGGCTTTCAACGAGTCAGTAAAATGGTTGATCAGGAAGGTTGGTATGTTGTTGAACACAGCTAGTTTATCATCTATACCTCACGGATGCATCAAGGGAGAGCGGTTTTCCTATAGGACACTTATCGAAGAAAGGTAATGCGATGTTTCTGGAGCTTGCTGGCCAAGCTGGACCAATGCGCATGGTAAGGGAAGGGCCAGATAGTAGGAGAACTATGCTGGCCTGTGGCGGGTGAGGTCATGATTGGTGGGAACACTTTGGGTCCTTTTACGACATCCTTTTATACCAAAATAACATCAGCATCACTGAACCCTCCAAGGGGTGCTGACAGCAAGTCAAGTCGAATGAAGGTTGCAGTGGCACAGGGGGATTAGGGGTGGTCACTGACACACGGTCCTAACCTGTTAACCACCCGCGCAGGTGCAGTTGGCGCGAATTTGCAGATGGCCCCTGGGGGACGAGGAACACGGGTGTAGGGGGTCCCTGAGGAAGGTATCCTAAGGGCATCCGGGTCCCTGCATAAGAGTCCTGAGGCGGGAGAGCTCCCTGTACGGGGGAGGGTAGGGGGGGTCCTCCCATAAGAAAGGACCCATCATCTGGATGGGGGGGCTTTAAGAGGAAGTGCATAGAACCACTCATGATTTCACTTGGAACAGTTAATGTTTTTGTTGGTTGCACAGGAACAAACTAGTTATGGTTAGGTGACTCCCATGTACTAGAGTCTCCGTTAAAGCTAGGTCTCACTTGTAAACAAGACGTAAATAATTTAGTTCCTGTGCAAATCCAACATTTTTCATTTGTACTAATTGGAAATCAGGTCTTGCTGATAACTTTCTGGGGTGTATGCAAATGCCTCCTCCCATAACTCATTTTCTATTGTGCCTTTGTCTTTCTCGCATTTTCTTTGGGGTCATCCAAGTTTTTTTATGAGACCTTGCTTTTGTTTACCATTCAAGCCGCATGAACTGGCCATAAAAGAAGTACTCCATAGCTCTGCTGAGCTACTCATTTAATACAAAGGGGTATATTCACAAGAACGTGCGATAAACATCACCAAAATAGCTTACCGCAACTTCTCACATCGCAGTCCATCGCAGGAAAATAACGCCGTATTAACGTGGCATTCCCAACATGGCGATACCGTGCGATAACCGCACGATAACGCGGCGAATGTCCGCGAAACAACTACCGCGACAAAAATGTAAACCCCAACGCGAAAAAAGTAGCGATGTGCCCAACCGCGATAAATCCTGTGTGATAACTAGCGAGAGGCCAGCAAGTCCCATGCGTCATGCGGGGAAAAGCACAAGAAAAGCACTCAAAAAGATCACACCAAAAACCAGATGAACCGCGGAGCACCAAGGATGCACCCGGACCAAGTGCTGAGGACAACGTGAAACCCACAAGACCCACGGAGGCCAAGCCAGGTGTCGTGGAAGGGCAATGAGAAGAGGGAGAGGAAGATGGGGTACAGTGTGCAGGAAACCCGGATCCACGTCACGGATGAGATAGAACACCATCACCAACTGTACGTCACCTCCAACGTGTCAGTGGAAAAAAAGACGCTGAGATGGTAGACCATCTTGGACTATGTGAATGCCGTTGCCTCGCCGAGGAGGACAATGGAAGAGGACAAGAGGCGCTGGAATGATGCAAAGGGCAAGCCCAAGAAGGAACTCGCTGCCAACATAAAAGCGAACACCAGGAGCAGGATGAAATGGAGAAAATGGTGGCCACAGTCATCAGTCGGGAGACGGTGACAGGAGCAGAGGACCCGGTCACTGCTCAACATGACCTGACACAACATTAATAGGGTGATTACCTACGAGGGAGTGGGGGACGGGGGAGATGGGCACAATGGCACACATGCACAATTAAGCAGAGCACACTGCACACCCACAATGACTCCGGATCATGTCCCTGATCCCCCTGGAACACTGCAGCACACACACAAACACCAAGTAGTCTCACCTCCACCATGTGCCCAAAGGGGCCCCCACCCAACACATCACCAATCACACAACCAACACATGCACACGTGCGAAACCCAGCGAAGATGCGTATCCGTCAGCCACACTGACAATGCAAGAGACACTACTTGACGAGTAGCATGGTTGCAGTCCAACTATCATGTCAATGTGGAGGCCACGACACTGATGCGGCTGAGTGTGGGCCAGATCCGCGAAGGTGCAGGTCACACTCGGACACATCCACGTGCACAAAAACCCCCTGACGTCAACTACACATCCGCCTACCGACCATGACCACGAGTCACAACACGACGAAGGGCACAATTCACTCAAGTCAGCAACATCTCAGCACTGTAGACGCACAGAAGTAAAAGGCACACCGCCTGAAAGGGATGAGTGGCAGCCAATTCAGAGCTGCAGGGGCGACTCAGCCACAGTGCAGCATACACACATAAGAAGAAGAGCACCCCAACATTGTCAACAATGTGGTACATACTGCAACACTTCCACAACAGAACACAGGACACAACTGGTGCCGCATGCGTGCACAAAATGGCCAAGCACATCTGGCATCGAAGGAATCCATGACATGACAATGGACGAGTACAACCTGTAACCTGTATCAGTTTTATTTACACATGCAGTGCCAGTGGACAATTTGTACTGTCCCATTATTGTACAGGACGGACACAAAGTGACGTGCTCAGGTGAAGAAATTGGCAATGAGGGTGTTCCTACGGGCTATTCCTGATGCAGCTGCAGTGGGGTGTGGGCCACCTGCCCCATCGTCCTCATCATCATCCGGTGCATCTGGCACTGGGATCATGGGGCATTGGAGCGCACACAGATGTTGTGCAAAACACAACATGCAACGATCATCTTGCACAATGTCTGGCCTGTAAAGGAGCCTTCCGCCTGTGATGTCCAGGCACCTGAAACGTGACTTCAACACACCAAATGTGCGTTCCACGATGCCCCTGGTGCGTTTGTGGGACGCATTGTACTGCCTCTGGGCATGTGTGTTCGGGTCTTGGAGGGGTGTCATCATCCAAGTGCAGAGTGCATATCCCTGATCACCTGTGACAGTGCAGAGAGAGATGAGTCAATTGGTGGTTCAGCATGATGTGTTGGCAGGCACACTAGTCCAGTGACGCCTGTGCTGGCTGTGCGTGGGGTGAGTGTAAGACAGCCCCCAGGGAGTGTTTGGTGCTGGCAACAACTACAACAGTCATCACTCAATCAGAAGTTCAAAGTGCAAACAGCAAGGGACCATGACTTGAGGTGCACAGAGTTAGTGGCCCCGGATGCACAGTGGCCGGCACGGGCACACCGCCACGGGACGGTGACTTGCGATGCACTGGGTGAGGGCCATGAGAGCTGAGCGGGTCCTCGTCGATGTCCAAGGTGACTGTCGCTGAGTGTATCGTGGGACAGTGGAAGGTGTTCCCCCAGGGCATGATGCAGAGGGCACAACCAAGCAGCAACAGGCAACATGGGGGAGATGAATGCCACAGACTCATGCCAAACACCAAGTCTGTACCTGCCAGATGATGAGGACGACAACCCCCATGCCACAGACTCAGACGCCACCAAAGTTCAACCAGAGAGGGACCATGACTCACGGCGCACGGAGTCAGTGGCACCAGGGCTGCAAGGGGATGCAGTCTGCGATGAGGCGTGTACATTGCTGTAGACTCAGCCATTCAGAACTCAAGACCCAGTCACAAATGTGGGACCTACTTGACCGCAGTGTCGGCCGGTGGCAGCGGTGTGCGTGGGCCAACCGCAGTTCAGTCAGCTCCTCCTGGAACTCACACACACGGCGTTGGAATGTCATGTGGCAATGACGTGTGGCTCACGGGGGCTGAGGCACCAGAGCTGAGCATGTGTGCAGCCTGTGACGATGCCGTGCCCTGGCTGGTCCTGCCTTGATGTGATTGGTGTGAGGCCGGCTGGCCCGCAGTGCATGCCGGAGCCAGTAGTCTGCAGGGGCCCACAAACATGTGTCGCTGGCTTGCGTTGAACAGGGTTAGTGGCACCAGATGTCGCCGGTTTGCGTTGAACAGGGTTAGTGGCACCACGTGTCGCCGGCTTGCGTTGAACAGGGTTAGTGGCACCACGTGTCGCTGGCTTGCGTTGAACAGGGTTAGTGGCACCACGTGTCGCCGGCTTGCGTTGAACAGGGTTAGTGGCACCACGTGTCGCCGGCTTGCATTGAACAGGGTTAGTGGCACCACGTGTCGCCGGCTTGCGTTGAACAGGGTTAGTGGCACCACGTGTCGCAGGCTTGAGTTGAACAGGGTTAGTGGCACCAGGTCAGTTGGTGCTAGTGTTCGGTCACCTCCGTAACGAGGATCCAGCTTTCATCTGGACTGAACCGCATCTTCCTCTTACTCCTCTCCGTGCGTTCACTGGTATGGACTCTGCCATTCATGAATCACGACTGAGTGCTGGATGTGGGACCTACTGGACCGCAGTGTGGTCCGTGGGCAGCGGTCAGCATGGGCCCACAGACACGTGTTGTGTGCTTGCGATGCAAACTTTGGCTTCACTGATCGGAGAGAGTATAGTGATGTGGACACTACCATAGACATTTGGTCACTGCCATTCAAGGCTCAGTTCAATATGTGACACCAACTGGGCCGAAGTGGAGGCCGGTGGGGTATGTAAACAAAAAGGGAGTGCTGCCTGTGTCGTGGAGGCCAGCGATGGTCTGAAGTGGCTGCCAAGGTCGCGGGCCTGGGGCTTGGAGCTTGCACCGGAACGTGGTGGGCCCTCTTTGACACACGCCGGTGTCGGCAGGTGAGCGGAGCGGCCTTGGTGCGCTGGGGCAGGCAAGACGGGTCTGGGGACCAGTGGCCTGGGGTGCAGCAGGCGCACAGGGTCGCAGGCCCCGCAGCTCACGGCATCGGCCTCGTGGCGGGCTGAGTAGCGCCGCCCTGGCAGACACGTTGGCCATTCCGGAAGAGAACCACGCCCAGAGCGACGGGGTTTTTATTCACACCCCTACGCAGGCCTGGCGTACGCAGGGCCAACCAACTCCACCCACACCTACAGGGGGGGACGTAACGAGCGACACTTACGCGTTCTACCCCACAGCCTGGGCTGACATGGTAGCGTCCACTGGCCACTACACTCCATGCACCAGCAGTCAATGTCCACATGGCCATTTCCGTGGTTTGCATGCTCAAGTCTGTCCAGCACATCCACGCCACACTTGTCATTGGGTAGGTTCTCATTCATTAGTCACTTGCCTCCTTCGCACATACCTGCTTCCAGCCTCTCCACACATTCTGCTATTGTGTGGCTGTGGTGCCATGCCGTAGCTGGCTTGTGTACATGGCAAGCCCAGGTTCCCAATGGAGTCGTGTTGTCGTGTCTGGTCTGTGGGCATGTTGCATGTACTTTTGCTGCGTGCCCATTCCCAGGATCGTGAGTTGCATGACTGTGGAGTTGAGGTGTGTGGTGTATGCATTTGGTACTTACCAACGAGCAATGCATTTCCATAGGTGCCATCCTGGAAGCGCTGGTTGATGATGGACTGTCGGAAAATGAATGAATCATGCACACTGCCTGGGTAGTTGGCCACAACATTGGTGAAGAGTCCCCGGTGGTCCACTATTGCCTGCACATTGATGGAATGCGTGTGCTTTCTGTTGCGGTAGTTGTGTGCAGTGTCGGCAGGGGGCACGAGTAGGACATGTGTGCAGTCAATAGCCGCCAACACGTGGGGGAATCCAGCAATGGCGTAGAAGCCTTGCTTGGTCTCCAGCTGCTCCTGCGCAGTGTGGGGGAAGTGGAGGTGCTGGGGTACCAGGCTGATGATGGCATCCAGGACAGGTGTGATGAACTTGGATAGGGCTGGCTGTGAGACTCCTCCGACTCTGGCAGTTGTTGGTAGAAAGGTACCAGAGGCCAACAGGTGCAGCACAGCCAGCAGCTTTGTCTGCGGAGGGATGTTGGTTGTCCGCTGTGTTGGTACCGTCAGCCTGTGGGCGATGTGGGTCAGGATGCGGAGGATGGTTGTCCTTTTGAGCCTGCAGTGGGCAATGACCTCCTCTGGCGTTAAGTCTGTGAGGCTGGTGCGTTTACGGTAGGTCTGCTGTCTTTGTCTACGCTGCCTCTGTGGTAGTCCGGGGGGGGGTGGGTCCTGGGGGTGGTGGCGGGCCTGGGGGTGGTGGTGGGTGTTGTGGCCCTCTTGGGTGTCAGAGCTGCATGATCAGGAGCTCCATGGCATCTGTTGGTCTTCAGGTGTGGCTCTGGTCTGGGCTCCCTTTCAGGCTGCAAGTGGCCGTCCCGCTTAGCACCAGCAGAAGGCAGGTGTTAAATACCTGCTGCTACCGCGGCTTATCGCCTGTTTTTGACTCGCATCGCAGATCTGGATGTCCTTTGTGAATCGCGCAGTGTTGTCTTTTCGTGTGTTTTTGCACGGACACGCCTATTCTGCACATCATTAGCGTTAGTTGGCGGTGTCGGCCATGGCGATGTTTTTTGCGGCAGCTATCGCGGGTATGTGGTGATGTAGGCAGTTAGCACCAGCTTGCGAATGGGGCGATAATTATATCGCCACTTTTGCTGCGCTAAAGTGCCGATAACTCGGCGATAAGTCCTTGTGAAAATGCCCCCAAGACTTCAACGGGAGTTAAGGTTACAACTGGTACACTCGATGAACCTTTAAACACATATCTTGAGGGCAGTGAAATATAACAGGTAAGGTGCCTTTGGAAAAAAAACATAATAGTGCTATACAAAATGCTTACTTAATTCTGAAGGATCATCAATATCACGCTATACAAATTCCTGTATAATTTAGGAATAACTAAGGTATTTGTCTAGTGTTATAAATGATTTTATTTTTAAATAAGCACCTCAGATGAAGTGTTTCAGTATTTTTAAGATTTTGTTCCTTATGGGTTGCAACCTGCAGTAGTGGTAATTTTAACATGTATTGATTCCTTTGGTTTTTTCTCAAATCTTGCAATGGATATATAATCACTTGTTTTTATGTGGTATGTGCTACCTCACAATTTGCCACACATGTCCTTATTAGTCAACCAAGAGACACTCATTTTATCAGCATCATAAGAATGAATTTGTGAGAAGACCCTGCTGGCAATAAAAACAGTGTTCCTCAGATTACACATAGGCCCCTGCACAAAGCACCATTCAATAACACGTAACCACCTAATACATTTAAATATGGTGGGGATTAATGGAATGATGCATAGAATGTTCTTTCTTTGACCCAATACTAGGATGAAATATTTGTTTTCTTTTGTTGACTTTTTTTTTTAAATGACTTTTCATATAATGCTGCAAGTTAGGAATGACCTCCCAGCCGGAGGAAAATAAAAGAAATCCTCACTAAAACCTATATTCTAATTGTGCTTACTTTGCTAAGAAACGGAAAATCCTTTGCCGAGCATTTCAGTTATATTCCGGTTTGCAGTTACTAAGGGGCATATCATCAACAACCGGCGATAATCATCGCTAAGCGCACTTAGCGCTAGGATAATTATCGCCGGCTATTGCTTGTTTTTATCGCGGAGATAGCGCGCTATCAGCGACGCTTATCTCCAGAGCGATAAAAATAACCGAGTTAGCTGCCAAATGTGCAATTATCGCTGGGATTCCAGCGATAATCGCCTAACGTTTGCGCTACGTTGTTGATAGGGCAGGGCATACTTAACCATGATATCCACCTTCCATTGGATATCATGGCTAACTCAAACTCAAAGCAGGTGTAAGGAAAGTAGCGATAACCGCGGTTAGCACTACTTTTCTTATCGCTATGCTTGTTAGCGTGCCCATTGATAATTGGAGAAATGTTGGTTAGCGACATTTCTCCAGTTATTTTGGGAAGGAACGCCCACTTTGCATCTCATTAGAGATGCAAAGGGAGGCGTAGGGAAAAAGGGTGCTAACATGCGATTATGCATGTTAGCACCCTCTTGTTAATAGGGCGAAAACATTATCTCTGCTTTTCTGGCTTTTAAAGCCAAAAAAGCGGAGATAAGGCCCTTGATGATATGCCCCTATGTACCTTGTGATGGGAGCCTTCAGCCTCTTGAGTGAGTGAGTGAGTGAGAGTGTTCAGGATATCAGTGCTATTCATTTTTGAATAATAGCACCTACTAGCAGACCTGGAAGCAGCCCACAACAACGATGTTAATCATTAAAATAATCATTAAAAAAAATGATCATTTAGAGCTTACGGGCTGCTTGCTCCTGTAAAATATTAAAGAAAAAACACTGGTTATCCTGTTCTTAATGGCCTTGGAGGGCAATGGTCTTCCTTGAGTGAGCCTGTCCCACCTGAACCACCCCTTAGTAGCGGGCCTGTTTACCCATGTATTTGCTAAAGCCACAGGGTCTAAATGGTTACAAATTGTATGTAGCTCTCACCATTGCATGAATCAGACTCCCTCCTATATGAGGCTTGTCAGGGATTAGAAAATGTGTACATTTTCCTGTTCTGCAA
Organism: Calotriton arnoldi; assembly: GCA_963921515.1. NCBI lineage: Eukaryota > Metazoa > Chordata > Amphibia > Caudata > Salamandridae > Calotriton > Calotriton arnoldi. The sequence continues at coordinate 170,379 of CAWUFW010016232.1, read as the reverse complement.
CGCCAGCAACTTGTAACAGAATCTCCGGGATTAATTTAACCTGGAGGCCAGCGGTTTTCAGGGACCATAATGTAGCCTCTGCCTATGACTGAGAGTCCTTGCCAAGAAAACATCTTCTTTTCACTGCAAAGGACATCAGGTCACGTGCCTTTGGCAGCTCAGCTGCCCTGAACAGTGTCCCCCGTGGGCACGTGTTTACCATGCTCCTTCACCACAGCTGGAGAGATAATGGCCTATCTCCATTGTGTGCGGGTGCTAATGAGGCTGCAATTGCGCTAATGAAGGACACGGCTAGTGTATGCGTGACACAGACAAGAGGGGTGGGGAGTCCATGAGTAAATGCTAATTGCATATTTTTCTGACGGTAAATTGAGGCCTGGCCCTGATAAATAAGAACAAAGACACAATGCTGAGGTGGCCTGCATAAGCTCAAGTGGGTGAGAGAGGGGCTGGGGGAGAGGAAAGCGGGCGGTATCACAGTCATGTCTCACAGAAAATGTGATTCCTGGAAGAACAGAACAATGCTAGGCAACTGCCTTGGAAGAAAACACTAATTCCAGGCTTGATTGCTGGAGAAGGGTCCATTGCTCAGAGGAAACAGTCACTTAATTCATCTCCAGCAAAATACTCCTATAACATTTTACTGGCACCAACATCTCTGTCTGTTACATAATAGTATCCCATTCATCTCGGGAGATGAGGATCCCATCCATTGCCTGTGGGTGGATGCCAAATGTCTCTGTGGTGCCAGCCTTTGCAGGCCTAACCTAAGCCAACTTAGCATGTACCACTGAGGAACCAATCATCACAGCCTTCCTCTTTTGCATGATAGCATATCTCTTAGGGGATTCAGCTTTTCCAGTCCTACCTATGGCAAGCTTTCAGGTACCTCTGAGGAGCCAATGATCATAGCTTTCCTCTATTGCAGGATACCATGTTTCTCAGTGGAGCCAGCTTTCTAGACCCAGCGAGGCCACGGTTACCACATTCCTCGGAGGAACCAACAGTCAAATTTGTTGTTGGATACCTTATTGATGAGATGGCGTAACCTATCTGACACTTGCCTTTTATAGGAGAGAATATCATTCAGAACAAGCATTTGCCCCAGTTTTTTATATTTGAAGAACATCCAGTCTTAGCTGTTCTTTTGAGCAGTGTTCCATTTTGGACATCGGAAACAAGCGCCCATTGTCATACCTTATCAGAGGACAGAAAAGCAAATGCTTTTTCTTTCAGGATGATAATACAGTGGTCAGACAGGCCCTGAATTCTAGGCTCATCCCACCTTACTAGTATAGAGTGAGAAGCAAAAAGTAAAATGAATCTTGTTTGTCTGTGATGCCTGCAAGTGTGTGTGCTGATTATAAGGCTAAGAAGTAATTATAGGGCATATTTACTAGAATGGTTGTGCAGGACATAACTTGCTGTACTGCCCTGCATCACAGGGAAAGGGCAGTAATGCACGATATGTATCCAATACGTGCATGTACCATGTTACATGGTGCAAGCATAACGCAAAGCCCTCATAAATATGCCCCTGTATTTGAAGGGTTCAAACTTGAAGTTCTTGTGGAGATCCCTAGAAAGGAGATCCGCTCGTGTCGTGCGTTGCAAACAAAGGGGCCTATTTGTGATAAAGTCACACGGTGCAGCGCAGCATGTCACCTTGCTGCGCTACACTGCGTCACAGAGAAAGGGCAGAAATTCACCATATTTATCCAATACGGCACATTCCTTCCTTTTCCTCGACGCTGGCACCCTTTTGGCAGCCTAGCACCAAAACAGGCACCCTTGAACCATGATGCAAGAGTGCCTGTGTTGCATGCAGGATTGTTTTTGTGCAGGCAGATGCACTTTCCTGCACAAAAACAATCCTTAGAGGTGATTTCCTCTTTCTGTGTGTGCTGCAGAATGCAGCACACTTAGAAAGAGGAAAGAACAAGAAGAACTAAACATATTTCTCCCCCTTATGCCTCACCTGGGGAGGCATATGATTTTGATGCATTACCAGGTTTACAATTCCTTGTAAATCTGGGAATACTTGAAAAACAATGGGAATTGGTTGGGAACACCCACGCAACGCCCATGGAATGCCTTCTAAGGGCAGAGTAAGGCAACGTAGCGATTTGCGCTGCGTTGACTTACTCCAGATTTATGGATCCACTCAGGGCCAAGCAAAGTGGGCTTGCATAGCATCATAAATTTGACTTAAGGTTTGCGTCATTCTTGCGAAGTCTACAAAAAAGGGGCAAGGGGTGAATGAATGTCCATCATCCATGCCCCTAATAGTTCAATGTGGACCATTACATCAATTTCTGGCCATCACATGTTTTTACTGTAACAGAGTGCTCCAAACATTAAATTCATTTTTGGATTGTCTTTAATTAATTTTAAACTCACTTCATAGCAGTCTACTCACTTCAGCACATTCACACTGCACCTCACTCTTCACATTGGTGACAGCAAAAGAACTCTGGCAAAGAGCCCCTGTGCAGGGCCCGTTAGGAATTGCAGCGCCGGCCCAATGAGGAGCTCCCAAAGATGAAGCATGACACCCCTCGGGGTGTGTGAGGGATCTTGCTCCCGATGGATCAGATCACCTGACTTGATACATCAGGTGCTCTCGACCTTTCTATTTTTTCCCCTTCCTTAGTAACTGCATACCTTTGACTGAACTTGCGTCATTGTTGCACCATGTTGCGTTGTGCAAAAGCAACGCAAATCAGCTTGTAAATGGGCCCCAAAGTTTTTATTCCCATTAGAGACCAGGAAGAAATTTGAATCAGTTGAGAAGGATCGCTTAAGAGATCTAGATGTTTAGCATCTATTGCCTTCATTTGGGTACCATGGGGATAAAAGATACAGCCTAATAGAAGGACCTCTGATGCAATATCAGATATGTAACCCTCGTAATGTCCTCTAAGTGGTAGATGTTTAATTACTCTTTGTAGCACTACCCCAAGAGGCTACCAGATTGCAACTAAAGGCATCAAAATGGTCCTAATTCAAGGGCAGGCCTGGACTGCCCGTTTTTGTCCACCAGGCATTTCCCTGGTGGGTTGGGGACATTGGAGGCTGGTTTTTAGGGCTCGGAAATGCTTCTGACTTCTGTGTCACATTCTGCAGTTTCCACAGGTAACTACAGCAGGCAGGGGTGAAGGGTATCAGGAGAGTGAGGAAAGAGAGAGAGAGAGAAAATGAGAGATAGATGAGGGAGTCATGAGAAAGGGAGAATGGCTGGTTTGAACATTTTTGCCAGGGCTGCTTTGGATTCCCAGTCCAGCTCTTTTCAAGGGCCAAAATGTAATTTTGACTAGAGGTCTGCATATCCTTACATCATAACAGGGTGCAAGCATTCGTGAATAAGTCAGGCATTAAATCTGTATAAACGGATAGAATAAATAGCATAATCCATTTGAGAAATGGCTAAAGTGCACAAAAGTAAGGTTTTAGTTCTAAAAAATGAGCAGAGTCTTGAGTTTGCACATGTTAAAGAATCAACGTTAAACAAGACAGCCCTTTTTTATACCAAGGTCACTTTGGGGTCAATGATACAGACCATGTTTTTTTCAAACTGAATGGTTTGCAAGGAAAATGTAAAAAAGGTGTGAGTTGGAGATAGTCTTTGAGAAGGGGTATGCCATTTTGGGTAAAAGTGAAACCAGCTGGACTTCAGCCATTGGTCGTTGACGACCAAGCAATTTTCGAGGTGTCCATAGGAATGTGTATTTGTGATTACATAGCTATATTCCTTGGTACTTTTAGGCAATATATACATCAGAGAATAATTTTGGACAATAGAGAGAAGTTGGGGCAAGGAGACATTGAGAACTGCTAGGGTGAAGCTCGACTCCTGGTGACCCCAAATGGAAATCTGGCCATGATGCATTAAAAGCACCAACAGTGTTTTAGCTTTTATTCTTTTAGATCTTGGGGGCATATTCTCAAAGACTTATCGCCGATTTATCGGCACTTTAGCGCCGTAAAAGCGGCGATAGATTTATCGCCCTATTCTCAAGCTGGGGCAAACTGCCGATATCGCCAGTTTTCCAGCGATAGCTTCCGCAAAAAACATTGCCACGTATGAGAGCGACAACTAACTCTAATGATATGCAGAGTAGGCGTTCCCATGCAAAAACACACGAAAACACCACTTTGCGATATTCTCAATGACCAGCCAGATCTGCGATGCGATCCAAAAACAGGCGATAAGGCGCGTTAGCAGCAGGGATTTAACACCTGCCTTTTACTGGTGTTAAGCAGGACGACAACCTGCAGTATGAAAGGGAGCCCAGCACAGAGCCACATCTGAAGACCAACACATGTCATGGAGCTACTGATCATGCAGCTCGGAGACCCAAGAGGTCCACAACACCCACCGCCACCACCCCCAGGCCTCCTCCTACCCCCCCCCCTCCGGACTACCACCGAGGCAGCACAGAATAAGACTGCTGACCTTCCGAAAACGGCATGGCCCCTCAGCCACACAATTGCAGAATGTGGGGAGAGGTGGGAACCAAGTATGTGTGAAGGAGGCAAGTCACCCATGAATAAGAATGTACACAATGCCAAGTGTGGCGGTGATGTGCTGGACAGACTTCAGTATGCAGAGCACAGACATGTCCATGTGGACATATACTGCTGGTGTTTGTAGTGTTGTGGACAGTGGACGCAACCACGGTTACCTCAGGCAGTGAGGAAGACCTCGGTCATATAGCTGTGTCGTCCCCCCCTGTAAGCGTAAGCGGAGTGGGCTTGTCCGGCGTACGCCAGTCCAGCGTAGAAGTGTGAATAAATAGGCTGGGGCTCTGGGCGTGGTTCACTTCCAGGATGGCCAATGCGTCTGCCAGGGCGGCGCCCCTCAGCCTGCCACGAGTCCGCCGCTGCGACCGCCAGTCTCCTCAGCCGATCGCTGGCTTCCATGACACAGGCCCCCAGTGCACCCAGCGGCACAGCACCGCAGAGTTATGTGTGTGCTGACTAGTGCCTTCGGCCTACACTGCGGTCAGCAGGTCCCCCAATTCAAATTGAGTCTTGATTTATTGATGGCCCAGTCCATTAGGCAACAGACATTGCTTCCAGTGCGGCCCGCCCGGACGACGCATCATCGCAGGCTGCGCACCCGCTGAGCGCTTCAGGTGCCACCAACTCTGTGCAGCTCAAGTCAATGCCACGTGGCTGTGGGCCCTGTAGGAAGGTGGAATCTGACTACATGGTTGCCCCCACTTTTTTTCCTGGTGTTTTGTTGGTTTTTGACTTAGTTTGGCTGGGAACCTGCTATTCAGGTCCCCAGCCTTTCTGCTTTCTCTTTAAACGACTTGGAGTGCACTCTAGGTGCACTAGTGATTGGATACAGTGGTACCTTATGAGTCCCTAGTATATGGTACCTTAGGTACCAAGGGCATAGGTACTTCACAGGCCTACCAGGGGCTGCAGCATGCATTATGCCACCCCTGGGAAGCAGACTAAATCTGACACCACAGGCCTGCTACTGCAGCCTGAGTGAGGAAGTGCTAGCACCCCTCACTGAGATATGGGTTCCCTATATCTCTCCTACACACACATATAACCCTATCAGTCACCCCTAAGGCAGGCCCTATCAATCCTGATGGCAGGGTGCTTGGCTTCTATGTGAGGGGGTGCCTCTGCCTGAGCAGGGCCCCTCTGCAGCTCTCAGAGTCCATTCTCTGGTGCTGTTCGTGGATGCGGTTAAACCATATACTTTTAAGTGCATTATATCCTCGCGGTAAAATGCTAACTTTGGAATGGCTGCATCGAAACATGTCGTGTTTGGTGTCAAACACCTTGGAATACTACCCCCCCGCCAGTCCTGGTGGCGGGGGTAGCATTCCACCCTTCTAGAGGGGTAGACATGTACCTACCGTGGAAACGCGGTAGAATCCTGCAGAGCCCTGGCATCACAAAATGGATGCCACCAGTCACAGACACTGGGCTGCCCTCCTGCTGATGAACAACACTCGCAGTGGAGGAAGCCCAACAATAGATATCCTGTCCCAAGGGGGTGTGACCACCTCCCAGACAGGGTTTAGTGTATTGGAGCTGGGTGGGTGCACTCTTAGAGTGCTTTGAAGTCCTGCACTGGGGGAGCAGAAGGCTCCTCTGTGCATATGCTAGTTCAAACCGGCTCAGGGGCTACCTGTCCCTGCTCTGGCGCGAAACTGGACAAAGGGAAGTGGGTGTAGCCACCCACTCCCCTGACCCTCCCATAGGTAGGGTCATAGAGCTAGTCCCTCCCCTCCTTTTAGTATAAGAGGGGGAACCTGTGCATTGCACCCTAGATTTCCCTGGACGACGCTCTACAAGAAGAATTCCGGACCTTCGACGTTCCACTACCTTTGGAAGACTGAAGAATCTCCCTTGGAGTCAAGGATGACTCCCCTGCTTGGCAGGCACCAAAAACTACAAACAACGGTCGCAAACTACACTGCTCCCGCCGGAGTCCGAAGTCCCTGCAGCCCAAGAAGTAGATTTCCTGATTTTTCAAAGGCCATCGTGAGTCCCCAGCGAAGCTGAGGCCAGTGGACCCCAAGAGTAATGAGGAACCGCGACCCCTGGGTACCATGCACTATTGTCGAGTGCAACCCCTTCACAACATTCCACGAACTTGTGCTTTGGACCACGTGTGGTCCCAGCCTCCAGCAGGAATCCCTCCTAAGATCAGCAGCCTACCACATCCCGAGTGACCGTGGGCCCCTGTGAGCGAATCCTCCCAAGGCGTCTTCGCGATCCATTGCCAGCTGGCTTGTGGGTCCCCAGAAGACTTGCTAAAGAAACCGAAGGGCTCCCCTGGTTGCTCCAGGCCTGCCCTGACTTACCCTTGCTGGGTGAGTCCCACAGACCTTGCTGATCTGCGCCATTGCCTCTTTGCACTTTCCCCGAGACTTGCTGTTACCAAGGCTTGTTGGCTCCGATCGAGTTGCCAACACCGCAGTAAGCTGCAAACATCGTGGTACACGCCGAATCCAGCTCCTGGTTGTCGTCGACACCTCCTGGACCTCGTGGCTGAAGAGTCAAGGCAACTGCGAACGACCTGAATCTTGCGACGACGGTGGGCATCCATCTTCCTTGCCCCGAGTCACTGCCAAGTGACTTTAAACACTGTCCCCTCTGCTTGCAGGTCTTCCATCTTCCGAATCCAGGCTTGGATTCCTCCGGACACTTCTCCTGTTGCCGCAAGCAGCAAGTCTTCACTGGCTCCCATTGAAAACGACGCCGCGACCCGACACCAAAGAACACCTATGCACCCGGCTCCCCTGGGTGAGGTAACTTCAGCACTATGGTGCTCCTGTGGGTGTGGGCCCTAGAACTACTTACCCTGTAAGTGACTTGCTTGTAGCTTCCCTAGAAGTGTCCTAAAACTCTAACTTTCTAAGTGCGACAATTGCGCTGACTCGTACAGGGTTCGCGTCTGTGTTAGACACACCGCGTCCATCTCCTTTGTAACACTATCTAAAACTGTATCCTTCGACTCGTACGGAGTCCGATCGGTGTTCGCCTTGAACACACAAAGGGCCTGTAACACTGAGATCTCCATTGCACTGACTCGCACAAGGTTCGCGTCTGTGTTAGACACAGCGCGTCCAACTCCCTTGCAATTCCATCTGTAACCGCGTCCTTCGACTCGTACAAGGACCGATCGGTGTGCTCGCCTCGAACACGCAAGGGACCTTTGACATTGATATCTCAATCGCGTCTGAGTGCATAGACTCGTACAGGATTCGCATCGGTGCCAGGTCACCGCGTCCGTCCCCTGTTGGTCTCCTTCAACTACCTGGGGTGGTTCATGGGGGTCCCTCGATTCTAGATGCCCTAGACCTAGGTCTAGCAAACTAAGATTGTAATATTCAATTGTGCTAAACTTATTCTGATAATATTTGACTTGTACATATGTTCCTATCCTCTAATCTCATAAAGAGATTAGTAGAGAGTGTTTATTAATAAATACATATATATTTGATATATATACCTGTGTGGTGTCTTTTCATTTGGTGATTCAAGAGATTGTGTGGTAAAACAAGCTGCTTTACATTCCTTCAAGACTTAGCCTGAAGGCTGCTCTCCACAGCTACCACTAGGATAGCTTTCTATAAAGGTTGTCTTAAACCAATCTACCATAAGAGTCGAATTGTTCTGGTGCAAGGTGTCCACTTTAATTAGTGAACATCATATACCAGGCCAACTTCTCACAGGCCCTTGCTGACCGCTGCCTCCGGCCTACACTGCGGTCAGCAGGGCTCACACATATCAAATCCAATCCTGACCTGCAAGGACACGCCATCATCGCAGGCTGGGCACCCGCTGAGCACTTCAGGTGCCACTAACTCTGTGCAGCTCAAGTCAACACCACGTGGCTGTGGGCCCTTGCTGACCGCTGCCTCCGGCCTACACTGCGGTCAGCAGGGCTCACACATATCAAATCTAATCCTGACCTGCAAGGACATGCCATCATCGCAGGCTGCGCACCCGCTGAGCACTTCAGGTGTCACTAACTCTGTGCAGCTCAAGTCAACGCCACGTGGCTGTGGGCCCTTGCTGACCGCTGCCTCCAGCCTACACTGCGGTCAACAGGGCTCACACATATCAAATCCAATCCTGACCTACAAGGACATGCCATCATCGCAGGCTGCGCACCCGCTGAGCGCTTCAGGTGCCACTAACTCTGTGCAGCTCAAGTCAACGCCACGTGGCTGTGGTCCCTTGCTGACCGCTGCCTCCGGCCTACACTGCGGTCAGCAGTGCTCACACATATCAAATCCAATCCTGACCTGCAAGGACACGCCATCATCGCTGGCTGCACACCCGCCACCACCACCAGGACCACCTCCAACCAACAACTGCCAGATTCGGAGGAGTCTTACTGCCAGCCTATCAAAGTTGCTCACTCCTGTCTTGGATGCCATCATCAGCTTGATACCCTGCTCAGCTCTTCAGGTGCCACTAACTCAGTGCACCACAAGTCATGGACCCTTTATGATTGAATCTTGTGTGTGTGATGTCAGATCTGGTGCCCCTACCTCAGTGCACTGCAAGTCATGGACACTTTATGGTTGAATCTTGTGTGTGATGTCAGATCTGGTGTCCCTACCTCAGTGCACTGCAAGTCATGGACCCTTTATGATTGAATCTGTGTGTGTGATCCGATGATCACTGTTCTAGTTGTTGCCAGCACCAACCACTCCCTGAGGGCTGGCTTACACTCACCCCACACCCATCCAGCACAGGCGTCACTGGACATGTGACTAACCCTGGGCGAAGTACTACGCTACGCTCGCGTAGTTTGCGAAGTTTGCGCTACTTCGCACTACGCGAATTGCACGTAGCACAGTGCAAACACGCGTAGCGTAGCGGTCATTTTTTGCTTGCTCGCGGTCCTCAACATCAAGTTAGCGACCGCGAGCAAGCAAAATGACATCCCGGCGAGACTTTTTCCTCGTTCGCGATCAGCAACATCAAGTTGCCGATCGCGAGCGTGGAAAATAAACCTCTCGGCGAGATTCTCAACGCGGGAGGTCAGGTTTCTCATTGCGAGTGGTCGCGTATGCTCGCGACTGCTCGCGATGAGAAACTACCAGTCCGCGTTGAGAAGCTGCCGCTCGGTAGAAATCTACTCGAGCGGCAGACACTACCGCTTGCACTGTGCAAGATGCGGTTTGCACTGATTGCACAGTGCGGACAAGCATCCGGCACTGTGCAATCAGTGCGAACAGCATTTTGCACAGTGCACTACGCAGTTCGCGTAGCTCGCGTAGTACGAAGTGCACTTCGCGTAGCTACGTGTAGCGTTACTACGCGAACTACGCCCAGGGTTACATGTGACCCTGGTAATAAAAAGGGGCGGGGCGCACGTGCCCGTAGCCAGTTCCACTATCTATCTAAGTGTGTCCGTGTCGTCATTATGTATGCATGATGGCCCCGGGCCCTACCACATTACATTTTGCTGTGGACAGCGGACGCAACCATGTCACCTCAGGCAGTGGGTAAGACCTTGGACACGTAGCTTTGTCGTCCCCCCTGTAAATGAAAGCGGAGTGGGCTGGGCCGGCATACACCAGTCCAGCATAGGGGTGTGAAGAATTTGCCCTGGGCTCTGGGTGTGGTTCAGTGCTGGCCTGGACAAGGAAGTAACTAATGCGTGTGTCTCTGTTGTAGTGTCGGCGCCACCCGGCCTGCAATAGACAATGTTGCAATGTAGCATGCACCCGCAGGGCAGGCTCACACGAACGGAGAAATGAAGGAGCGCAAGACCGCTCCCGGACTTGGCTCATACATGCCAAGTGTTGTGTGTATCTGTATTGCCGCAGCATGAGCCAAATGCCTAGCCTTAATCGCAGCGCGAGTTCAGCCAGGCATGAACTCTACATCTGTGTCCGCCCTATCCTTACCATAGGCCTACACTCACATGGCCGCCCACCTTCAATGGCCAACACCACAGTCTCGTTGTCAGGCTTGTGGACATGCGCAGACAGGCATGACAATGGTGTGCCGTAGGAGTGCAAGTGATGCAACCGCGCAGCGCACACAAGTAAATAGGCTCGGGGGGGGAGGAGCAGCTGTGAGGCAACGTAACACACAGTGATGCCGCTCATTTGCCACATGCAAGACATGTCAAACATGAATCCCAAAGTCGCACACATCCCACCCCACCCCCAACAAGCCACATCACATTTCCTGAATGCAAGCAGATGACAAACTAACATTAGGGATGAAAGCTCCTTTGCCTGAACTATCAGGCGGAAGCACATCTGCACCTCCGACCTCGGAATTGCATGTGCCCGGCACCCCCTGACAGATACCATAGCAGCTGATGACGACTCCCACACTACGCACAGCCCGACGAAAGACCAACGTATACACACCCCACACACAGAAGTCCTTGCTTGAAGTTATCTTGCATGGAATGGCCTTCACACTTACTCCCACACCATCCCAGGCGTACAACCGTTGCACACTAAAACAACTCATTGATCCGAGCTGTGGCATTTCATCCACAGAACTGGCGCAGGTCAGAACAGTGCCGCTTCAACCAGAGCCACTAACGCAATGGCAGAACATCCCGGACACATGCACAACCCCTGTCACGTGGAACTGTACTGTGCACGTATGCTGCATTTACTCGGGGCACTGCCATTGGCAGTGCTGCGGATAAGTTACTGGCTAAGCTTCCGCCTTGCCAACGTCACCTGCATTCAACCTGTGTTGCATTGTCGATCGTGCATATTCGAGTGGTCCATGGATGTTTGCCTATCCAACAGGACGGTAGCTGAACTGGATTTTGACATGTGTGTGTGCCCCCTGTTGGCCCATGACCAGGAGTGTCACCATGATACCCATTTATGGGATGCCTTGATACTTGGCATACATGCTGGCAGCTGGACCTGGGAGATTGCACAACTCCTCGTGTGCAGTGACCACATTGAACCGCTCCCCTATTGGGCTGTAGTGCTAATTGGTGAAAGGGGGTGGACGCAGCACATCTGTCCGGGCCTGCTAATGGATTGCCTCGCCGTCCTGTTTGATGAAGTCGACAACGACCTCATGTTGGAAATGATAGCCTATGAAGCTGCAATCGCTTTCATGGACAAGTAACTATGTACCTGCAGCCACAACAGATTGGAACCCATTGCACATGTCCCAACACCTTGTTGCATCTTGGAGATCTGGTCATATATCCCACGACAACAGTGGACATGGCTGCATTCGCCTGGACTCCGAATACATGAGCGGACAACAACGCGGGTTAACACACACCTGTGAAAGGTGAGGCACTCCCCCGGAGTGGACAGCGGCGCATGGCAACGTTCCTCATTCTGACATACTGCTGCAGTGGTCTGCATGTTGTGGCACTCATCTTTCCTGTACTGACACGCATATGCTAATAAAGTCTACGCACCTTCACTTGTATTCAACTGTGATGAGTGTTGATTTGAATGACAATGTGTGTCTCACTGCCTATCTGGGTCACAGCCATACATGCGCATTGATAGCATTACCCAGGGAGTACCTTTTTGTGGAATCACTGTCCCTACATTCATCCATACTTTCATACTTGATTGATCATAGCCATGACACATCTGTGTGAATTAGAATGTTTTATTCGCATTCAGTGGAGTGTTGAAGCTGGACCAGTACAGGGCCATGCAAACGCCACATTACATTGTTGCCCCGTGGAGGGCCAGCCAGAGTCCTTTAGGGATTGACAAGTTCATCGGAAGAGGAAGACTTCAGTCCGCAGTGTGATTGCTGTGTCATTGGTAACCAAACAAAACATGGCAGTCGAGGTCCAAGGTGAGTGTCGCCGTGTGTATCGGGAGACAGTGGAAGGTGTTATTCCAGGGCATGATGCAGAGGGCAGAACCAAGCTGGAACAGGCCATATGGCGGAGATGAATGCTACCACTTCATTCTTACCACAAAGCCAGATTCATCATCATCTTCGTCCTCTGATGTGTCAGGTGCCTCACATGCGGGTGGTGGTGTTTAGTCTGCATCACTGTGTGGCACTGACACATCAGGGGCCGGAGGTGGAATGGCTGCTGCACTGTGTGGCACTGACACTTCAGGGGGCGGAGATGTGGATGGAGTAGTAGCAGCAGCATTCATCCGCGCCAGGCCTTGTGGTGGCAATGCCATGATGAGGATCTGCAGGGCATGGAAGATCACAGCTACATCTCGCCGGTGTGCAGCCGTGGCTAACATTCTTTCCGCCTGCATCCGCTCCAAGCTCTCCATCATTCTCCTTATGTGTCCCAACTCCCGGCTGACATCGCTGGAGCCACTCTGACTAGACAGTTGTTCTTGGCTCAGAGTCATGACTCCAGCGATGTCAGCCATGGATTGTTGGAGAGCATGGAGCGGACAGTGGGTGTCCGTTAGGGACTGTAAGTCATCCCTGATGGGACTTAGACACCCACTTATGGCCTCTAGTTTGGCTGCCATAAGGTCAAACCCCACCCGCAGTTGATCAGCCATCTTCTCCTGGCACCCTAACACACGGCGTTGGAATGCCATGTGTTGGTCGTGGGGGTCCTGGGAGACAGCCGTGGTGGTGGGTGCTTCCTGCTGTGTGGTCTGTGCAGGGGGTGGGGTCTCCTCGATGCAGCTGGGCTGCCCTGCTCCTGGGGGTGGGGCGCCAAAGCTGTCCATGAGCTGTTGGAGGGCGTCGGTGTCGATGTTGGGGAGGTCCTCTTCATCCTCAGTGCTGAGTTGTTGGGTCTGCTCTGCAGGAGGTGTTGATTCTCCCTCTGCAATGTGAAGGGGAGATGCAGATTGACATTGTGTTCACATGTATGTTCACGCATTGTACAAGTTTACTTACAGACTGCATGACAATGTACATTGTGACTGTTTGTGAGGAGATGCCTATTTGATGCGGGACAGTTGACATTTCTACACCATCAGGGATGTGAGGTTGTACTTGTACATTATCATCTCACAGTTTCCTGCTATGCCAAATGCGAATGGCCATTTTCTACACACAAGCGGCAGCAGTTGTGTCCTCTGTTCTGTTGTGAAAGTGTTGCAGTTTGTCCCACATTGTTGTCAATGTTGAGGTGCTCTGATTCTTATGTGTGTGTGCTGCATTGTGGGTGTGTTGCCCCTTCAGCTCTGATTTGGCTGGCCCTTATCACTTTCAGGCGGTGTGCCTTTCACTTCTGTGCTTATACAGTGCTGAGATGTTGCAGACTTGGGTAAATTGGGCTCTTGGTCGGAGTTGTGACTCTTGGGCATGGTTTGTCCGCAGATGTGCTATACCTAATTGTGCATGTGTGCCATTGTGCCCATCTCCCCCCGTCCCCCCACTCCCTGGTCGTTACTCACCCTGTTGCTGTTGGCTCAGGTCATGTTGTGCAGTGTCCGGTCCCCCAACTCCTGCCACCGTTTCCCCAATGATGACTCGGGTCACCATTTCCTCCATCTCATCCAGCTCCTAGTGTGTCGCTGGACTCCCACCTCCAGTCTGCATTGCTACTTTCAGGTTGGCTGCGAGTTTCAGCTTGGTTTTGCGCTTCACATCAGTCCAGCGCTTCTTGCAGTCATCCACTTCCCTTCTCTTCACTCCGACTGCATTCACCTTGGCCAAGATGGACTGCCATATTGTATTTTTAGTTGCCAATGACACAGTGGAGGTGATGAATAGTTGGTGGTGGTGTTCTGTCACCTCCGTAATGAGGATCTGGTTTTCCTGCGCACTGAAACGCGAGTTCCTCTTCTTCTTCTCCTTGCCCTTCCCTGACCCCGAGGTCCCAGGCTGGTCTTCCGTGGGGCTTGTGGGGTTCTGGTTGTCCTCTGTACTTGCTCCGGCTACCTCCATGGTGCTTCGCAGTTGTTTGTGTTTTTTGTTGCCGCTTTTATAGTGGTTTTTCCCGCCTGACTTGTGGGACTTGCAGGCCTGGCGCTGCTTATCACTGAATTTTTTATCGCAGTTGGGCCCATCGCAACTTTTTTCACGTTAGGGTTTAGATTGTTATCACCGTCCCGGTAATTTTATCGCGGACATTTGACGCGTTATCGGGAAACTATCGCATGTTACCGCCGTGTTGAGAATACGACGTTAACACGGAGTTATTTTCCCGCGATAGACGGCGATATGAAAAATTGCGTTAGCCTATTTTGCCAATGATTATCGCACGTTCTTGAGAATATCCCCCTTGATTTTTTATGGAACAGCACAGCCAACCTCTTGTTTAAGAGGAGACCTTTATGTGCAGTCTGAAAAGTTGCAACAAAATATTAAGTTGGACCAGCAATACACCATGTTCCTCTTTGATCAATATTCGTGGCTTGACTCAGTGAGGAGCTGTAGATGAAATTCAAACTGATAAGGGGATATTGAGGGGAGGAGCACCAAACTGATCTATCGCACACATTTACCAGGAGACCAACACAGATCCCAAAGGTTAGAGTAAATGTAGCTCTTGGCTGTAAAATTACACAATCTTCACCAAAGCAGAGAAAAAAAACCTCAGAAGAACTTAGCAAAGATTGTCAGTGGTACATCATCACAGGCACAGGCCTGTCCAGAAATCTGTTGGCTAGACCCAAACCCACTTCTTCTTTCCGCACAGAAAACTAACCATTCGGTTGGTTTGTATTTTGCAAGTGTAATTGTACTAAACATTCTCCACCATTAATTTAGAGTTGCACAGGAAAAGTGTGGTAATATCACAAATCAGAAACTGTGTTGTTGTCAGCAATGTTTTACTCTGAATTTGGCTGCAAATGGGTAGCTCTTGAAGAAACAATATTTCTACAGCTTTTCCACTTCTGAAGACACAGATGCCGCACAGTGTTCTTAGTGGTGCAAACAGCATCTTTTTTTCCTGTGCTGTAATGTGGTATTATCACTATTTTTAGGCCACTGGTATAAACTTGAAAGTAACTATTTTAGGCAGAAAAATGACTGAGTTGCTGGCTATGTTTTTCTTCTGCTCACCATTATGAAAACATCACTGGTGTTTACCGTGAGATATTGTGATAAAACTAGGGGGCATATTAGCAAGGAAGTGGCGATGAGAGGCGTTAGCCTCCCTGGCTTAACGCCTCTCATCGCCACTTCGGAAGCGCCAGGCTGCACCATATTACCAAGGATATGGTGCAGCCTGGCGTTTCCCCCTGCGATGGCGCTAAGTCTCACGACTTAACGCCAACGCAGGCACCCTTGCACCAGAGTGCAAGGGTGTCTGCGAGCAGGGAGGTTATGTACAGGAAGGTGTCCCTTCCTGTACAGAAACAAACCTAAAATGCCATTTTGTAACTTACATGTGTGCTGCTTCATGCAGCACACATGTAAGTTACAAAATGGCATTTAAAAAAAAGGTTTGTTTATGTACAGGAAGGGACGCCTTCCTGTACATAAACAAACCTTGGCATTTTGCTTTTTCCATGTGTCCTGCACAAGGCAGCACACATGGAAAAAGCAAAATACGAGGAGAAATGAAGCATTTCTCCTCGTATCGTCACCTTAAGACCAGGATTTTCCTGGTCTTAAGTTCGGCGCTGCCACCTATTATCGCCTCTCTTGATAATAGGTGGCAGCGTCGAAGTGAATGGGTGTTGCGGTGGAACGCCCACCGCAACACCCACTGCACGCCCCTTTCACGCTAAATTTAGCGTGAAAGGGGCACTATTATCATGGCAGCGTTTAGCCAATTAACGTGGCTTTAAGCCACGTTAAGTGGCTTAACGCTGCCTTGATAATAGGGAGCTGACCCTATCGCCACCACAACGTCACAAAAAGTGACGTTGTGGTGGCGATAGGGGCTTGATAATATGCCCCAAGGAGTTTACATTACCCCACTGCATCTCCCCGGAATCAACAGGTGCGTCTTTGCAAGATTTTTACTCCCAATAAAAGCTTAAAGAATTACCGGTTTCTGAAGGTTAAGTTATCAAACCTGAATGTAAGTAAGGCAGAAAGAGCTGCAGGTAATAGTGACTCCGTACTTCCTGCCCTAAATTAACGAATTGAGATTTTGGTAAGGTAGAAAAGCCTGCAGGTTATGGCAACAGTGGCTCATCACGGTAATAGTGTCTCAGCACTTCCTGACATATTTACCTGTCCTATATTTTCGAACCTGGATTTAAGTAAGACAGAAAGGGGTGCAGGTAATGGTGACACTAACTCAGCATTGAGTGGCTCGGCATTTTCTGCCTAATTTTTCTGCCCTAAATTATCGAAACCCTTTCCAAGTAAGGCAGAAAGCGCTTCTGATAATGGTGATAGTGGCATAGTACTTCCTGCCCTAAAGTATCGAACTCTGATTTAAGTAAGTCATGAAGGGCTGACGGTAATACTGGCTCAGTACTTCCTGTCTCAAAATTACTGAACTGAGATTTATGTAAGGTAGAAAAGGCTGCTGGTAATGGTAACAGTGACTAAGCACTTTAATAGCGTCTCAGCACTTCCTACCCTATTTACCTGTCATAAATTATCGAACCTAGATGTAAGGTAGGCAGAAAGGGGTGCAGGTAATAGAGACTCAGGAGCATATCAGCACAGACGGCGATAAATATCACAAAGCGCGCTTAGCGCTTTTATATTTATCGCCGTCTATCACTGGAATTTATCGCCCGGTTAGCGCGTTATCAACAACGCGTTACTCCAGGGCGATAATATTCCAGCGCTAACCAGGGACATGGGCCAACATCGCTGGAAAACGAGCGATGTTGCACTCAAAACGGCGATAGCCTTGGTGATACGACCCTGTGGTCGTATCACCATAATCCACCTCCCATGTTAGGAATGCCTTAGTCAGGAATTTAACAGACGTTAAATTCCTGCGTTAAGGCAGAGTTAGCGCGATGATTATTATCGCTAAGGCTCTTTGCTAATATCGCGAAGCTGCCTTAGTGATAATTTCCCATGTAGTTTTCCCAGCCACGCCTACTTTGCATCTCATTAGTGATGTTTATCGCTGAGATGCCAGGCGTTGGGAATTCGGCAGCTAACATGCGCTAATGCATGTTAGCGCCGCCTTGTTTATAGGGCGATAGGAATATCGCCGCTTTAGCGGCAAAAAGTGCCGCTAAAGCGGCGATAATGCCCTTGATGATATGCCCCTAAGTACTTCCCGTCCTAAATTAGCGAACTGAGATTTCAGTAAGGTAGAAAAGACTGCAGGTAATGGTAACTAAAAGAAAGGGATGTATGACGATAAATCGCACACCATCCCGCCGCGTGCTTTTACCACGCGTATATAATATCGCACATGCCACAGCATCGGCAACTTTCACATCGCACGGCGTTGCAACGCCAATGCGTTGATTCCTATTGGCGAGTACATCACCTCGCAGACAAGGAAATCGTACGCCAATACAACGCGTTCCTTGTGATCCTGCCTCTACCCCCACCCCCGCCGCCCCCACGACGCTAATTGTTCCATTTCTATCGTCCCGACTGTTTAATTTGTTTAATTACATTTCTTTGAAATAAAACCCCACTGTTGTGAAAAAGTTATTGGGGGGGTACAAAAGGGGTCGCTGACCGTGTCTCCAGCGATGTTGTACCTTGAGAGGAAGATGCGCTGCAACCCACTTGCTACTCTGTTTTATATCCCTGGGTTTTGCTTCCAGTAGCCAGATTCTCTGGATACTATTTTGGGATATTATGCATGCTGCTTTTCTCCCACCTGAAAGATAGGGGAAATGTGGTGCCTTGCTGATCACATCACTGCTTATCTTCATCTCCAATCAAGAAGCTACAAGATTTCCAACAACATTTCTTGCCCTTGTGGCTTTTCCTCCAAACTGGGGCCCCTTCACATATACTATTCTGTGCAGCTGGCCCCATGCCTACTCAAAGGAGTCACCGTTTGTCTTGGCAATCAGGAAAGGCAATCAACTAACCTTCCCAGCTGTCTGTGACAGTAAATTATTACCACTGGCGAATTAAATTAATATTTTGCACACCTATCACGAACACCGCCTTCTCATCATACTGCTAGGCGCTCTGCCCCAAGACAAACAAAGCACACTTCTCTAGTCACTCACGCAGAGCACCAAAATGCGTCTCACACAGCAGCACAACACATATAACAGGGCTGCATTTTCCCGTTCCGAAAATGCGTTTCGGCGACCCACAAAGCGGTATGAATTCCTTTGTAAACTCTCCATTGTTGTAAGCTGCAATGTTGGTCTGCGGTCCCTGCAGCTGCTTCCAGCTGGGGACAGAATGTATTTTTATGAGGCCACATTCAGGTGTAACTTGAATCTGGAGAAAAGAAGCAACCTTTGTACATCTTCTTGGAGGTCCCTCTTTGCACAGTGCTTGTAAAATGGAGCAATGCAAGGGGGAGAGGAGTTGGCCTAAGGCTAGGGCGGTGTGCCTCGAATCTGGGGAACTGGGTTCTAGTCTCGACTATGATGCTGAACATCGTGTGATTCTGGGCAAATCACTTAATCTCCCAGTGCCTAACAAAAAATGAATGTGTCCTCATGTAATGCAACCGGTGCTATGTGAAGCGCTCTGATACCCGATTCGGGTCAAGTTCGCGCTATATAAAAGTCTGTAAAAAAACCAAAATGCATGTTATATTGATACCATGCGGTCGAATTCATAATAGTAAGCACACGAAGAACTTTTAGTTGTGTATGGAAAGTGAAATTATTCATTCATCTCCTGATTGCGTTTTTACATTTGATGTTTTTAAAATTGTGGGTGAAGCTGTGGCATGCAGATAACATTAAGAAAGAGGGCTGTATAGCAAAAACAATAAGGAGCCATAACATCGGAACTAATTCATTACTCATCCCATTGGATCAAGTGCTTTTTCCTCTGCATAGAATTCATCTGTTTGTGTGAAAAATCCCTCTGCATCCGTTACTAAATCGAGTGGCCGGGGAAATATTTATCAGAAGGACCGACTTACATAGACCTCTTGATTCATGGAAGGGGTTGCCCCAATTCACCGATTTCCACACCGAGTTATGGTTTTCCACATAATGAGTTTTCGCGTTACCATCCACAGCTGTACTCATTCAGTCAACCTCTCTGAAAGATGAAATGCTGAGCTAGCTCCTCAAATATTCAAACCTTCGATGCACACGTTTTAATTATGTCCCTTTAAATTTGTATCACTTTACATATTGCCAGTGTGTGTTCGCTAGCTGCCTTAAGGGCTTTTAATTAGTACTTCCCTTAATGTAATAGGCACTAAAAACGAGAGCTTTAAGGGAAATTGGGGGTGAAGGAATCGCCAGCGGAAGAGAAGGTACCTTGCAGCAAGTTATCGGAAAGTTGCGTTGTTGTGGCTTACGATGTTAGGCCTTACGATGTAAACGTCTAAGCGTTGCTGTGCCTTACGATGTAAACGCTTTTGCGATGTTGTACCCGCGTTGTAATAGCACCGCGAAGTTATCTTTTCGTTGCAGTGGGTGTTCACCAAAAGAAAGGAGCAGTGTGGCACTTAAGAAGTACCAACAGGAAACAGAGAAGTTATCCAGTATCTTATTTTATTGAGACGTCCGTATCAGGTCTCAGGTACACAGTGAATATTCACCAACGGTACCCACCTCCCATCATTAGATATCTCCACATAATGCTCTAAGCCACGCTCACATAATTAAATACATACAAGGCAACAAGAAGAGAGAGCGCGCATCCACCTAGATACGTGCTCCTGGTTACAGCAAATGTGCATTATACAAACGAGTCACAAGTGCAACCTAATGTCGTGCTTGTGTGCATTTCCAACAAGAACACAAGTGTAACACAAGCCCATTTCACGCTCATGTTATATATAACAAACGTTCCCCTTTACATTTTTTTTTATGGTAACACATAGTCTCAGAATCTTTTTGGAAGTCTATGCAACCTTGTGCTCCTAGGTAGGTTGATCGTGGACCCCCTTGACATGTCTGCATTATTCACCTCACTGTCTCTAACAATATCATGTTCGTTTACGTCTAAAAAGCTTTGAGGCTTATTTACAAGCCTCTTGCACTGCCCGTACGTCACTTTTTCCCTTGTTAAAAGTGATGCACCAGCGGTGCAAGGGGCTTGTAAATAAGCCCAATTGTCTGTATTTGTCTGCCTCTTCTCCCCATGAAACAATGACACATGGCTAAGAATCCAAACACTTCCTCCAGCCACTCACACAGCATTCTTAAAAGTTTTAACTACCCGAATGGGGTCAGACCAATACGCTGCACCTTTTACCATCCACTTTGGTTTTCTTGAGATGCACCTTTCATTTTTAACAACGTATCTTTCATCTTTGACTTGTATTCTTCCACCCTGCATCGTATGTTCCTAAAGTCCATATCAACCATTTCACCAGCTTCCTTCCTTTTGTTTCTCAACAACCAGGGAACTACTCTCATGCTAGGTTTCCTTCTCTTTATTAGCTCAAAAGGACTCACTAGAGTTGAAGAATTGGGAGAAGTACGATATGCGAGTAACATGGATTGTGGAGATTTTCTCCAATTTAGATCACTCTTCACTGACAACTGAATAGCTTCCTTTACAACTTTGTTGAACCTTTCTGCCTGACCATTGGCCACGGTATGGAACACAGCAATCCTTTTATGTAAAATCCCACACCTCACCAAATAATCTTCCATATACTTGCTGATGAACTGGTGACCAAAAAACTTCATCCAGAAAGTCAGCAACCCTTTCTGATGAGACTTCCTTTACCATTTTAATTTCTGGCCATTTAGAAAAGGAGTCCACCATGACTATACCAAATGTTTCCTGTCTAGGCAGAACAGTAAATGGACCAATAATTTCGAATCCCAATTTCCGCCATGGTGCGTCTGGCAATTCAACAGGTTGGTGTTCAGGAATTAACGCTCGCACAGATTTGTCACTAGATGCACATTCACTGCAAATTCTTACCCGGTGTTCGACAAAAGTATCTGTTCCTGGCCACCAAAAGTTCTCTCTGACACGTCTTCTAGTGCTTGAGATACCCAGTGCTGTTTATTGTTTATGAGCGATATCAACCACGGTTTTCCTTAAATTAAAAGGTGGTAAAAGCCCATTAATGCTCCTGAAATCTCCCTCTCCTCTGGCCAACCATTCATAATAAACGTAATTACTTGAGTCAAGTCATAATCCTTCCTCATCTCCTCTCCCCATCTCGGTTCCTGTACTACTGGATACTCCAAATCCAATAAATTGATATCCTGTAAAGTGAATGCAACCTCCCACTCATCACCATCATCATCCATAAGGTCACCATCAGATAAAGGCAGCCTGGACATACAGTCTGTATGCAGATTAATTTTCCCAGGCTCAAACTCCATCTCATATTGAAAATTCTGCAATCTACAAGCTAATCTGGATAGCCTTGCAAACATGACACAACCACCACTTGGTGCCATCATATGCACTAATGGTTTATGATCTGTCTTGATGGTGAATTTAGTGCCCCACAAGAACATTCTGAAATGCTCAGCTCCCACACACAAGCCAATAACTCCCTTTCGATAACAAGTAATTATTTTCAGCTTCACGCAAATCTCTTGACGCATATGCTACAATCCACTCCTTTCCACAATCTCTTTGCATCAAAACACCAACCAAACTACACTTGCTTGCATCAACCATAACCACGCATGCTTTGCCAATGACAAATGGCTTGAGACACAGTGCCTCAACAATGAATAACTTCAACACCTTGAAAGCTGCCGTCATACTGTCATTCCATTCGAACTTCGCATTTTATTTTAACAGAGGTCTTAAAGAATCCACCCTAGAAGCATAATTAGGAATACATTTCACATAAAATTCTGTTAAACCTAGAAATGCAACTAACTTTTCTTTTCATGTAGGAGTGGGTGCATTCTTAATGTTCACAACATGGTTGCGCTTTGGTTTAATCCCAATCCCACTAATAAGATGTCCTAGGACCTCCACTTTATGTTTTTTTTAATTTGCATTTCTCTGGTCGTAGGGTAAGACCCTTAGCGGATAATGCTGCCAATACATTGCTTAAATGCCATCATGTTCTCTCAAGTTGTTTCTCCGAAGTCGGTTTTCCAAATCAGTCAGCTTCCATTGTGTGTCATCCTTCAATGACCGCACAGCCTCCGTTGCCGCCTTCTGAGCTGCCAGCTCATCCTCCAGGCATGAAATCCGAGCTTCCGCTTCATTAAACCTCTTGGTAAATTCAGAGCATGACATCGCGATACGTCAGACAGAATTCTGCAGTTTACGACAAGCACTTTGCGTCCGTTGGCTCTCGGTACGCGTCTCTTCCCTGTGAGTCATTATAGTTTGATATATCAGGGCTAATGAGATCTCCTCAGATTTGTCTGCCATACTCTCCTCGTTAGGCTCTGGAATGCACCCGCTGTCAGCCCCTAACTCTGCCGAGAAGGAGTAGTCCCATAGCAGAGCATCGTTACCCAGAGCCTGCATAGCCCCTTCTCTCAGGTCCTGTTTCTTACAGACTGTCTGAGGTCTGGCTTCCGGGTTATCCATGCCCGTATCATCGGGGTGTCTACTACTTAGCTCACTGTATCCACTGCTATGCGAACCCCTCCTTGCACGAAAGTTTATGATTGACTCTATCTCGTCGTCAGAAGAGTCCGAATGATCAGACAAGGAATAAAAATGATCCCCAGAGTCAATTTCCTTGCTTATGGTCTGTATATAATTCTTACTCTTTGCACGTAAGGGTTCTGGGTTTGAGAGGGCCACTATCTCGGATCCATCATTAATTTTAGCGGGGCTAGCTATGTCCGGTGGCACAGTGCCGTGGTTTCCACCCCCTCCTGCTCCTTCTGCCCTTGCCACCGTCAGAACTTCACCTTCTGTGGCTTGCACCATATTGCCAGAATCAGATACGTTCATAATTTTAGTAACCAAGTCCCCCTCCCCAGATCCTTGTGCTGCAGAAAGATCTGGCGATTTGCCTCTTTCTGCCATCTGTCCAATACGTTCGCTCTCTGTGGTGTGTAACCGAATATTCTGCATTTTTTTCTTCTCTTTTCCAGCAGAAAACAAAGGGGGAATAATGCGCTTACCAAGGCTTTCTTTTGGAACACCCTCACGCTTCTCCCCCGAAGCATCTCCATTGTTACAATTCTTGCCTCTTTTACACCATGTTGCCATTTTTTCAGGGTTCTTGACAGCTCCAGCTCCATCAGTATCAGTCATGTGACGAGACCTCCCTCTCCCAGCCTTGGAAGGCATCGTCAGGTCAGCTCCGTCCTTTCCCCTCACGCTGCCATCGCGGCAGTCCCACACCACAGGTGCCGATACCACGGCGGCCTCCAGAACAGTTCGATGAGCCGCAGCAGCCTACTCAGCAGCGTCACCGACCCAGCTCAGATCATGCCGGGCCGGCAGTCCTAATGAATCCCGTAAGTACTCCTACGGCCGTGCGGGCATTGCTGGGGATTTTTCTTCACTGATTTACCCCTATGCAGGCGGGGAGGACCAGGAGCGCCAGCTCACATGTCTGACCGCGCAGACGCCCTCTTGGCCCAGAGGGCGCAGAAGGCCAGGATCCCCGCAAATACATTATTGAGCTATTTTCAGAAGCTTTTCCTGAACTGATGCAGTGGGACTGGCAGCGAGAGATCCAAAGAGCACATCGATTGCCGTTCACTCTTCGAGCAAGACCAGGACAGGCAGCCCCTAGACCAAGGGCGATACTAATATCATTTAATAACTTTTTGGCCCGTGAAGCTGTATTTGAACTTGCACGCCCTGATAGAAAGAGGGCTGGTAAAGGGGCAGAGTTTTTTGTCAGGCCAGACTTTTGCCATCAAACGGTGGAAAGACGCTGGCACTTACGTCAGCTCATTGCTCCGTTTCAGGGCAAAGGTGCTGAAGCCTTTCTCCTTAACCCAGCTAAGCTAAAGGTAATATTTTATATAAGGGGCATACTCGTTTTTTACCTCTGAGGTACAGGCAAAGGAGTATCTGCAAACTATCTGAGGCAAGGGCTGGCGGCTGATATTGTAGTATGTGACTAATTATACATGTTTGCTCTAACAATCAGGTGTTTTGTTGGTTCCGGGGTTTTCTTTGTTTTCTTCCTCTTTTTTGCTTCTGTGGTTTTTTTTGTGTATGGTCCTTTTTTCTTTTTTTTCTATAACACCATCTCTATTGGGTCAGGTTGTTTATACTATGTGGGTGTGGGCGTTTGATGTGATAATACAGGATGGAGTGCAGGCGGGGGGATTATCCGGGTGGCGGGAGCTTGTCATCTCAGGGACCATTGGTCCTAAAGCCTCACTACATGGGTGGGGGGACGGTTGGCGCGATTGGGTGGCTTTTTGGGAGGTGGCGGGTTGTAGGGTTGGGTGGGAGTGGAAAGGGGGTGGGGGGTTGTGGGGTGGGTGACAGGGGGTAATAAAAAAGAAAAAGCAATCCATAGAATGATAAACGTAATGAGGATGAAAGAGCAAAGACCTATGTTGCCACACAACAGGAGCTATGAACAAGGGAAGGCAGCCTCATCTAATGGGGGATAAGATGTTTAAATCAGGATCACGTATCTGTTCTTTTAATGTCTGCGGGCTAAATAATAATAAGAAAAGACAAAGAGTGGCTGCAGAGCTACGGGTGATTCACCCCGACCTGGTTTGTTTGCAGGAAACACACATACCGTGGGGCAAGCGGAAGAGTTTAACAGAATTACGGTATACGGTATTGGCATGTTCACAACAGTCCACAATGATTAGGGGGGTTACAGTGTTGGCTAAATGGGAAATCCAGCAATCTGGTCGAATGCTGGTGGACAAACAAGGTCGATGGGCTATTTTGGAATGTATTACGGGGGGTAAGTTTACGCTATGAACAGTGTATGGCTCTAATTTTGATGAGGTCTCAGTTCTGGAGGGGTTGAATGTGGAACTGGCATCATGGCTCACCCCACTTATTGTATGTGGGGATTTGAATATACATTTGGGTGGTAGGGACTTACAGCCGGGCACACAGAAGTATAAGGGCAGGAAGCCTAAGGTGTTTAAGGCACTACATCACTTATTGACCTATCACGGTTTGGTCGATGTATGGGCAACGATGCAGGACTCAGACCCGGGATACACGTTCTACTCCCACCCACATAAAAAATTAGTTAGATTAGACTACTTTTTTGTGTCACCAGTATTATTAGCAGGAGCCAAGATTCATGTTTTTCCTAATATCACCTCAGATCATGGCCCAGTAGTGATGGAAATTTTCGTTCTAGGCAGTTATATGGTTCCGAGAATATTTACATTTGATAGGAAGCTTCTGTTGGACACTGTGTTCATTGACCACATGAATACTTGGATTAAAGACTTTTTAGAGAATAATCGCGACTCTACCTCAAGTCAGTATGTGTGGGACGCCCTAAAAGCTGGATTTAGGGGGGAAGTCTTGAGCTACGGATTACATAAACAGAGGCAAGTAAAGCCAGTGGTTCAAGATCTATACATGAAACTTAAAATAGCTGAAGAAAATCTAGTACATGGGATACTGGCAGATAGAGACATCACGGAATTACAAACCAATGTTGCCTGATGCAAGGCCATTGTTAATCTACATTGGGGCAAGGATAATGCTCTTAAATATCAGCTTAATAAGGAGAACTGCTATGAATATGGCGAGGCCACAGGGCACTGCTTAGCGCAAAGACTCCGCTCAAAAGAGGCGGCACAAAGAATTGACGGTATGAAAAATACACAGGGTAATCTGGTACACAATCCCCAGGAGATTTTAAAAATCCTTCACACCTTTTATGAAGAACTATATACAGAAGAAAAAGCTGGGGGACAGGCTAGTGAGATAGGGCTGCAAAACCCTAGCCTATGAACGGCTGGGGCAGGAGGAGGCAGCGATTCTAGATAGACCTATCACTATGGAGGAATTGGAAGAAGCCATAAACACATTGGCTAGTGGCAAGGCGGCTGGGCCTGATAGGTTACCTTTGGAAATCTATAAGACCTTCTTTCAGGAGCTAAAATTGGATATGCTGGCAGTTTTTCAAGCAACACAATGTGGGTCGGCTCCGGTATCCTGGGATCAGGCTAATATTATTGTATTTAAAAAGAAAGATAAACCAGCATATCTCCCGGGTTCTTATCGACCAATATCCCTAGTAAATTGTGATGGGAAAATTTACGCTAACATTTTAGCAACCTGGTAGGACAAAGTTATCTCCCCGTTAGTCTCTAAAAGACAACATGGGTTCATACCTGCCAGGGGCACCGTTAATCATATCAATAGGGTCGTGACCCTGCTGGATATGGCAAAAGTTCATGGCAGTGCATTTGGGCTGATCCTTTTAGACGCCGAAAAGGCCTTCGATAGGGTGGCTTGGGATTTCTTGTGGGGGGTTTTACAACAGATGGGGTTTGGCCCTGGCTTTACTAAAGCTATTCAGGTCCTATACCGATCCCCCATGGCTCAAATATGTACGATGGGGCTAGAATCAGAATCAGTGTGTATCACTAGAGGGACGAGACAGGGATGTCCCTGCTCTCCACTGCTGTTTGCCCTATACATTAATCCTTTCCTAGATACATTGGAGCGGAGCTCTAGGATTAAACTTGTTATTTCTGGGCAAGCGCGCTTCTGTGTTTTGGCATATGCTGACGACATAGCGGTCGTAACACTTGACCCTATGGCAGCTATGCCAGAAATCGAACAATTAGTGCACACGTTTGGCTCCGTTTCAGGTTATAAACTGAATGTTGCTAAAACTCAGATTATTTGCACGAACCAAATCAGTGATAGTGATCCCAGAATAGTTAAAGAGGCAACATATCTAGGAATTAGGATTAGGATGTGTCTAAAGGAATTAGTTGAGGTCAATTGGGGGGGCAATCCTGGCTAATGTGAGGCAACTTTTGGAGGGGTGGGAATGTTTACATCTTTCAATGGTTGGAAGATGTAATATTCTGAAAATGTCTATATTTCCTAAAGTTTTATATTTTTTTAGGTTGGTTCCACTAGAACTCTCCAGAGACCCAGCTACAACAACTGCAATCAATATGTGCTCAATTTTAATGGGCCCCGGGGAAACCGCGTAGAGCAATGCGTTTTATGACTCTCCCTCTGGAGAAAGGTGGGTGGTCAGTCCCAGACTTTACATTTTATTATTATGCTTGCATACTACAGAACATGCAGATACTCCTAACAGGAGAAGAGATTGGTTATATCGCCAAGGCCCCATCTATATACCAGATGGTTTTGGGCACAGAAGCTAAGAACTATTTGTTTAAAATGTTGGGAGGCAGTTATTACAAAAAAAACAGTTTTAAAATCATGGTTACGGCCTTTAAGGTGTGGAAGGCAGTGCGGAAAAGCTTTCAGATTGAAGGGCTGTCCTACTATACACCCGCATCTGCAACAACCTTATTGCCTGCGGTCTTCTGGGATCGGACGGTCGATAACTGGAGACTTAAAGGCATTACGCAAATTGGGGATTTTTATGATGAAGGGGGTCTGTGCTCCTCCTTTTTAATATTGGCTGATAAATATCATCTACCTAAAAACCAGTTCTTTAAGTTTTTAAAAATCTGTGACTTTTTGGGTAAACGGCAAATCGCGATAGAACCACATCAATAAGTAGAAGCTATCAGGCGCTGTGTTAAGATTGGGGTATTATACAATCTGTTATTGGAGATAAGGAGGGACGATCTTGACATGTAAAACCTTAAATGGGAGAATCGTCTGGGGGAGCAAGGTGTGTCTGTGGAGCAATTGATAGATCTAGCAGGGAAAATATTGATCTCGGCCAATCTAAAAGCGCAGCACTTTAAGACATTGTTTAATTTGAATCATACCCCTGCAAAGATGCTGAAATGGGGAGGAGTAAACGGTGGGAAATGCTTTCGTTGTGGAACAGACATTGCTGATATAGTACACATTTTCTATGCATGTGAAAAATTGACACATTTGGTGGGACATATTGAGAGATTTCTTTCAGAAATAACAGGGGCCGGGATAAAGATTTCGACCTCTGTAATGCTCTTAGGAATTGGGGAAGACCTGCGGCGCGGGCTACCTGCTTATAAATTCCGATATCTAGTCTTTATAGCCAAGGCAGTGGCTCGGCTTTGCATATCTTCCATGTGGCTACAGCAGGAAGCCCCTTCTTTCGAGATGTGGAGGGCCAGATTCTATAGTATATTATTTTGGAGCATAGCCTTTATTCAGTCAAAGGGGTAAGAAGGCTCAAACTTGGTATGTGTATATGCGGCCCAATGATTGAGCATATGAAAGATTGAAGTTTTATTATTAACAATTTTTCTACTTCTCATGTCCAGGCATGTATTTAACTGTACATAGTCAGTCTGTCTCTTTTAACCTAAGAGTGAATATTTTCCTTTTATTAACTCTGATATGCGGTGTGGTATTAGATGTTATGAATTTGAAGTATGTACTTATCTATTCTTGCTATGGATTGAAATAAAAAACAAAAATTGCCATAAACAAGAATATTGCCTTGGAAAGCTATTTCACCTCTA
Source organism: Calotriton arnoldi (assembly GCA_963921515.1). Taxonomy (NCBI): domain Eukaryota; kingdom Metazoa; phylum Chordata; class Amphibia; order Caudata; family Salamandridae; genus Calotriton; species Calotriton arnoldi. Next base: position 141,445 of record CAWUFW010016232.1, on the reverse strand, counting down.
TGCCTTCCAATGTTTCTTTCATCAGTCTCTGGAGCAGAGATGCTGCGCTAGCTAGTCCAAACGGCATTCAACAAAATCTATACAAACCCCCTAGTGTAATAAAAGCTGTGAGATTCTTTTATTCATCATCACGATTCACTTGTTGGTTGGTGCTAGCCAAAACTAAAGTCAAGAACACTTTAGCACTGACCTTCTCGTGCAGATTTTGAAGGGGGTGAGCATCCAGCCAGATGGCACTATTAAGACTGTGCAAATCAATGCATAATCTCAGTTCGCCAGAAGGTTTCCCCGAAATGGCCACTGGAGAAACCCATGGGGATGACTCCATAGGTTCAATAATGCCTTTCTTGCATATATGCAGTAACATGTCCCTAAGTTTCCCCAAAGTACATGATGTGTACATTTCTAACTCTGTGACGTATTGGAACAGCACCATCACATAATCTGATGCTGTGTTTAAATCCTTGGCATTCACCTAATTTGACACTGAAAACTTCAGGAAACTTCCTTTGTAGCTCCATCAAAAAATCATCTGCTTGTGCACATTCTTTTCCTTCTCCAATGGCTTCATCAGAATTATCAATGATGTACACAGGAAGATCAGCCCTAGGATCCATTTTAATCCCCAACACTTCTTGATGCGGACAACCCATAAGGATTATCCATTTCTTGCCATATACACCTTACCATAAGTGTGCCTTCCCGAAAAAACAAGGGGGGATATTCTCAAGAACGTGCGATAATCATCGCTAAAATAGGTTAACGCAATTTTTCATATCGCCGTCTGTCGCGGGAAAATAACTCTGTGTTAACGTCGTATTCTCAACACGGCGGTAACATGCGATAGTTTCCCGATAACGCATCAAATGTCCGCGATAAAATTACCGGGACGGCGATAAAAATCTAAAGCCGAACGTGAAAAAAGTGGCAATGGGCCCAACCGCGATAAAAAAATTAGCGATAAGCTGCGCCAGGCCTGCAATTCACATACGTCAGGCGGGAAAAATCACTATAAAAGCAGAAAACAAAAAACACAAACAAAACCAAAACAACTGCGAAGCACAATGGAGGTAGCTGGAGAAAGTACAGAGGACAACCAGAACCCCACAAGCCCCACGGAGGACCAGCCTGGGACCTCGGGGTCAGGGAAGGGCAAGGAGAAGAAGAAGAGGAAGACGCGGTTCAGTCCGCAGGAAAACAGGATCCTGATAACGGAGGTGATAGAACACCATCAACAACTGTTCGTCACCTCCACTGTGTCATTGGCAACAAAAAATGGAATATGGTAGTCCATCCTGGACAAGGTGAATGCAGTCGGAGTGCTGAGGAGGACAATGGAAGAGCTCAAGAGGCGCTGGAATGATGTGAAGCGCAAAACCAAGCAGAAACTCGGCAGCAACCAGACGGCAGCAATGCAGACTGGAGGTGGGAGTCCAGCGCCACAGGAGGAGCTGTATGAGATGGAGGAAATGGTGTCCACAGTCATCAGTGTGGAGACGGTGGCAGGAGTTGGGGTACCGGACACTGCTCAACATGACCTGACACAACAGCAACAGGGTGAGTAACGACCAGGGACTGGGGGACGGGGGCGATGGGCACAATGTCACACATGCACAATTAAGTATAGCACAGTGCACACCCACAATGACTCTGGATCATGTCCCTGATCCCCTTGGCACACTGCAGCACACCTAGAAACAGCAAGTAGGCCCCCGTCGACTATGTGCCCAGAGGGGCCCTTCCCACACATCACCAATCTCACAACCAACCCATGCACATGTGCCAAACCCAGCAAAGCGGCATGTCTGTGAGCCACACTGACAATGCAAGTGACACTGCATGATGAATAGCATGGCTGCAGTCAATATATCATGACATGTTGCACGCCACGACACTGAGGTGGCTGAGTGTGGACCACATCGTTAAAGGAGCAGGTCACACTCTGACACATCCACGTGCACAAACAACCCCTGACGTCAACAACACATCTGCGGACAAACCATGCCCCAGAGTCCCAACTCCCACCAAGAGCCCAATTTACCCAAGTATGCAACATCTCAGCACTGTATAAGCACAGAAGTCAAAGGCACACCGCCTGAAAGGGATGAGGGGCAGCAAAATTAGAGCTGCAGGGGCGACTCTCCCAAAATGCAGCACAAACACATAACATTCAGAGCACATCAACATTGACAACAATGTGGTACAAACTGCAACACGTTCACAACAGAACAGAGGACACAACTGGTGCCACTTGTGTGTAGAAACTGGCCAATCACATTTGGCATAGCAGGGAAATATGAGATGATTATGTACAAGTACACCAATCAGAAAAAGGGGGAGGAGGAGGATTGGGCTAGGTTCACCCTCCTGTGTGATCAGAATACATCAAAAGAATCCGTAGGTGACGGATCAAAAGAACCTAGCCAAGAAACAAGGGCGGGTTCTCAATTGGGGTGAAGGCCACCTCTACTGGTAGAAAAGAAAAATTTATTTTCTTGTGTCCCCTCACTCACCCAGGGTTGCCCTAGGTGACATGCTTCATCATTGGGGCCATCCCAAACATCTACTGATTGGGGCGTGCTGAGACTTGCGGATTTACGTAGGAGCACTTACCTTGTGAGGCTATGTGTCGTGCAGTGTAGGGGAGTGGTGTAAGTGATGTTTTAAAAATTACCTAACTAGTGAGCTATTGTTTTATTTCTGCTCCTAGTTGGTAGGGATAAAGGGGTTAATAAAGGGAAATGTAACTGTTATGTAATTATAATCCCTTGTATTATGTCAACATGTTTCAAGGTATCCCCTAAACCTTTTCTTCAGGACAACACAGGGACCAGCCCTTTGTGTACCACTCCGTGCCGGACCTATAATAAAGTGAAGTGAAAAATTATTAATGCACACCTATTGTGTGAGCATTGGGAAAAATATATACATACGGTTGCTTCTGAACACGTAGTAATTATTTTTTGGCAAAAGTGCGCCTCATGGTCTGTCTGGGTGGAGGGGCCTGTAGAAACCTGTGCTCAGCAACCCTCTTCAAGATGCGGTCTGCCTTGGGACTGAATCGGTCGTATTGACGGAGGGTTGCTGAGCACAGGTCTCTACAGGCCTCCACCCAGACAGACCATGAGGCGCACTTGCCAAAAATAATCACTACGTGTTCAGAAGCAACTGTATGTATATATTTTCCCAATGCTCACACAATAGGTGTGCATTAATAATTTTTCACTTCACTTGTTATAGGTCCGACATGGAGTGTGCACAAAGGGCTGGTCCCTTGTTGTCCTGAAGAAAAGGTTTAGAGATACCTTGAAACATGTTGACATAATACAAGGGATTATAATTACATAACAGTTACATTTCCCTTTATTAACCCCTTTTATCCCTACCAACTAGGAGCAGGAATAAAACAATAGCTCACTAGTTAGGTAATTTTAAAACATCACTTACACCACTCCCCTTACACTGCACGACACATAGCCTCACAAGGTAAGTGCTCCTACGTAAATCACAGAGTCGCAGCACGCCTCAATCAGTAGATGTTTGGGATGGCTCAATGATGAAGCATGTCACCTAGGGGCAACCCTGGGTGAGTGAGGGACACAAGAAAATAAATTATTCTTTTCTACCAGTAGAGGTGGCCTTCACCCCAATTGGTGAACCCGCCCTTGTTTCTTGGCTAGGTTCTTTTGATTCATCACCTACGGATTCTTTTTGATGTATTCTTATGTACAAGTGCAAACACACATCCGTGATGTTGTCGAAATGTCCACTGTCCCGCATCAAATAGGAAGCTCCTCCCAAACAGTCACAATGTACATTGTCATGCAGTCTGTATGTAAACTTGTACAATGTGTCAACATACATGTGAACACAATGTTAAACTGCATCTCCCCTTCACATTGCAGAGGGAGAATCAACACCTCCTGCATAGCAGACCGAACATCTCTTCACTGATGACGAAGAGGACCTCCACACCTTCGACACTGACGCCCTCCAAGAGCTCATGGACAGCTTCAGCACCTCACCTCTAGGAGCAGGGCAGCCCACCTGCATCGAGGAGACCTCACCCCCTGCACAGACCACACAGCAGGAAGCACCCACCACCACGGCTGTCTCCCAGGACCCCCACAAACAACACATGGCCTTCCAACGCCGTGTGTTAGGGTGCCAGGAGAAGATGGCTTATCAGGTGCAGGTGGGGTTCGATCTCATGGCAGCCAAACTAGATGCCAAACGTGGGTGTCTAAGTCCCATCAGGGACCACTTACAGTCCCTAACGGACACCCACAGTCCGCTCCATGCTCTCCAATGATCCATGGCTGACATCGCTGGAGTCCGGACTCTGAGACAAGGACAACTGTCTAGTCAGAGTGGCTCCAGCGATGTCAGCAGGGAGTTGGGACACATGCGGAGGATCATGGAGAACAGGGAGCGGATGCAGGCGGAAAGAATGGCTGCCACGGCTGCACACCAGCGAGATGTAGCTGGGATCTTCCATGCCCTGCAGATCCTCATCACGGCATTGCTGCCACAAGGCCTGGCACCGATGAATGCTGCTGCTGTTTCTACATCCACATATCCGCCCCCTGATGTGTCAGTGCCTCACAGTGTGGCAGACAATCCACCTCCGGCCCCTGATGTGTCACTGCCACACAGTGCGGCAGACATTCCACCTCCGGCCCCTGATGTGTCAGTGCCACACAGTGCTGCTGACAAAACACCACCACCCACATGTGAGGCACATGAAACATCAGAGGACGGAGATGCGGATGATTCTGCCTTAGTGGTAAGAAGGAAGTGGTAGCATTCATCTCCGCCATATGGCCTGTTTCTGCTTGGTTCTGCCCTCTGCATCATCACCTTCCACTGTCCCCCGATACACTCTGCGACACTCACCTTGGACCTCGACATGGACTGCCATATTCTGTTTGGTTACCAATGACACAGCAATCAGACTGTGGACTGAACTCTTCCTCTTCCGATGAACTTGTCATTCCCTAAAGGACTCTGGCTGGCCCTCCATGGGGCAACAATGTAAAGTGGGTTTTACATGGCCCTGTACTGCTCCAGCTTCAACACTCCACTGAATGTGAATAAAACATTCAAATTCACACAGATGTGTCATGTCTATGATCATTCAAGTATGAAAGTATGGATGAATGTAGGGTCAGTGATTCCCCCTTATGTCCATGTTGCTCAGGTTGTGGGACTTGAGTCACAGGGTGCAACATTGCCGATTGCGGTCCGGGTGGCGCCGACACTACAACAGAGACACACGCATTAGTTACTTCCTTGTCCAGCCCAGAAATGAACCACACCCAGAGCCCCGGGCTCATTGTTCACACCCCTACGCTGGACTGGCATATGCCAGCCCAGCCCACTCCGCTTACGCTTACAGGGGGGGGACAAAGCTACATGTCCCAGGTCTTCCCTGTAGTGATCTGCTGATCACTGGTCTAGTTGTCAGCATGCCACAGCCACTCTCTGAGGGCTGGTTTACACCCACACCACACCCATCCAGCACAGGCATCACAGGACATGTGACCCTGCCAATAAAAGGGGCCTACCACACACATTCCCCACTGCTGGAGGTGACATGATGGCGTCCGCACCACAAGACTCAATCATAAAGGGGCCATGACTTGTGGCACACTGGGTTAGTGGCACCCGATGCACTGCGGCCAGCACGGGCCTACCGCTCTGGGACGATGACTTGCGGTGCACAGAGTTGGTGGCACCTGATGCATTGCGGCCGGCACGGGCCTACCGCCATGGGATGATGACTTGCAGTGCACAGAGTTGGTGGCACCTGATGCACTGTGGCCGGCATGGGCCTACCCCCACGGGACAATGACTAGCGGTGCACAGAGTTGGTGGCACCCGATGCACTGTGGCCGGCACGGGCCTATCGCCACGGGACGGTGATTTGCAGTGCACTGAGGTAGGGGCACCTGAAGAGCTGAGCGGGTGTGCAGCCTGCGATGATGTGTAGACCTCGATGCGCCGTCCTGCCAATCAAGATTCGATTTGAATTGAGAGCCCTGCTGGACCGCAGTGTACGCCGAAGGCAGCAGTCAGCACACACATGACTCCGCGGTGCGGTGCCGCAGGGTTCGCTGGGGGCCTGTGGCGCGGAATCCAGCGATCAGCTGAGGAGGTTGCACTGGCACATGGTGGGCCCTCTTGGAGATATGCCGGTGGCGGCAGGTGAGCATTGAGGCCTGGGTGCGCAGGGGCAGCCAGTCATCAATGGGCGGCGGACCGGTCTGGGGACCAGGGCTGGGGTGCAGCAGGAGCACAGGATCGTGCAGGCACCACCGGTCATGGCGGCAGCCTCGTGGCTGGTTGGGGGCGCCGCCCTGGCAGCACGACCCTGCATGCGATGACGAGATGTGCGCGGGTTAGCTTGGGACGTAGCCACCTCGTCTCCAGTGTAAATCTGGCCATTGAAGGTGGTCGTCCACGTGTGTGTAGGCCTATGGACAGGATATGGCGAACACAGAGACACACGCAGTAGTTACTTTGGTGGCCATCCCGGAACTGAACCACGCGCAGAGCCCCAGGCTATTTATTCACGACATACGCCGGCCAAGGCCACTCCGCTCACGCTTACAGGGGGGGACGACAAAGCTACATGTCCAAGGTCTTCCACACTGCCTGAGGTAACCTTTTTGCGTCCACTGTCCACAACACTACAAACACCAGCAGTATATGTCCACATGGACATGTCTGTGCTCTGCATACTGAAGTCTGTCCAGCACATCACCGTAACACTTGGCATTGTGTACATTCTTATTGATGGGTCACTTGCCTCCTTCGCACATACTTGGTTCCCACCTCTCCCCACATTCTGCAATTGTGTGGCAGAGGTGCCATGCCGTGGATGGTTTGTCTACATGGCTGGCCACGGTTACCACAGTTACTTGTGTTGTTGTGTCTGGTAGTTGGGCATGTTGATTGGAATGTTGTATGTGATTTTGTAACGTGTGCATTCCCACAGTTGTGAGTTGTATGATTGTGGAGTTGAGGTGTGTAGTGTGTTCAGTTGATACTTCCCGACGAGCAGTGCATTTCCATAGGTGCCATCCTCAAAGCGCTGGTTGGTGATGGACTTGCGGAAGATGTAGGAATCATGCACACTGCCGGGGAAGTTTGCGACGACATTCGTGAACAGGCCCCGGTGGTCCACTTTTGCCTGCACATTGATGGAATGTGTGTGGTTTCTGTTGTGGTTATTGTGTGCAGTGTCGGCAGGGGGCACAAGTAGTACATGTGTGCAGTCAATTGCCCTCAACACGTGCGGGAAGTCAGCTATGGCGTGGTTCCCTTGCTTGGTCTCCAGCTGTTCCTGCGCAGTGTGGGGGAAGTGAAGGTGCAGGGGTATCAAGCTGATACAAACGGTGATGCTTACAGGTATGATAAATCCTGCATAATAAGACCGTAACAGAAGTTCGTGTGGTCGTAACCTTCCTTTTCTTTCCTACGAAGGTTACGACCACACAAACCTCTTTACGGTCTTTTTATGCAGGATTTATCATACCTGTTAGCATTCCGGTTTATCCAAGTGCAATACACTGTACCTTATTACGTTTGTGACTATACGGACGCTTGACCATTGTCACCATTTCTCCAACAGGTTTCTGAATACTGACTTTCGGAATATGGAATTGTATTGGGGAGTTCCCGTAGCATATGCAGTTAATTGAATCCACACGTTGCCCTGATGAAGTTCCCCGTTGGGAATGGAACGCATTGGCTGAGCTTTTCGTATTGTTGATTTATGTATTTGTAATGAAGAACTGTTTTTACACTACTGTTGACTACTGGACTTCATGACCTGGTGCACCCCCATTACAGTAACTACAATCTTGGATCTGAAGCACAGAGGCGTCAAGCAACGGCTGGCATTGGGGTTGGTTGCGCAGGAACACTACGAATTGGAACTAGCGTGTGGTGCGGATACAGGGGGCCACCGTTGCTTTTGTGGACATGCATCCAAGACATGTGTGAGGAAGTTTGATAGGGCTGGCTGTGAGACTCCTCCGACTCTGGCAGTTGTTGGATGGAAGGTACCAGAGGCCAACAGGTGCAGCACAGCCAGCAGCTTTGTCTGCGGAGGGATGTTGGTCCTCCGCTGTGTTGGTACCGTCAGCCTGTGGGCAATGTGGGTCAGGATGCAGAGGATGGTTGTCCTTTTGAGCCTGTAGTGGGCAATGGAATCCTCTGGCGTTGAGTGTCTGGGGCTGGTGCGTTTTAGGAATGTCCGCTTTCTTCTTCTGCGCTGCCTAGGTGGTAGTCCGGGGGGGTGGTCCGGGGGGGGATCCTGGGGGTGGTGGCGGTGGGTGTTGTGGACCTCCGAGCTGCATGATCAGTAGCTCCATGACATGTGTTGATCTTCAGATGTGGCTCTGGGCTCGGCTCCCTTTCATACTGCAGGTTGTCGTCCTGTTTAACACCAGTAAAAGGCAGGTGTTAAATCCCTGCTGTTAACGCTCCTTATCGCCTGTTTTTGGATCGCATCGCAGATCTGGCTGGTCGTTGAGAATATCGCGAAGTGGTGTTTTCGTGTGTTTTTGCACGGGAACGCCTACTCTGCATATCATTAGAGTTAGTTGTCGCTCTCATCCGTGGCGATGGTTTTTGCGGAAGCTATCGCTGGAAAACTGGCGATATGGGCAGTTTGCACCAGCTTGAGAATAGGGCGATAAATCTATCGCCACTTTTGCGGCTCTAAAGTGCCAATAAATCGGCGATAAGTCCTTGAGAATATGCCCCATGATTTCTCTAAAAACAGCCCACTAAATCAATTTTATGACCTGTGTAAACACCAGGCAATACAACATTTTGTTGTGCCATTTTCTTTTACTGTAGCATGTGAGATAATTGACTCCACGCACATGAATCTACCAAAACAGTAAGACTTTCCCCATCTATAACTTTATTACACAATGGGAAGTTCCTTTTATTATTACCATCACTTACACTTAGTACCGTATTAAGATCCTGATCATAACTATCATAATCATAGTCTCTGTCATCGTATTCCTGTACAAGATTTACTTTTCTGGGAACCGATCTGCACACTTTGTTGAAATGTCCTTTCTTATTGCATTTTGAGCAAATCCTATTGGATGTAGGACACAACTTTGAGTTGCCTAAATGTGAACCACTGCCACATCTATAGCATACGGCTACTCCTTTCTTCCCCTCGGTTCTCTGCCACACAGGTTTTGCATAATTTCTTTGCCATACATTTTTTTAGTTTTGTCCGCTCTAGTTTTTAATACTACATGAACATTCTGACTTGCCTCTTATTACTTGCACACATTTTTCAGAATGCTTAATCACTTTTGCAATGTCAAAAGCGGCATTAAGAGACATTATTGTAAGTAGTCCACATCCTCTCCTGCATTTTTTTGTTATTCGTTCTCATCAAAATTTGATCCCTTAGGACTTGTTCAGAAGTGTATATGCTCAAAATCACAAATCACAGCTAAAGATCTAAGCGCTGATACATACTCTTCTATGGATTTATCAGCACATTGTTTTCTAGAATAAAACTTGAACCTTTCCATTACTATTTTAGTTTTCTTACCATATCATATACATAACTGTTTAGACGCATGCTGATACCCATCAATATCTCCTGGAGTAGTTAAAAGCGATACATTCTTAAATTCTTTCTCACCCATGCCCCCTAAACCATGTTTCAAAAGAGCTAGTTTCCTCTCGAGCCACAGTCATCCCCCTCCAATACTTACACATAGACTAAAACACTGTCTTCTATGTTTCACAATCCATTGTTGGGTGTCCAGGTGCTGTGAGAAATGAGGGAGGTGGAAAAATTCCGGACATTCTTTCAACTAAAACAAACAACAAAAGAACATAGAAATAGCAATATTACAATCAAAAATCACAAGTGGTCACCTTTGTCATACATTACATAGAGGTGTGCGCATCACGGTAAGTTGTAATGTACAACGAAAATCCCAAATCCTGCCTGGACAAAGATATTGCCAAAAAACAGTTTCGCAGTGCCCAAAACAATGTAATTATGATGTGACTACAGTACAATTGTGCCAACAGTACTGAAACTGCCTGGTTGCCAATGGGCGTAAACACTTGCTGTGAAAACCAATGGGAGATACCGTTGTTGTAACTAATATTCGTCCTGCACAGAACACCAGGGACAACCTCTGGTTAGCAGGATATTATGAACCCCAATCGCTGATTTGCCCAAAACCGTAACCAATGGGCATCCAGCATTACACAACAGGACCAATCTCCCTAAAGTAAGTGCCGCTAGTGCCGGTAAACAGGAAATGCAGGATGCGGCAAGCTGGGAGGAGCACAAGCACCCATTATCAGGAAACACACAAGCAAACTGTACCCCCACCGTTATATATCTCCACATAATGTTCTAATGCATGCTCACATAGTTAAATACATACAAGGCAACAAGAAGAGTGAGCAAGCTACCTAGATTCGTGCTTGTGGTTACAACAAATGTGCACTATACACACGAGTCGTGAGCGCAGCCTAATGTCACGCTTGTGTGCAGTTTCCAACAAGAACATGAGCGCAACACAAACCCATGTCACGCTCATTTTATATCTAAAAGTAACAGTGGCCAAGCACTGTCGCAGTGGCTCAGCATGTCCTGCCCTATTTACCTGGCCTAAATTAACGAATCCAGATCTAAGTAGGGCAGAAAGGGCTGCCTTTAATTGTAATAGTGGCTCAGTACTTTCTGACCTGAAGTATCAAAGTTGGATTTAAGTAAGGCTGCCATTAATACTGGCTCAGCACTTCCTGTCCTAAATTAGTGAACTGAGCTTCAAGTAAGGTCATAAAGGCTGCGAGTAATGGTAAGAGTGGATCAGCACTGTATTAGTGTCCCAGCACTTTCTATCCTATTTACCTGTACTAAGTTATCAAACCCGGATGTACGTAAAGCAGAAAAGGCAGCAGGAAATAGTGACTCAGTACTTCCTGCCATAAATTAGCGACCTGAGATTTAATTAGATTGAAAAGATTGCAGGTAATGGTAACCGTGTCTCAGCACTTTCTACCCTATTTACCTGTCCTCAGGGCACAAGTCCTAAAAAAAGAAGTGGGGGGTACTAACCTAATTAATCAGTATGCAAGTGAAATCACGGCGCGTGACATCGGGGCGCGTGACATCACAGCGCGTGACATCACAGGAAGGGGCATCACAAGAAGTGGCATCAGATCTTAAGCCCTCACATATATGTTTAGCAGGTCTATCATGAGTACATTTGAGCACATTTCGAGTATGCTTGCAAACCCTCATGATATAGGCAGAAGATTCACACTTTTGTAAGCTTCACATAAACCAATGTTGACTTTTGTCAGCGTAAAGCTTTCTCTACCCATAGTGCTTTAAAGAAAAAATAGTGATATTTAAATTATTACAACACCTCCTCAGGGGTAGTATGCGCTATATAAATGATATTTATTTTGTGCAAATACTGAGAAAGATGGACACATCTGAAGTTCTTACAGTGCATGCATGCATACCTTCTTAACAGAGCCATAACAAAGTAACAAAGTGAAAAGATGCCTCTCTTAAGTATGTGTGAAGTATGTGTGAAGTGCTAACAAGTTTGAACCTTTGTTTCCCATCTGCGGCATTTGCTTCTAGGTGTGAGGCTCCTGAATGCTGCCAGCCAGGAGACTCGAACAGAAGGAGGCCTGATGACCCCTCAGAATAGGCCATTGTTATGGGCCCAGAAGGAGTCAGAAATAAGAAAGCCCTGTCTGCGCCTGCACGTTGTTGCACGTTGTTGCTTGTTGCTTGTTGCGATCGAAAGCAGATAACAACGTGCAGGCGCTGCTGAAAGTGTCCCGGTGTTTGGAAATTACACCGGGATGAATTCAGCATCTTTTTCACTGGGGCCATCTTCTTGGCAGGGTGGACGGCGTCCACCCTGTGAAATAAGTGGGTGGACGCCGTCCACCCGCGTGTACCCCCGACTCGTGCCCTGCCTGTCCTAAATTATCAAACCCAGATTTAAGTAAGACAGAAAGGGCTGCAGGTCATGGTAAGAGTGGCCCAGCACTGTAGTAGTGGCTCAGCATTCCCTGCCCTATTTATCTGGATGAAATTATCGAATTCAGATCTAAGTAGGGCAGAAATGGCTGCCGTTAATTGTAAAAGTGGCTCAGTACTTTCAGCACTCAGGTATCAAACTTGAATTTAAGTAAGGCATGACAGGCTGCTGGTAATAGTGTCTCAGCACTTGCTGTCCTATTTGCTTATCCATTACACACCTCCTGAGCCCAGAAGAAATCTGGACTTGAGTATCTAGTTGCATAGCGGCACCAGTGGCTTAACAAAAGCCCCCACATTGCAGAGTGTAGTGACCTGCTGGTCACTGTTCTAGTCTTTCCTTGTACCAGCCATTCCCTGAGGGCTGGCTTACACTCTACCCCCACCCATCCAACATAGGCGTCACTGGACATGTGCCCCTGATAATAAAAGGGGCTGGGTGCATGTGCCCTGGGCCAGTTCTACCAACTACATTCCAGTGTCTGTGTCATCCTTCTAAGTGCATGGGTGCATAGGGCCCCACAACATTACATTGGCGACAAGCGGGCTGGACCACCGTCCTAAAGATAATATGAAGGGAGAAGCAGCTCCATGCAGTTCTAGAGAAGTTCTATAGAAGCACACAAGTGCATGGCAAGGCCGTGACAATTAACAGGGAGAGAGAGAGAGTGACTGGCAGTGCGCTGCACTGGAAGCAACTTGAGAACAGCAGTGCATAGAGAAAGAGAGAGCCACATGCCCTAGTGGATAACAAGTGTTGGAATAGGGATAGACGGGGAACACCACAGAGTAAAAGATCCTCCAGCTGGCCACAGATGCCCCTGCCAAGAAACGTTGCCGGGCTTATGAAGATGCTGTGGTGCTGCCTGGTGGCTATGGGTAGTCACCGCAGTAGTTAAGTATCCATAGGGACAGAGGAAATGGCCTGCAGCGCAAATAGGCCTACTGTGGCCCAGAACTGCAAAGGTGTGAGCACCAAGCGGGCAAGAACAGGCAAGGAGACTAAGCAATGCTGCCCCATGGGAGAAATGACTGTGCATGGAACAATGAACTGCAGCAGTAAGGACATAGGTGGTTAATGCACCAGGATGCCATGCGGTGTTCAGGGCAACAGCCCCAGGTGGCAAGTCCACACAAGACTGAAGAAAGTGCGCAGCAGGTGCATCCAGTGATGTAAGGACGGCACCACAGGAGGAAGAACCGGGTCCGCAAGGCACCAGAAGTAGGAGTACCCTCAAGTGATGGATGAAGGGCACACAGTCAGAGGCGAACCGAACACAGACACAGAGAGGATGATTGTCTGGGCTGGAGCCCGAGAGTGAGCACCCTGCGAGGAAGAGGGCCCAGGTTGTCACAAGGGGTGACAGATCCTGTGAAGCCGGCCTGAGTGGAGGCTGCAAAGAGAGAGCCACGTCGGCATGGTATTGAGGTGCCAGGAACGTGTCCTCAAGAGAAGAGACCTGCAAGAGTTCAGAAGATGACCTGCAAGAGGTCAGAGGATGACCAGTGAGAGGTCAGTGAAGATGACCGGCGAGAGGTCAAAGAAGATGACCAGCAAGAGAGCAGAGGAGATGACCTGCGAGAGGTCAGGAGATGACCTGCGAGAGGTCACAGGGTGACCAGCGAGAGGTTAGTGAAGATGACCAGTGAAAGAGCAGAGAAGATGACCAGCGAGAGGTCAGAGAAGATGACCTGCAAGAGGTCTGAAAAGATTGACCTGAAGTCAAAGCATGAAGACCTAGGAGAGGTTGTGAAAGGAAGTAGGTCACGACGAGAGGTCTGGTCACCGGACAAGGAGAATGCATTGTCCCAGGGGTAGGACAGGGCCTGGGAGATCTGTGTGAAGTGCACGTCACATGGAGAGGCCTGGTCAGAGAAGAAGAGCAAGACAAGATGGCACCAGACCGCGTCGCGAAGTGAAAGAACAAGGAAAAGGAAATCGTGTGGCAGAAGGCCACCGCAGAAGGAGTTCAAAGAAAGAAGAGAAGAGAAAGAAGAAGAGAAAGGAAAGAAAGGAAAGAGGAGTATGTGATTAGACATCTGGCACACCTCAAGATAGAGAAGACGATGGTGTGCAAGAACATCCGGAGTGTAGCACGATACCTTGGTAACATCGGTGGCACCATGAGAGGCTGGCTATCCCGAATTCTTCAGTACCACCAAGCAAACCTGGCTCCTGCAGATGTGAGCAAGCTGAATCATTGGTAACATCCACCTTTGGGGTCGCATAGGAGGCTGGATGGTGGTTCTGCTTGTAAGTCCTGAGTGACCTCGGAGGTGAGGTCTAGAAGAGGATCCGACCACGCCACACCAGACCGTGGCGATCCAGGGGCAAGGGCCTCAGGAATTACCGGTGAGAGCGGAGTCCCGACACAAGAGATGAGTCTACAGCAGCTCACCCGCAAGTCCCAGGAAGACGTAGATCTTGTATAGTAAGCTGGTTCTTTGAAAGGCCATCCTATCAATGGCGGTGCACCCGAGTCTGGATGGCAGGAGTAATCCTATCCAGAAACAACTACCCTCCAGGTGGAGCAAGGGACTTGAAGGTGGGACTCGTAGCGCTCCCTCCATGAACCTGGAGGGTGGCATTGGAGTGACACGGCGAAGTACACCCAGTCCAGTGGAAGCCTGGTGAAGAGAGCCTTCGGGACATCCTGTGAGAGGGGAACACCTGGGAGAGGGGCATACTGGTGAGAGAAGGATATCTGTAACTATTCCACCACTAAGCAGCTGGAGGCACTGTTGCCTTGACGATGATTAAACAACAGCAACCAAGATGTCATCCGTCATCGGATGCTTGATGTTCGTGGAGCCAGGACGTATTTTGTGAAAACGTAACATCTGCCAGATTTACTATTACTCCATATATATAGGTGTCAACTTCCACGCCTTGAGTCTAGGGAAGACCAGACCCGCAGTGCACCACTGAACTGTGCCAAATAGAACTGGTGGTCCTAGCTTCAGCTGTACCATTGTCCTGTTCTGAAAGCAGCTGAATAGACTCAGTGGAAGTTTTCGATTTGTTGTTTTATTCTCTCCCCAGGTTGGAATTTGTTGTCCAAGTTTTAATAAAGTTTGGAAGGGATGTAGTGACCTGCTGGTCAGTGTTCTAGTCTTTCCTTGTACCAGCCACTCCCTGAGAGCTGGCTTACACTCTACCCCCACCCATCCAACACAGGCGTCACTGGACATGTGACTCTTATAATAAAAGGGGCTGGGCGCACTTGCCCTGGGCCAGTTCTACCAACTACATTCCAGTGTCTGTGTCATCCTTCTAAGTGCATGGGGGCCTAGGGCCCCACAGCATTACAGGAGGTCCCCCAAGCTCCGGAGGCCCCTTCCTGCATTGTCATGCCCCTGGCCTGAAAGCTTCGGACTGGATCCGGAACATAGGGGGCCACCTGCATGTACTTTGCAGGGTGGCTCACTCAAGTTACGTTACGCCAGTGAGGGACACAGTTGTGAAGCTGAAGAGTGAGACCTGGTGAAAACAAAGGTTTTATTGGTCAAAAATCACAAATACAAAACAAAATCAAGTCTAAAAATGGGGCAGAACAGATTTTATTTCATCCTTAAAAAAAGTCCTGCTACCTGCAGGCTTGTAAGAAAAAAACTGAAGTCCGGCATCCCAGAGTCACTATAAAATGAGAACCCTTATTGATAACACGCTGAGCACAGCAGGGGATCAATTAATTCATAGCCAACACGGTCAATATCAGGACAGCATGTTTCCAACTGCAGTCCTCATTAATTGATCAGAAAATGACTTCACTTGGGGGCCTGGAGATTGTGGAGGAGAGTGCTGTGGAAGAGAGACTGTTTCTGAGACTGTGTACACGAAAGTGACCAATGAAATTGTCGTCTTGCGATTAGCTTTCTAAAGAAAGACCACAGTAGAGGATATGAGGATGCTCCTATGTAAAGAGAAGCCCTAGCAAATAGAAGCTCTAGCAATGAAGTCAGTGGTTGGAAGAACTAGAAGCAAAGAGTGGCCAGTCAAAGTAAGAACCCTCACAGAGATACCATTTACTTCTCACATAAACAGGCTCCCACGTGTAAAGGGTGGCAGATGTAAAGAAAGGCTGTAGAATAGAAACTCCTCAAACTGTAACATTTTCCTGAATTGAGCTTCTCATTGGATTCCAGCTCTAGAAGGCTGCACCAAGATCAGTATCAGATGCATCTGTCTGAATGAAGAAAGCATTGTTTAAAGATTAAGAACCTCATTTATGAGGCCCCTTGCGCCATCGGAACGTCACTTTTTGTGACGTTCCATGGCGCCGGAGCCTGCTCCATATTTACGGGGCAGCACTAAGCCACTTTTTTTGGTTTAATGCTGCCTCGTAAATATTGTCCCCTTCAACGCAGTTTTCTGCATTAAAGGGGCGTGCAATGCGTGTTTCTGGGGGCGTTCCCAGCAACATCCATGGCATTTTGACACTGCCCCAGATTTACGAGAAATCGTAAATCTGAGGCAGCACCAAAAACGTACGCCTCCCTAGGGAAGGCATAAGGGAGGCACAATGAGGAGAAATATATTTATTTCTCCTCGTTTTACCTTTTTCTATGTGTGCTGCATTCTGCAGCACATATAGAAAAAGGAGAAAGCCTCTTGTGATTGTTTTTGCATAGGAAGGTTTCTCTTCCTGCACAAAAACAATCATCCCCTTAATGCAGGCACCCTTGCACCATGGTGCAAGGGTGCCTGCGTTGGCGCATGGCAGCCTATTGTGCGCCGGCGACGGGGAAAAGGATAGGAATGCGCTGAATCTTAGAGATACGGCGCATTCCTGCCCTTTTCTTTTGCCGTAGGGCAGCGCAGCAAGAAGACCTGCGGTGCTGCCCTATGGCAAAACCTCATAAATGAGCCCCTAGGGAACGTCATTTTTTGTGAAGTTCCGTGGCGCAGGAGCCTGCTCCATATTTACGGGGTAGTACTAAGCCACTATTTTGGGCTTAATGCTGCCTGGAAAATATTGTCCCCTTTAACGCAGTTTTCTGCGTTAAAGGGACGTGCAATGGGTGTTTCTGGGGGCGTTCCCAGCAACATCCATGGCATTTTGACACTGCCCCATATTTACGAGAAATCGTAAATCTGAGGTAGCGCCAAAAACGTTTGCCTCCCCAAAGCGTGTGAAGAATTTTTGACTTTCATGACAATGCATATTTGTCGAAACATATAGTTAAGGTTTCCTTTTCCTTTTTCGCCCTGTCGGTAAGTAGTAAGGACAAATTGTGGGGATGCAGACTTTATCGATCCAAAGCCCTCTGTCTGAATGGCCCAGTAAATTCCTGCCCCTGCCTAACACTTTCTTTTAAACTGTGTTTATTGGCATTTCCTTTGTACTTCTACCAATCATATAATCACATTTCTGCACATGTAACTTTAGTAGCAACATTACACACACAGCATGGCATTACCCAATAGCTACATTGCAAGCAGTCCGAGCATCTTTAGGCTTTGTCAGGTAGCTTGAGGAGGATCATACAGCTAAACAAAGCCAACAGTGCTGCAGGCATCCCAAAGGCAGTCTTCAGGTGCTCTTGCGACAGTTTATGCACGAGTGCAAGGCCCAGATGTGTGGCTCGTGCAATGCTTTCTGAAGATCACCCCATATTGAGTCATGGAACGAGCAGGTGTGTGAGGCTTATACTATTATATACGTACCAAAGCCAACTAAACAATAGGTCAAAAGAAAAAGAAAAAAGAACGGGAAAGAACTCTTAAACTGCTGTCTCTAGGTGGCAGCTGCAAACATCCGCAGATAAAAGTGTCGACATAATTTAGGACTGGCCACCAGTGACCCTGGGGAGGGGGCGTGGGCTCCAGGACTACCAATGTCTGAGGAGCACCAAGTATCAGAGTCCTAACTGGGTGGTCGCGGGCATTGTCCATGGTCACTTATCTGTCATCTGGGTCGGCCTCAGCCTGCTTGTCATGCTCTCCAAGCCTGGTCCCGCTCCTTTTGTGGGGCTCTCCCAAGCCTCCACCATCTCTGTCCGCAGTCCAGCTATCGGGGGCCTATGCACTCCCCTGGCTTACTCCCTTTGTAGCATTCGCTCCGCTGCCCTGGTCCATGTGGTCACGTCTTTCTCCCACATCTCCACCCCAGGGCCCATTCTGGACTTCCAGGCCATCACTATCCACCTCTTGGCTAGGAAAAGAACAAAATCTTAGAGCCTGTTGCCGACTTTTTGGGGTTTGCGCTGGCGGAATGCTCCCAAGAGGCACTTCTTCAACTTGCATGTCAGAGTGCAGTTGAGTGTGGTATTCAGCCTATCTAGCACCTTGCCCCAGTAAGTTTGCAGTTGGGGGCACCCCCATTTCATATGGTAAAAGTTGGCATCGTGATGCACCCTGCACCACCGTATATAGCCCTAATTCTGTACAGCGTCAGATACATCATGTGGGTATAATTAAATTGTATATATTTCAGGCGAGTTTTTCTGGACACCTTTTTAGGATACGCCAGCCTTCTTTGCCACTCTGGGTCTGTGAATTTGTGGCCTACCACCCTCTCTTATTTGGCCATAAGCACATCAATGAGTTTCCGGACCATCCCTTAATGTCTTGTAGAACCATGTCACAAGATGCCGGGCTGATTTCCTCGGCACCAGTAGATGGAACACTGCGTGGGTCAGAGGCTCCTCCCTCTTTCCCATAGGTCTCTGCCTCTATCCCATAGATCTCTGAATGCCCTCATCAGGTCCTCATGGGTGAGGATCTGGCATTGGGGGCAGTTCATGTTGCACCGTCATCTCCTCAATGTGAAAATATGGAAACAGTCTCCCACTGTTACGAGTCCGACGGCAGTCCACTCGAATAGTTGTACATCCATGAAGAAGGATAAAAGATCACCATGAGGGAGTCCCACGAGCAGTAGAGCAGGGGCATAGAGGGGGTTTCCTTCAGTTTGCCTCCAACATTCAAGACCAGCGTGTGGGATCTTCACTGTCGGCTGGAGCAGCTTTGTCAGCAAGGATCCTTGGTTTGGCTCCAGTCCAATAGGACTCCGTCTGATTTGCACCATCAGCCATCGAGTGACCCATTGGAGCTGGGCCACAATAAAGTATAGTTCACAGTATGGGGCTCCCAACCAGCCCTCAAACGGTGGTCTCCGAAGGGTTTCTAGGGGCACTGGGGTGGCCTCTGTCCCAAATCAGCTGCCTGAGAAGAGAGTCCAACTGTCAGAACCAGAATACGGGCACCCCAACCAGGAGATTAATGAAATAGTAGAGTAACCATAAGAGCATCACCATCCTAGAAACCACAATGCATGCCATGGTAGCCAATTTGTGCGATCTCCAGAAGGAAACACATGATTTAAGGGAGCGCAAGGCCCCCTAGATTACTCTCCCACAGGTCCTCTAGTATGTGGTATGTATGGATACCCAGGTACTTGAAGGTGGTGGGGGCCCATGCCAGCCCGGGAGGGAGGCCTGGCGATGGTAGAAAACCATAGGCAACTGGAAACAGGCAGATATTGGCTCGATTCACCCGCTAGCCTGAAAGGGCATCAAACTCCTCAAGGAGGTGTACCACATAATTGGCATCTGAGGTTCCATCTGCCAGATAGAGCAATAGGTCATCAGGATAGAGCAATACTGTAGGAGAGTAGGATCTGCTTCACATGGGTACCCCCACTTTTTGCTGATGCTTCACTGTTTTTCGACATTAGTCTGGCTGGGGCCCTGCTAATCAGAACCCCAGCCTAGCTGCTTCCTCTCTAAAATGGTTTCCATGTGCCTTAGGCACATCACTGATTGGAATCTGGAGTGCCCTTATAAGTCCCTAGTATATGGTATACTATGTACCAAGGGCATAGGTACCTCAGAGGCCTACCAGGGGCTGAGGCATGTATTATGCCACCCCTGGAAGGCCATCCAAACTGACACCACAGGTCTGCTACTGCAGCCTGGGTAAGGTGGTGCATGCACCCCTTACTGTGATATAGGTTACCTATATCACTAAATACATACACACATATAAACCTATAAGTCACTCCTAAGGCAGGCCTTATCAATCCTAAAGGCAGAGTGCATGGTTCCTATGTGAGAGGGTGCCCCTGCATGAGCAGGGCCCCTCTGCAGCGTTCAGAGACCCTTCTCTGATGCTGTTTGTAGTGCAGCCTGACCATATACTCTTAAGCGCATTATAACCTCGCGTTAAATGCTAACTTTGGAATGGCTGCACCTAAACATGTCGTGTTTGGTGTCAAACATCTTGGAATACTACCCCCCGCCAATTCTGGCGGCGGGGGTAGCATTCCACCCTTCTAGAGGGAAAGACATGTTAACTCTGGCTAGCCCGGTAACTTCTTTCCAAAGCCCTGGCATCACAAAATGGATGCTGCTGCCACAGACACGAGTCTGGCCTCCTGCTGCTGGACGAAACTCCGGCAGGGGAGGCCTGGACAATAGGTTTCCTGTCCCAGGGAGGTGTGACCACCTCCCCAGACAGAATAATGTGTATTGGGGCTGGGCGGGAGCACTTTCGGGTGCTTTGAAGTCCTGCACTGGGGGCACACTTGGTGTCCCTGTGCATACCCCAGTTCAAACCGGATCAGGGGCTTGCAGCCCCTGCTTTGGCGTGAACTGGACAAAGGGAAAGGGTGTAGCCACCCCTCTGCCCTGACCCACCCATAGGTGGGGCCACAGAGTAGTCCAACCCCTATCCTTAGTATAAGTATAGGAACCCAGTCCTTAGGACTTTAGATTATCCCTGGACGAAACTCTGAAACTGATCCTGGACCTTCGACGCTCTACTCACGATTAGAGGACAGAAGAATCTCCCTTGGGGTCAAGGAGTGACTCCCCTGCTTGGCAGGCACCAAAGAAGCATCTGTCCGGTTCGCATTTCTGAAGCTCCCGCCGGACGCCGAAGTCATCGCATCACCAGAGGTGGATTCTCAGACTTCCCCGAGACTACCCTGAGTCCCCAGCAAAGCTGAGGCCCGTGGCTATCGTGGGTGACTTGAGACCGTGACCCCTGGACACTGAGCACATTTGCAAGTGCATCCTCTTCTGGGTCTCCCTCGAAGTCGTGCTTTGGGCTCCGAGTAGCCCTAGCCTCCAGCACCAACTGCACCGAAGATCACTGGCCTCCACTCCACAAGTGTCCTGTGAGCCAGATCCACGTGCGGCGTCTCGAGGCTCCTTCGCGATCGCTAGCCCGTTGGCTAGTAGCCCTTAACGAAGGCCAATCTTTTCTAACTTGGCATCCTGGTTGCTCCAGGCCTGCCCTCACTTACCTTCGCTGGGTGAGTTCCCCAGACCTTGCTGGTCTGCACCATCGACGATCTTCCTCTGCATCAAGACTTGCCGTTGCCAAGGCTTGTTGGGTCCAATCCGGTCGCCGACACCTCAGCACTCGACAGACATCGTGTACCAGCCCGAATCCTGCTCCTGGTCACCGACAACGCCTCCTGGACCTCGTGGCTGAAGAGTCAAGACGACCGTCAATGCACCTGAAGCACTCGACATCGGTGGGCATCTGTCCATCGCCTTCCTGGTCACTGGCTAGTGACCCAGACTCTGTCCCCTCTGCTTTCAGGTTCTTCAGAACTCCGATCCACTCTTGGATCCACCCGGACACTTTTCACTTGGTCGCCAGCAGCACTTTGCAGCAGATCGCCATTCAAATCGGCAGACGAAACCCGACCCCGAAAGGCACCTATGCACCCGGCTTCCCTGGGTGAGGTAACACGAGTACTCCGGTGCTCCCGTGGGTAGAGACTCTTCAAAGTCCTAGATCTCAAAGGGTTTGCTCCAAGTCCTCCTTTAAGTGTCCCTTTTCTTTAATTTCCTGATCGCGACTTTCTCCATAGAAGTCAACGGCGTATCGCGGTTGTGTATTTACACTGCACGCGTCCCCGTGGGTCCCCTGTGTCACTACCTTGGGTGGTTCCTTGTGGTCCAAGCACTTCTAGAGGCTCTAGGCCTAGTGTCTAGTTCAGTCGTGGTTCTTATACCACTTTATTGGTATATGGTTTGGTACGCCCCTAGGGCCCAAACGTGTATTTGTGCTATTACTGTGTTTAAATAACTTCTAACTTATGTACTTCGAACTCTAGCCTCATAAAGAGACTAGAGGGGTGTGTTTAGTAATAAATACATATATTTTGAATATATACCTGGTGTGGTGCTCTTTCATTTGATCACTCAAGAGATTATAGACTGGTAAAACAAGCTGCTTTACATTCCTTCAAGACTTAGCCTGAAGGCTGCTCTCCATAGCTACCACTAGGATAGCTTTCAATAAGGTTGTCTTTAACCTATCTCCAATAAGGGGTTGTTTGGACTGGTGCAAGGTGCCCACTATAATTAGTGGACAGCATATACCAGGCCAACTTCTCACATTGGTGTGCAGCGTGTGGGATTCCAGCTTGCTATTGTTTTACCAGATAATCTCAATTGAATTGATCAACTGAAAACCACTAAAGGTACCTAAGGTACATATAATTTAAGCTTAGAATACAGTAAGTTCTACTGAACTTAGAGTTGTGTGTTAAGGGATAGCACACCCTTTCTACAACTCAAGAGAGTTTAGTAGGCCACACTAGAGTAGGTAGTGCATACACCACACCACACTAGTAATGTCTTTAAGGGTAGGATCTAAAGAATCCTTGCAGGAAGCCACTGAGCTTCCACCCTCCAAGTATGATACACTCCCATTCTTGGAATTGAGAGCTTTATGCAACTTGAGAAAAATAAGGACAGGCCAAAGCCCCACCACCCAACACCTCAAGGAGTTGTTGGTGGCTTATGACCTTAGTAAGCCCTTGGGGACTGAAGGGGTAGGAGCTGAGGGTGGGGCAGATGATGAGGATGGGACCAGGGGTACCAATACCCCCAGCCCCCCTCTGAAACTGGCCAGGAGGGCGACAATGGCCCTGACCTGGATAATCCAATCCCTCCTGAGGAAGATGAAGAGGATGATCAGAATGATGCCCTCTTTGTCCCCCAGGAAGGATTATGAGTGTGCCCAGAAGGTCTAGGTCTCCTTCTCAGGAGTCTAACCACTCTGGCACCTCCATAGGGAGCTCTGTCTCATCTCATAGGAGGGAATCCTCTCATGAGAGAAGAAAGAGGCTGGTTCAATATGAGGAAGCTCAGCTTGAAATAAAAAAAGAAGCAACTGGCTATAGACAGATAGTCCCTAGATCTCTTTAGAGAGAGAAGAAAGTTGGGACTAGAGTCCCATGGTGGCAGCCATGTCCCTAGAGATAGGGAAAGGTCCTATGACCATAGGAACCTGAGCAAGATTGTCCCTCCCTATCAGAATGGGGATGACATCCACAAGTGGATAACTGCTCTAGAGAGGGCCTGTAAGGTACAGAAGGTCCCTCAGGAGCAGTGGGCAGCAATCTTGTGGCTCTCCTTTGCAGACAAAGGTAGAGATAAGCTCCTCACTGTTAGAGAGGAGGATGCTGATAATTACAAGGTCTTGAAGAGTGCTCTTATTGATGGGTTTGGCCTAACCACTGAACAGTACAGGTTGAAGTTCAGAGATACCCAAAAGCACAGACTCAAGACTGGGTAGACTATGTGGATTGTTCTGCCAAGGCTCTGGAAGGCTGGTTGATGGGCAGTAAGGTGTGTGACTTCTCAGGATTGTACAATCTGATAATGAGGGAGCAGATTCTTAATAACTGTCAAAATCAGCTGTTGCATCAATACCTGGTAGACTCTGATCTGACCTCTCCCCAAGAATTGGGAAAGAAGGCAGACAAATGGGTCAGAACCAGGGTGAAGCAGAAGGTACAGAACCAAGGTGGGGAAACCAAGAAGCAAGATGCTAAGAACTCTGAAAAGGGTGGGGAGAAGGGTAAAGATCAAAAGTCTTCATCAGGCCCCCAAAATCTTCTTCTGGTGGGGATTCACAGTCTACCAAAGGGAAAGGCCAAAGAAAACCATGGTGCAAGGTCTGTAAGCAAAAGACCCACTGGACCAGTGATTGCACCAAGTCCAAAGACTCCAGTCCAGCACCAACCAATGCCCCTAAGGCACCTGTTCCCCCTAGTACAGTTGGTGGGAGTGCTCCAGCCAAGGGTTTAGTAGGGTTCACCCTGGGTACTGAGTTGGGCTCTGACCTAGTCAGAGAACTGACTCAGGCTGTGTTAGTCTGTGATGGAGGCATGGATGTGACCTCCACTGTGAGTCCCAGTAATCTGGGCAAGTACAGACAACAGCCTTTAATCAATGGACGTGAGGCTTTGGCATTTAGGGACACAGGGGCAAGTGTCACAATGGTGACAGAAGACCTTGTGAATCCTGGGCAAGTTATACTTGGTGAGATGTACCAAGTGACCAATGCTAGCAATGTCAGAACAGACCATACTCTGGCAGTTGTTAACTTCTCCTGGGGAGGGGTAACTGGCCTTAAGAAGGTTGTGGTAAGTGCAAACCTACCAGTCGAATGCTTGCTTGGCAATGACTTAGAGACTTCTGCTTGGGCAGAAGTGGAGCTCAGGACCCATGCAGAAATGCTGGGGATCCCTGCAGATGTGTTTGCTGTGACCAGGTCACAAGCCAAAATGTCTAGCACTGAACAGGCCTTGGATTCTGGAAGAATGGACCAAGTGCCTTCCAAGAGGAGGAGTAGTAGGGTTAAGGCAGTGCCTTCCCCCTTGGCTCAGGAGGAAGATCAGTCCCTTGAGGGGGATGATCTCAGCCCTGAAGAAGGAACTGTCCCAGAGGAACTTGAACCTGACCAGGTTGAGTTCTTGGGGACAGGGGGACCTTCTAGGGCAGATCTGAGCCAGGAGCAGCAGAGCTGCCCCTCCCTTGAACCCCTCAGACAGCAAGCTGCTGCTGAGGCTGCTGGGAAAGCTAGTGGTCCCCATACAGTGTATTGGGATGATGGACTCCTGTACTCAGAGAGTAGAGACCCCAAGCCTGGTGCTACCAGGAGGTTGGTTATACCTCTGAAGTTCAGGGGCTTCCTATTGACCCTAGCCCATGATATTCCCTTAGCAGGTCACCTGGGCCAGAACAAGACTTGGGACAGAATTGTCCCTCACTTTCACTGGCCCCACATGTCTGAAGACAGCAAGGAGTTTTGTCGCTCCTGTGTAACCTGCCAAGCCAGTGGCAAGGCAGGTGGCACTACAAAGGCCCCCTGATACCACTACCTGTGGTGGGGGTGCCCTTTGAAAGGGTAGGGATTGACATTGTTGGTCCCATGGATCCCCAAACAGCCTCTGGGCACAGGTTTATCCTGGTGGTAGTGGATCATGCCACCAGGTACCCAGAAGCTATTCCCCTCAGGACCACTACAGCACCTGTGGTGGCAAGGGCCCTCCTGGGAATTTTCTCAAGAGTGGGCTTTCCTAAGGAGGTAGTATCAGACAGGGGTGCTAACTTCATGTCTGGGTACTTAAAAGCAATGTGGAAGGAGTGTGGAGTGACTTATAAGTTCACCACACCCTATCACCCACAATGCAATGGTTTAGTTGAGAGATTCAACAAAACCTTGAAGGGCATGATTAAAGGGCTCCCAGAAAAGCTTAGGCGTAGATGGGACATACTCTTGCCCTGCCTTTTATTCGCATATAGGGAGGTGCCTCAGAAGGGGGTTGGTTACAGCCCTTTTGAACTTCTGTTTGGCCACCCTGTGAGGGGTCCACTGTGCTTGGTGAAGGAAGGATGGGAGTTACCTCTCAAGCCCCAAAGCAAGATATAGTGGACTATGTACTTGGTCTCCGCTCCAGGATGGCTGAGTACATGAAAAAGGCAACCAAAAACCTTGAGGCTAGCCAGGAACTTCAAAAGGCCTGGCATGACCAAAGAGCTGTTCTGACTGTTTACCAGCCAGGACAGAAGGTGTGGGTGTTGGAGCCAGTGGCCCCAGCAGCTCTCCAAGACAAATGGAGTGGACCCCACACTATTGTTGAGCAGAAGGGTGAGGTCACCTACTTAGTAGACCTAGGAACACCCAGGAGTCCCCACAGGGTTCTCCATGTCAACAGGTTAAAACCATATGTGGACAGGGCAGACATGGGCTTGCTCATGGCTACTGATGAAGGGCAGGAGGAAGAGAGTGACCCACTCCCTGACCTGCTCTCACAGAACCCTGACGATGGGTCAGTAGATGGTGTAGCCTTGGCAGGCAGCCTCACTACCCAGCAACAAACTGATTGTAGACAAGTTCTCAATCAGTTTAGACATATGTTTTCACTGACACCCAGTCAGACCACCTGGTGCACTCATGAAGTGGACACTGGGGACAGTCTGCCTATTAAAAATAAGATTTATAGGCAACCTGACCATGTCAGGGACTGTATCAGGACTGAAGTCCAGAAAATGTTGGAATTGGGAGTTATTGAACCCTCAGATAGCCCTTGGGCTAGTCCAGTGGTCCTTGTGCCAAAACCTCACACCAGTGGTGGAAAAAGAGAGATGAGGTTTTGTGTGGACTACAGGGGTCTCAATGCAGTCACTAGGACTGATGCCCATCCAATACCAAGGGCAGATGAGCTCATAGATACTTTGGCCTCAGCCAAATATCTCAGCACATTTGACTTGACAGCTGGCTACTGGCAGATCAGACTAGCTGATACTGCAAAGCCCAAAACAGCATTCTCAACCCCTAGTGGGCATTATCAATTTGTGGTAATGCCCTTTGGTCTGAAGAATGCACCTGCCACTTTCCAGAGGCTGGTGAATACAGTTCTCACAGGCCTGGAAGCCTATAGTGCAGCATATCTAGATGATATTGCTGTTTTTAGCTCCACCTGGGAGGATCACCTGGTCCACCTCAGGAATGTTTTACAGGCCCTGCAAAAGGCAGGCCTGACTATCAAGGCCACTAAGTGCCAGATAGGGCAGAGTCAGGTTGTGTACCTGGGCCACCTTGTGGGTGGAAGCCAGGTTCAACCTTTGCAGAGCAAGATCCAGACCATCCTGGACTGGACTGCTCCCACTACCCAGACTCAGGTGAGAGCCTTCTTAGGCCTGACTGGGTACTATAGGAGATTTGTCAAGGGGTATGGATCAATAGTGACACCCCTGAATGACTTAACTTCTAAGAAAATGCCCAAAAAGGTTCAGTGGACAGTTAGCTGTCAAAAGGCATTTGATGACCTGAAGCAGGCCATGTGCACTGCTCCCATTCTACAGAGTCCTGATTACTCCAAGAAGTTCATTGTTCAAACTGATGCATCTGAATTGGGGGTAGGGGCTGTACTGTCACAATTGAATGAAGAAGGTCAGGATCAGCCAGTAGCTTTTATTAGCAGAAGGCTGACCCCTAGAGAGAAACGTTGGTCAGCCATAGAGAGGAGGCCTTTGCTGTGGTCTGGGCTCTGAAGAAGTTGAGGCCATACTTGTTTGGTACACACTTCCTGGTTCAGACAGACCATAAGCCCCTCTTATGGCTAAAACAAATGAAGGGTGAAAACCCCAAACTGCTTAGGTGGTCCATTTCCCTACAGGGGATGGACTTTACAGTGGAACATAGACCTGGGAGTAACCATGCCAATGCAGATGGACTCTCTAGGTACTTCCACTTAGAACATGAAGACTTAACTGGGCAAGGTTAGTTTAATGTCCCTACGTTTGGGGGGGTTGTGTAGGAGAGTAGGATCTGCTTCACATGGGTACCCCCACTTTTTGCTGATGCTTCACTGTTTTTCGACATTAGTCTGGCTGGGGCCCTGCTAATCAGAACCCCAGCCTAGCTGCTTCCTCTCTAAAATGGTTTCCATGTGCCTTAGGCACATCACTGATTGGAATCTGGAGTGCCCTTATAAGTCCCTAGTATATGGTATACTATGTACCAAGGGCATAGGTACCTCAGAGGCCTACCAGGGGCTGCAGCATGTATTATGCCACCCCTGGAAGGCCATCCAAACTGACACCACAGGTCTGCTACTGCAGCCTGGGTAAGGTGGTGCATGCACCCCTTACTGTGATATAGGTTACCTATATCACTAAATACATACACACATATAAACCTATAAGTCACTCCTAAGGCAGGCCTTATCAATCCTAAAGGCAGAGTGCATGGTTCCTATGTGAGAGGGTGCCCCTGCATGAGTAGGGCCCCTCTGCAGCGTTCGGAGACCCTTCTCTGATGCTGTTTGTAGTGCAGCCTGACCATATACTCTTAAGCGCATTATAACCTCGCGTTAAATGCTAACTTTGGAATGGCTGCACCTAAACATGTCGTGTTTGGTGTCAAACATCTTGGAATACTACCCCCCCCCAATTCTGGCGGCGGGGGTAGCATTCCACCCTTCTAGAGGGAAAGACATGTTAACTCTGGCTAGCCCGGTAACTTCTTTCCAAAGCCCTGGCATCACAAAATGGATGCTGCTGCCACAGACACGAGTCTGGCCTCCTGCTGCTGGACTAAACTCCGGCAGGGGAGGCCTGGACAATAGGTTTCCTGTCCCAGGGAGGTGTGACCACCTCCCCAGACAGGATAATGTGTATTGGGGCTGGGCGGGAGCACTTTCGGGTGCTTTGAAGTCCTGCACTGGGGGCACACTTGGTGTCCCTGTGCATACCCCAGTTCAAACCGGATCAGGGGCTTGCAGCCCCTGCTTTGGCGCAAACTGGACAAAGGGAAAGGGGTGTAGCCACCCCTCTGCCCTGACCCACCCATAGGTGGGGCCACAGAGTAGTCCAACCCCTATCCTTAGTATAAGTATAGGAACCCAGTCCTTAGGACTTTAGATTATCCCTGGACGAAACTCTGAAACTGAATCCTGGACCTTCGACGCTCTACTCACGATTAGAGGACAGAAGAATCTCCCTTGGGGTCAAGGAGTGACTCCCCTGCTTGGCAGGCACCAAAGAAGCATCTG
The DNA here is from genome assembly GCA_963921515.1 of Calotriton arnoldi. Taxonomy (NCBI): domain Eukaryota; kingdom Metazoa; phylum Chordata; class Amphibia; order Caudata; family Salamandridae; genus Calotriton; species Calotriton arnoldi. The sequence goes on along the minus strand of CAWUFW010016232.1, from coordinate 112,561 downwards.
TCCGGTTCGCATTTCTGAAGCTCCCGCCGGACGCCGAAGTCATCGCATCACCAGAGGTGGATTCTCAGACTTCCCCGAGGCTACCCTGAGTCCCCAGCAAAGCCCTGGACACCGAGCACATTTGCAAGTGCATCCTCTTCTGGGTCTCCCCCAAAGTCATGCTTTGGGCTCCGAGTAGCCCTAGCCTCCAGCACCAACTGCACCGAAGATCACTGGCCTCCACTCCACGAGTGTCCTGTGAGCCAGATCCACGTGTGGCGTCTCGAGGCTCCTTCGCGGTCGCCAGCCCGTTGGCTAGTAGCCCTTAACGAAGGCCAATCTTTTTCTAACTTGGCATCCTGGTTGCTCCAGGCCTGCCCTCACTTACCCTCGCTGGGTGAGTTCCCCAGACCTTACTGGTCTGCACCATCGACGATCTACATCTTCACCGAGACTTGCCGTTGCCAAGGCTTGTTGGGTCCAATCCGGTCGCCGACACCTCAGCACTCGACAGACATCGTGTACCAGCCCGAATCCTGCTCCTGGTTGCTGACAACGCCTCCTGGACCTTGTGGCTGAAGAGTCAAGACGACCATCAACGCACCTGAAGCACTCGACATCGGTGGGCATCTGTCCATCACCTTCCTGGTCACTGGCTAGTGACCCAGACTCTGTCCCCTCTGCTTTCAGGTTCTTCAGAACTCCGATCCACTCTTGGATCCACCCGGACACTTTTCACTTGGTCGCCAGCAGCACTTTGCAGCAGATCGCCATTCAAATCGACGACGAAACCCGACCCCGAAAGGCACCTATGCACCCGGCTTCCCTGGGTGAGGTAACACGAGTACTCCGGTGCTCCCGTGGGTAGAGACTCTTCAAAGTACTAGTTCTCAAAGGGTTTGCTCCAAGTCCTCCTTTAAGTGTCCCTTTTCTTTAATTTCCTAATCGCGACTTTCTCCATAGAACTCAACGGCGTATCGCGGTTGTGTATTTACACTGCACGCGTCCCCCGTGGGTCCCCTGTGTCACTACCTTGGGTGGTTCCTTGTGGTCCAAGCACTTCTAGAGGCTCTAGGCCTAGTGTCTAGTTCAGTCGTGGTTCTTATACCACTTTATTGGTATATGGTTTGGTACGCCCCTAGGGCCCAAACGTGTATTTGTGCTATTACTGTGTTTAAATAACTTCTAACTTATGTACTTCGAACTCTAGCCTCATAAAGAGACTAGAAGGGTGTGTTTAGTAATAAATACATATATTTTGAATATATACCTGGTGTGGTGCTCTTTCATTTGATCACTCAAGAGATTATAGACTGGTAAAACAAGCTGCTTTACATTCCTTCAAGACTTAGCCTGAAGGCTGCTCTCCATAGCTACCACTAGGATAGCTTTCAATAAGGTTGTCTTTAACCTATCTCCAATAAGGGGTTGTTTGGACTGGTGCAAGGTGCCCACTATAATTAGTGGACAGCATATACCAGGCCAACTTCTCACAAATACTATATGTTCTCAGTCCCCGTGATGCCTCTGCCTCTTCCCTCCAGCCTAAGCAGCTCTGCCAGCGGCTCGAAAGCTAAAGCAAACAGGAGGGGAGGTAAAATACATCCCTTAAGCATGCCTCAGTATATATCGTATTGCCGTAAAATTGTAGTGCCTGTTTTAACCCAGGCTGTCAGTTGGGTATATAACAGACACATCCATTTAACCCAGGTTTCTCCGAGACCTATTCGGAGAATGACCCCTCTAGGAAATCTGAACGGCCGGTGTCGAAAGCCTTCTTAAGGTCCGCAGACATAATCATGGCTCTAGGATTAAACTGCAGATCAGGGTGGTATATAATATGGTACAGCCACAGAAGGATAAGGGAGGTATTCCAGGCTGGTGTAAAGCAGTTCTGGTCCATATGAATTAGTGTCTGCAGTAATATAGTTATCAGTACTTTGATAAGGATTTTGAAATCCATGTTCAACATGCAAAGGGGGTGGAACACAGTAGTGGCAGCACCTGGAGTCCTAGCTTAGGAAGTGGGACCATGACCGCATCCCTAGTCGAGGCCAGCAAATCCCCTGATTTCAATGACTCAGTGTACCCTGCTTCTAACTTCGGGGCCAGCAGTCCCGCATGTGTGGAGTAAACTCGGCAGGCAGCCCCTCAGGTACCGGGGTTTTGCCCATGGCCCTGTCTTTAATGGTGCTTCTTATCCCTTGGTGTGTCACAGGGCCCCCCCAAGTCCTCTCACATTTCCTGTGGCAGGGTCCAGAACAAAAGTCACTCCAGGAAGGCACACCCCACCCCTGCCAGGATGGGTTCCAGGTGTCAGTACAATTCTATATAATAGTCCCTGAAAACTGCATTTATGGTCCTGGGGGAGTACAGCATTGTACCATCTGCACTTTAGGCAATATAAGGGCCTAATAAAAACTAAGTTAAAAATTAATTTTCCCTTTGGAGATGCTGCACACAATGCACCCACACTTAATCACTACACACATTCATCATCTACCAAACTATATCTGGTTAATACTCCACTCAGTTTGGGAAAAAAAGACAAATGTAACTGTCTTATTGCATTCCTTTCCAGAAAGTTGGTAACATAATGAACTGGTACAATTGTGATACACATTGGCTTTAAATATTTTGTATGTAGTTTTAAATTGTTTATTTTGTATATTTTTATTGAAACATTGTGGAATTGTTAATTAAATACGTGTATAAGTGCCTTAAACATCCTGAGTGGAGTATTAACTGGATATAGTATGGTAGATGATGAATGTGTGTAGTGATTAAGTGTGGGTGCCTTGTGTGCAGCATCTCCAAAGGGAAAATTAATTTTTAACTTTTGAGTTAACTGGTGCTCTGTCCCTTTGGAATAGACGAGCCCCTCTCCTTGTTTTTCAAGGCCTAATAAAAACAGCCAAAATGAAATTATTTTCGGAAAGCATAAGCGCAGCAAAAAACTCAAGTAGAGAACTTTTTAAAACAGTTAAATCTTTGTCTAAATTGAACACTGAGTGCTCTTGTAGTCCTGATGAGGTATTTTGCCATAAGCTGGCAACCTTTTTCCAGTCTGAAGTCAATTCTATCTATCAAACTTTTTCACCTTCCCTTAACTCACTAAGTGTAGATGATTTTTCAATGTACATGCAGGAATCTGACTCGCAAAACACTGTTACCCCTTCAGAACACCCACAATTCAGTGGTTTTTCCACTTTTACTAAGGAGAAACTTATTAGGCTTATTGGTCTCTTCAAATCTGAGGCTCCATCAGATCCTCAACCAACGGCTCACCTTCTACACCCCGAACCGCCAGCTTTGCTCCGCTGACCTCACCCTCGCCACCGTCCCTCGCATCCACCGAACGACCTCCGGTGGCAGATCATTCTCCCACCTCGCCACCAAGACATGGAACACCCTCTCCACCCACCTGCGACAGACCCAGGACCTGCTGACCTTCAGAAGACTTCTCAAGACCTGGCTGTTTGATCAGTAGCAGCATTCCCCCCCCCCCTTTAGCGCCTTGAGACCCTCACAGGTGAGTAGTGCGCTCTATAAATAGATTTATTGATTGATTGATTGATCCTTGTCCACCACAGGTTCTTAAACAAGTTGCCAACGTAGTTGCTGGACTGCTTATGGAACTTTTTAATGAGATATTGATCTCAGGGCAATTACCAAACATATGGAAAAAGGCCTCCATCTTGCCACTGATAAAGAAACCTTCCTTGGACCCAATGAAGATGGAAAGTCATAGGCCTATATCTCGCCTGCCTTTCCCAGCCAAAATTCTTGTGAAAGCACTGAATGAGGAGGTCTTAGCGTTTTTGGATGCTAATTTCTTGCTCAATCCCTCACAGTATAGCTTTAGAGCAAATCACTGTACTGAATCTGCCCTGGTAGCAGCCTCAGAGTAAGTTAGAATGGTAATCGATAAGGGTGGAAAAGTGGCACTGATTTTATTAGATCTCTCTGCAGCTTTCGACACGGTTCACCATTCAGTCCTCTTAAAACGTCTCCATCAGCTTGGGTTCAGAAACTCGGCTCTGACTTTGCTACGCTAATTTTTTAGCAATAGGCAGCAACAGGTGGAGCTGGGGGAAATGAGTCATCACCTTTCTATTTACCATGTGGTGTTCCTCAGGGTTCTCCCTCAGCCCCACGTGGTTTAATGTATATGTTAGCCCTCTCATCAAGCTCTTTCAATGTCAGGGACTAGCTGTGTTCTCCTACGCCGATGATACACAGATAGTGGTTTCTATCTCATCGGACGTAGATAAAGAGGCCAGAAATTTCTGTAACTGCATGTCCTAAGTGGCATTGTGGATGCAGAATAACTGTCTGAAATTGAATACAGACAAAACAGAAGTGCTGCTTTTTGAAAAGGAGACCTCATTCTGGAACGATTCAGGGTGGCCGTTGAGCCTAGGCACTCTACCTACTCCGGTCTAGAAAGTTCAAAATTTGAGAGTCATATTTGACACCGAATTATCCTTTTCGGAGCAAATAAACTCTATCACCTCATCTGTTTTTTTTGTGCTGAGGATTCTGAAAAAAATCTTCCCATTTATCCCCCATGACCTTCAGAAGACAGTTATATCAGCTCTTATTTTCTATAAGCTGGACTACGGCAATGCTCTGTATCTGGGTGCTCAGAAATCTGTGATAAGGATGCTACAGGCTCTGCAAAATGCAGCGGCGAGAATGCTTCTAAAAATTCCTAAATTTAGTCCTGTGTCTGAATCATTGCAAAGTCTTAATTGGCTTCCAGTAAGAAATGGATTATTTTTAAGGCCATGTGTATAGTTCACAAGGCCCGTCATCGGACCGGCCCAAAGTATCTACAAGATCGTTTCTCTTGGTATAAGCCAAATAGGAACCTTAGATATAGCTCCTTGTGCTTTGTTATCATTCCTAGATCAAACAAAGCAAGATGGGGGGGTAGGGCTTTCTCGATCTGTGCAGGTAAATGGTGGAACATACTCCCTCTCACTCTGCGAGGTCAATCCTCCCTGATGCAATTTAGGAAGCAGCTAAAAACATGGCTGTTTACTAAAGTAGTAAAATAAGCTGCCGCAAATGCCATGTCGCGTCTTCATGACTCACCAGCGTTCTGTCCGCCCTCTCTTTTCTTTTTTTCTACGACACCCTCAGGTATGTGCGTTCATTATCAAATTAATTTCATTCATTCATTCACCAATAAACGAGTAATAGAATAGGCGTGCCCTGAATCTCAGGTTTTATGAGCCATGCCAATAGTTTTCCTGGCCTCCCTTCTTCCTCGTGTGCCCTGTTAATGTATTCTTTGTAGTTATGACACTGTAGGTGTTCTAGGGCAACATTATACTTTTCCTTCACCTCTTGTAGCTTTGGAGCACTCCCGGATCGGTTCACAGATTGTTATCTAGCTTGTGTAGTACATAGTCCAGGACTCACAGCTCTGTCTATTTCCTATCGGACACCCACAGTTTTGCTTAGGCAGTGCTCTCACATCACCACCTTAAAAGCCTCCCACTGAACAAGGCAATCAGATGCCGTGGCATGATTAGTTTTAAAATTCCCAGGGATGGCCTCCCGCAGTGAGTCTCTGTAGAAGGTATCATTTAGGACTGCCTGGCAATCATCCCTCGGCCGAAAATACATTAGCAGTGGGCTGTGGTCTGAGAGAGTGCTACCTAGGTACTCTGTGTGGGTTACATAATGGCTCAGCCGGCTCGAGCAGACATAATGATCAAGATGAGGGTGTAACTTATATATGTGGGAGTAATAAGAGTAATCTCTCTCTGCATCATGCTGTGTCCGCCAGATGTCGTCTAGAACCCAGTTCTGTAGCCAATCCTGTAAGCCCGCAGCCACCTTATGGGTGAGTGCCCCAGGCAAGGGAGGGGTGGAAGAGCAGTGTTCTCTACACAGTTAAACCCCCCATACAAGATCAAGCCCTCCGAAGTAAAGTGGCTCAGTGGCGCTGAGAGGCATTACAGTAATGCAACTTGGTCTTGATTAGGTGCATAGACACTCCCTAGCATGATGTGCCTGCCAAATAATCTACCTACGACCACTATATAGCATCCCTCTTTATCTACCTTGGTGTGCTCCACCTCAAAGAGGACTCCCACCCGTACCCACAAAAGAGCTCCCCGGGCATAAGCAGAGTATATTGTTGCATACACCTGCCTTCTGCAATGATGCTGTAAGTGCTGCTCCTGTGAGATATGTTTCTTGTAGCATGGCAATGTGCACCCCTATGAATTTGAGATACCTGTGAATGTTGTGCCGCTTGGTCATGACCCCATTACCCGAATATTCAAAATCATGAATGTAAAGCTGTGATGTGAGTTAGTCATTGGAAAAACAGTAGCTTACACACCCAAGATCAACCCTGGGACCCCCCCTGCACCCATAGCTCCCACCACAGCAGGCACAGCTCTCCCCAAGACAGAAAACAAGTAAGCCAACACCTAACTCCCCAACCCAAGACCAGTCCAGCAACGGTTGGTTACCCAAACGTCAAAGTCAAGAACAGTGTCATAAGTGTGGCTCCGCTGCACCTCAGGTAAGCGCCAAGCAGTGTGGGGCAGGTGAGTGCATGCAATCTAGTCCCACACCAGCCCTGGCGAGTAGTGCCATTCAGTAGTAGTAGCGTTCATTTGTTGCTGACCAAAACAACCCAGGGAGGAGCCCCGGCATACAATGAGCAAAACTCCATCTTAGTGGTTGCAACAGTTCCCTGCGCAGTCAGGCGCTAGGTCGTCTGGTCTTTGGGCAAGCAGTTCACTGCAGCTGAGTCCTCACCATCTGCTATGGTGTAAGAGAAACTTTCAGGAGCACAGACAGGTTTGTCACTCAGCCAGCGGGGTGTCTAGACTGCTGGGCCCCCCTCTTCAGAGTAAATCCTCTGCTGTTTGTGGGTTGACTATCAGGTGGTCACCACTGTGAATCACTGAGCCATCAGATTCTGATGACCACCGAGCGACACCCCAAAGGGGGACTGTCTTCCTAGACAGTGGGTCTCGGCACTGTGATCTCTGCTGCCGCCAGGAGCGCAGGAGCCCAGTCGCTGTCTATCTGCGATCTGGATGGCTTCTTGAGTGTCTCTCAGTGGAAGGCACCTTGGGAGCATTTCCTAGGTCCACATTTGGCCCCAGGTCCATTAGCCAGCATCACTGGAGGTCTGGTCTCCGCTCTATAGGCCTCTAGCTAATACCACACTTCCACAGGGTTGGCAGAGAAGTGTGTAGCACTGACTAATATAATATTAAGTTTTGCCGGGAACAGCAGAGAGTATTGCAGCCACTCCTTTCACAGAGCGCTATTCATGTCCAGGATGAAAGCCCTCCTGGCCTGTACAGCGGCAGTGAATTCTGGAAAAAGAGGCACTCTGCCACTCCTTCCTGGAAAAGGGCCCAGCTTTGAGCCCACTGCAGCAGCACATCTCTGTCCTTATAGTGCAGCAGTTTTGCCACCACCTGCATGTGCGGGCGACCAGGGGCAGGCAGGTGGGCCAGCACTCTGTGCACGTTCCAGTGCAAAGAAGGGTGTTAAGTGCAACGGCGCTACCTCAGTTCAAAGCCATGCTCCAAGTAGGATACCATATCTCCCCTCTCCGTTCCCTCGGGGAAGCCTATGATACATACATTATTTCGGCAAGTTCAGCCTTCGGCATCATCAGCTCAGTGTTCCAGTATGCATACTTGAGTTGTCAGCTCATTTATTTGCAGTTTTAGCACCTGTTGCCCAGGCTGTAGGTCACTAATTGCTGCTTCTACACATTTCACTCTATCAGTGAGCTTATGGTGGTCCATGCACAGTAGCCCCAGTCCAACAGACACAGTACTGATTTCACGTTGGAGCGTGGACTTAGAGTCCGCGATGGCTTCCAGAACCTTATCAAGCTGGAGCTGTAATGGGTGCGGCACAGGTTCCAACATTTCCGCAGCCAGTTGAAGGTGCTGGACCGACTCCTGTTATATATATATATATATATATATTCACTGAAAAAACCATAGGTTTTAGGGACAGTTATAGTTAGTTGGACATTTCACACGTACAAAACCATAGAAATTCCCCCGTTATAGTTAGTTCAGCTAACTATAACTCGCGCCCGCAATGCACTGCTGATGACGTCACATATTACATCACTCATGACATGGTCAGTGACATCACTGATTACATCACTGATGACATCTCAAATGACATCACTGATGACATCACTGATGACATCATCCATGTGATAATTTGATGCATCTTCTCACACCCTAATATAACTTTTGATACACCGACTATAAATTACAGACTGCCATTGTCAAAACCATAGACACTCCAACACCAATTACTATATACACACTCACTGATTCTTAGGTCTACACACACACATCTACTCACAAACCCGTACAGTCACTCATACTTATAGTCACTGAGTACAGGACTATTATATGCACTCATACACCTATATAAATACTCACACACCGCCACTCATCCATAGAGGTACTCACACACCTAGTCAGTCATGCAAAAATTAAGCACACACCCATTTACTCACCTATACAGTTATACACACACCAGCTCACTTACTCATACAAATACTAGCACATTCTTACGCTCTTATACAATCTCTGATACAAGCACACACTCATCCATACAGTCACTCTCACAATCACACACTCTCGCTTATAGCTATTTATATACTCCAACACACATATATACTGCCTTTTACATATGTAGTTACTCACACATGTACCACTGGGACATACATTCACTCACTAACACACTCTTACACACACTTACCCACCCATACAGTCTATCACAGATGCACTCTTGAAACCATCCACCCAGTGAATCACCCACTCACACATCTATGCACAGAGTCGCACACACCCCACCCACACAAACACTCAGGCACCCATACAGATACTCAGACAACCAATCAATAACTCATATAGACACTCATGTAGCTATTCACAAACCCATGCAGCCACTTACACAGCAACAGACAGACGGATACAGACATTCACCCAGTTTAGTCACTAACCCTTGCATTCAGTAAGATACGTTTAATCACTCACTTATAGAGTCAGTCACGCACCTACTAAATCCTTCATCCACACACTTATACACCCACTCATTCTTCAATACACCTTTCCCTATATATTAAAAATATTTAAACTTTACAGAAACACACAGTCACTGGATGATGTCATCAGTGATGTCATTTGAGATGTCATCAGTGATGTCATCAGTGATGTCACTGACCATGTCATGAGTGATGTAATATGTGACGTCATCAGCAGTGCATTGCGGGCGCAAGTTATAGTTAGCTGAACTAACTATAACGGGGGAATTTCTATGGTTTTGTACGAGTGAAATGTCCAACTAACTATAACTGTCCCTAAAACCTATGGTTTTTTCAGTGAATTTCAAAGGTTTTTAAATGCTAATTTCTAACTATAACGTGTCTGAAACCTATGGTTTTTTCAGTGAATTTCAAAGGTTTTTTAAATGCTAATTTCTAACTATAACGTGCCTGAAACCTATGGTTTTTTCAGTGAATTTCAAAGGTTTTGTAAATGACAATTTTTAAATGTATTAATTGTTATATTTATTTTTTTGATACTGATTTACTACATTTTTTAAAACTATTTATTTTTACATATTTTATTTTTTAAATTACATTGTAATTACATTATACATTACATTACAAAATATACTTTCTCAGAATGAATTACTTTAGTTTAAATACTTTGCAAATAGGCAATAGACTTTTAAGTACAGTAGTTACAGTTGTTGCAATGGGCAACACAATTTCAAACACAATGCAACATTGAGCTCAATGTGAATTTCTAGTTAAATGCAATTAGTTACTTTATGGATTACTTTTTCTAACCACAGGACTGGATCCTAGATTCAGTCCTGGGACATCTCCTGTAAACAGTTGAGTAAAAGCGTTTTGGTTACAGTAGTGATTTTTAAGGAATATTATTGTATTTTAAAAGTTGATACTTAGAAACTTTTTCACATAGAATCACCAATGTTATCCTATGGGAGGAAATTCACTTAGCAGGTAAGTAGTGTTATCGTTACTTTTTCTTACTCAGTGGTGGATCCTGTATCCAGCACTGGTGCATCTCCTGTAAACAGTTGAAAGAATGCGTTTAACCCCTTCGATGCTCGTGCCGAGCTCAGCTCGTCATGCTGCGCGGTCGCGCTGTGCGCATGACGAGCTGAGCTCGTCACGACCACACCCGCGATCGGAATGTCCAGCACAGGAGCGGAATTCCGATCGCGGTCAAGGGATTAAGTCATACAGGCTATTTTTAAGGAATATTTGTAGTTTGTGAAAATCGACACTTTGAAACTTTTCTGCTGAAAACCAGACAATGGATTCCAATGGAAGGAAATACAAGTTACTGGTAAGTACGGTTAGAATTACTTTTCAGGGTCAGTGCTGGGCCAAAAGATGCAGCACTGGGTTCTCTCCTGATAACAGGTGAGTAAATCGGAATTCGTAGTTCGGCTGATTTTAGAGGAATATTATAAAGTTCCAAAACTCCACACTTAGAAGAATTTCCAAGTGAAACCAGTCAATGTTAGCCTATGGAAGGAAATTCAAGTTACTGGTAAGTACGGTTAAAATTACTTTTCAGGATCAGTACTGGGCTCAAAGATGCAGCACTGAGGTCTCTCCTGATAACAGGTGAGTAAATCAAAATTCGTAGTTCTGCTGATTTTAGAAGAATATTTGTATGTTTCAAAAATCGACACTTTGAAACTTTTCTGCTGAAAACCAGACAATGGATTCCTATGGAAGGAAATACAAGTTACTGGTAAGTACGGTTACAATTACTTTTTCAGGGTCAGTGCTGGGCTAAAAGATGCAGCACTGGGTTCTCTCCTGATAGCAGGTGAGTAAATCAGAATTCGTAGTTCTGCTGATTTTAGAGGAATATTTGTATGTTTCAAAAATCGACACAGAAACTGTTTCAGCAAAAAGCAGGCAATGATATCCTATGGAAGGAAATTCAAGTTACTGGTAAGTACGGTTAAAATTACTTTTCAGGATCAGTACTGGGCTCAAAGATGCAGCACTGAGGTCTCTCCTGATAACAGGTGAGTAAATCGGAATTTGTAGTTCGGCTGATTTTAGAGGAATATTATAAAGTTCCAAAACTCCACACTTAGAAGAATTTCCAAGTGAAACCAGTCAATGTTAGCCTATGGAAGGAAATTCAAGTTACTGGTAAGTACGGTTAAAATTACTTTTCAGGATCAGTACTGGGCTCAAAGATGCAGCACTGAGGTCTCTCCTGATAACAGGTGAGTAAATCGGAATTCGTAGTTCGGCTGATTTTAGAGGAATATTTGCACAATGGTGAAGGAAGGGGGTGGGGCCTGAAGTGATATGTCTGCAAACGTGCCCTGTGGCGCGTTTTAAGTTGGAGAATTAATTCCTCCTCAATCCTGAGGGTCCCTAGGGGCAACTAGCCCACCAGGATCCTCCAGTATGCGCCAGGGGGCTGCGTTGCAGAGAGGTGTACAGAGGCCATGCCCCTTTTTACAACACTCTGCAACGCAGCTCCGTGGCGCTTACTGGAGGTACCTGGTGGGCTAGTTGGCCCCCAGGGACCCTCAGGATTGAAGAGGATTTAATTCCCCATCTAAAAATGCGCCACGGGGCCTGTTTGCACACATGTCACCTGAAGCCCCGCCCCCTCCCTTCACCACTGTGCAAACGCGCCCCGTGGCGCATTTTAAGCTGGAGGATTAAGTCCCCTTGAATCCTGAGGGTCCCTGGAGTCCAACTAGCCCACCATGTACCTCCAAAAAGCGCCACAGAGCTGCGTTGCAGAGAGGTGTAAAAAGGGGCGTGGCCTCTGTACACCTCTCTGCAACGCAGCCCCCTGGCGCATACTGGAGGTTCCTGGTGGGCTAGTTGGCCCACAGGGACCCCCAGTATTCAAGGGGAATTCGTTCCCCATCTGCAAACGCGCCAGGGGACGCGTTTGCAGACTGCTGCAGGGTGGGGGCGGGGCCTCCGGCACGATGCCGGTCTTTTTTATTTATTTTTTGTATGGGAGGGGGGATGCGTGGCCCCCCTTCCCTTGGCCTCTTTTTGGCCCCGGGGACCCCATCCCCCGGGGCATGAGTATTTTCATTATTTTTTTTAATTAAAATAAAACGGGAAGGGGGCCGCGTGGCCCCCCTTCCCTGGGCCTCTATTGGCACCGGGGACCCCATCCCCCGGGGCATGCCCTCTTTTTTTTAAATGTTAAATATTTGGAGGGGGGCTGCGTGGCCCCCCTCCTCAGGCCATTTAAGGCCCCGGGGACCCCATCCCCCGGGGCCGGTCTTTCCGTTTTTTTTTTTTCTCTTTTTATTTTTGGGGAGGGGGGTTGCGTGGCCCCCCTCCCGGGCCACTACTTGCCCCGGGGACCCCATCCCCCGGGGCTGGCCCTCTCCGTTGGGGACTGTGGGGGGGGTCCCCAATCCCCCACAGTCCCGCCGGCTCCCCGCGTCCCTTGGGAGCCTGCATTGCTTTTCCACATGGGGAGCTGCTAAGATGCAGCTCCCCATGTGGAAAAGCAATCTGCTTTGAATTTTGGAAGAGAGAGCAGGTTTCCCTGCTCTCTTCCAAAATCCAAAGCAGTTTGCTATGGCAGGACGGGAGCCGCGAGGCTCCCGCCCTGCCATAGCAAACTACAGTGTCCCGGGGGTAGGCACCCCGGGACACTGCAGGAGCCGGCCCTGGGGGTGGCGGTCCCCAGGGCCATCAAGGGCTCCAGGACGGGGGCCGCGCGGCCCCCTCCCTTGAATTGCACAGCCCCGGGGAGGTGGTGGTCCCCGGGGCTCTGGGGTCCGTAACGGACCCCCACATTTATTTTCTAAGTGCCCCGGGAGGTGGTGGTCCCGGGGCGTGTGGGGGCTGGAGCCCCCCACACGTTATTAAATTCTAAAAAGGAGCCCCGGGGGTGGCGGTCCCCGGGGCTGCGGGAGGGCAGGAGAGCCCTCCCGCACCATTTTTTTTATAAAGCCCCGGGGGGTGGCGGTCCCCGGGGCTTGGGGGGCCTTAGAGGCCCCCCATATAAAACATAAACCCACCCCCGCATGCCCCCGGGACTTGGGCCACCCGGGGGCAAAATACATTCGAAGCGCGGGTGACCGCGCTTCGATTTTTTTTTTATCAGCGGGATCCGCGCACCCTAAGCGCATCCCACCGATTTAAAAAAAAAAAAATGCTTTTTTCTGCCCAGGGGGTCCTTGTGGGACCCCTGAGCAGACCTAGGGGGTCAGGGTGTTTCTACCCTGCCCCCTTTTTGCACTTCCAACACTTCCTGATTTGGAGTGTTGACAGCCAATTAGCATGCAGCTCGTGATCGGGAGGGTGCGCGAATCGACGCGGCCATAGATATATATGTGATTTTCCTTTTGATTTTCACAGGAACTACTGAACGGATTTACACCATTTAACAAAAAGGGTTCTTTCTGAACCAAGAACTACCTCTTTGCCAAATTTGGTGTAATTCCGTTCAGCAGTTCGGGCTGTAGCCGTGGCTAAAGTTTCCTATGGGAAAATGAATGGGGAAAACACGTTTTGGGACCCCCCTTTTTTCTCGGTCCCCGCTTGACGAATCACCCCGAAACTTTCAGGGTAGGAGCGGACCGGAGCGGGCCATAAAGTTTGAAAATTTCGCGAAGATTCGTCAACTGACGCAAGAGTTATTTCAAATAGAATGTTTGTTAAATGGTGTAAATCCGTTCAGTAGTTGCTGAGAAAATGAAAAGTAAAAAGTTAGTGATATCTATGGCCGAGTAGGGTCCGCGTACCCTCAGCGCACCCTGCGCGCACCGTCCCGATCACGAGCTGCATGTTAATTGGCTGTCAGCTGGCTGTCAACATTCCGATTCAGGAAATGTTGGCAGCCATTTTGTCCCTCGGTAGAACCGAGGGACAGAAACAAGTGCGCAAAGCGCACAAAGGGGCAGGGTAGAAACACCCTGATCCCTAGGTTTGCTCAGGGGTCCCACAAGGACCCCTGGGCAAAAAAAAAAAAAAAAATTTAAAAAAAATCGGCAGGATGCGCTCAGGGTGCGCGAATCCTGCCGGAAGCATCGAGCGCGGTCTTCCGCGCTCGATGTACTGGCCCCGGGTGGCCCAAGTCCCGGGGGCATGGTGGGGGGGATAATTTAATGTGTGGGGGCCTCAAAGGGCCCCCAAGCCCGGGGACCGCCACCCCCCGGGGCTTTTTGAAAAATGGTGCAGGAGGGCTCTGAGCCCTCCCGCAGCCCCGGGACCACCACCTCCCCGGGGCTTTTTTTAATTAAAAATAAAACCAGTGTGGGGGGCTCCAGCCCCCCCACACGCCCCGGGGACCACCACCTCCCCGGGGCTGTGTACTGAATGGGAGGGGGGCCGCGCGGCCCCCCTCCTGGAGCCCTTGATGGCCCTGGGGACCACCACCCCCAGGGCCGGCTCCTGCAGTGTCCCAGGGTGCCTACCCCCGGGACACTGTAGTTTGCTATGGCAGGACGGGAGCCTCGCGGCTCCCGTCCTGCCATAGCAAACTGCTTTGGATATTGGAAGAGAGAGCAGGGAAACCTGCTCTCTCTTCCAATATCCAAAGCGATTGCTTTTCCACATGGGGAGCAGCATGTCAGCTGCTCCCCATGTGGAACAGCAATGCCGGCTCCCAAGGGACGTGGGGAGCCGGCGGGACTGTGGGGGGATTGGGGACCCCCCCACAGTCCCCAACGGAGAGGGCCAGCCCCGGGGGATGGGGTCCCCGGGGCAAGTAGTGGCCCGGGAGGGGGGCCACGCGGCCCCCCTCCCCAAAAAAGAGAAAAACATTTTTTTTTTTTAAAATGGAAAGGCCGGCCCCGGGGGATGGGGTCCCCGGGGCCTTAAAATGGCCAGAGGAGGGGGGCCACGCTGCCCCCCTCAAAATAATAAATATAGAGGCCATGCCCCGGGGGATGGGGTCCCCGGGGCCAATACAGGCCCAGGGAAGGGGGGCCACGCGGCCCCCTTCCCGTTTTTTTTTTTTTTGAAAAATTAAAAAAAGGGGTAAGGCCCTGGGGGATGGGGTCCCCAGGGCCCAAAAAGAGAAAAAAAGGAAGGGGGGCCACACAGCCCCCCTTCAGGGGACAAAAAAAAAAAAAAACGATCGGGCACGCAGGCCCCGCCCCCTTCCTTCACCACTCTGCAAACGCGCCCCCTGGCGCGTTTGCAGAGGGGGAACAAATTCCCCTTGAATACTGGGGGTCCCTGGGGGCCAACTAGCCCACCAGGAACCTCCAGTATGCGCCAGGGGCTGCCTTGCAGAGACGTGTAGAGAGGCCACACCCCTTTTACACCTCTCTGCAACGCAGCTCTGTGGCGCTTTTGGAGGTATATGGTGGGCTAGTTGGACTCCGGGGACCCTCAGGATTCAAGGGGACTTAATCCCCCAACTTAAAACGTGCCACGGGGCGCGTTTGTATAGTGGTGAAGGGAAAGGGGCGGGGCTTCAGGTGACGTGTGCAAACAGGCCCCGTGGCGCGTTTTAAGATGGGGAATTAAATCCCCTTCAATCCTGAGGGTCCCTGGGGGCCAACTAGCCCAACAGGTACATCCAGAAAGCGCCACAGAGCTGCGTTGCAGAGAGGTGTAAAAGGGGTGTGGCCTCTCTACACGTCTCTGCAACGCAGCCCCTGGCGCATATTGGAGGTTCCTGGTGGGCTAGTTGGCCCCTAGGGACCCTCAGGATTCAAGGGGACTTAATCCCCCAACTTAAAACGCGCCACGGGGCGCGTTTGCACAGATGTCACCTCAGGCCCCGGCCCCTCCCTTCACCATTGTGCAAATATTCCTCTAAAATCAGCCGAAATACGAATTCCGATTTACTCACCTGTTATAAGGAGAGACCTCAGTGCTGTATCTTTCAGCCCAGTACTGGTCCTGAAAAGTAATTTTAACCGTACTTACCAGTAACTTGAATTTCCTTCCATAGGCTAACATTGACTGGTTTCAATTGGAAATTCTTCTAAGTGTGGAGTTTTGGAACTTTAAAATATTCCTGTAAAATCAGCCGGAATACGAATTCCGATTTACTCACCTGTTATCAGGAGAGACCTCAGTGATGCATCTTTCAGCCCAGTACTGGTCCTGAAAAGTAATTTTAACCGTACTTACCGGTAACTTGAATTTCCTTCGTAGGCTAACATTGACTGGTTTCACTTGGAAATTCTTCTAAGTGTGGAGTTTTGGAACTTTAAAATATTCCTCTAAAATCAGCGGAAATACGAATTCCGATTTACTCACCTGTTATAAGGAGAGACCTCAGTGCTGCATCTTTCAGCCCAGTACTGATCCTGAAAAGTAATTTTAACCGTACTTACCGGTAACTTGAATTTCCTTCATAGGCTAACATTGACTGGTTTCACTTGGAAATTCTTCTAAGTGTGGAGTTTTGGAACTTTAAAATATTCCTCTAAAATCAGCCGAAATACGAATTCCGATTTACTCACCTGTTATCAGGAGAGACCTCAGTGCTGCATCTTTCAGCCCAGTACTGATCCTGAAAAGTAATTTTAACCGTACTTACCGGTAACTTGAATTTCCTTCATAGGCTAACATTGACTGGTTTCACTTGGAAATTCTTCTAAGTTTTGATTTTTGAAACATACAAATATTCCTCTAAAATCTGCCAAAATCCGAATTCTGATTTACTCACCTGTTATCAGGAGAGACCTCAGTGCTGCATCTTTCAGCCCAGTACTGGTCCTGAAAAGTAATTTTAACCGTACTTACCAGTAACTTGAATTTCCTTCCATAGGCTAACATTGACTGGTTTCACTTGGAAATTCTTCTAAGTGTGGAGTTTTGGAACTTTAAAATATTCCTCTAAAATCAGCTGAAATACGAATTCCGATTTACTCACCTGTTATCAGGAGAGACCTCAGTGCTGCATGTTTCAGCCCAGTACTGATCCTCAAAAGTAATTTTAACTGTACTTACCGGTAACTTGAATTTCCTTCCATAGGATATCATTGCCTGCTTTTTGCTGAAAAAATTCTAAGTGTTGATTTTTGGAACTTTAAAATATTCCTCTAAAATCAGCCGAAATCCGAATTCTGATTTACTCACCTGTTATCAGGAGAGACCTCAGTGCTGCATCTTTCAGCCCAGTACTGATCCTCAAAATTAATTTTAACCGTACTTACCGGTAACTTGAATTTTCTTCATAGGCTAACATTGACTGGTTTCACTTGGAAATTCTTCTAAGTGTGGAGTTTTGGAACTTTATAATATTCCTCTAAAATCAACCAAAGTACGAATTCCAATTTACTCACCTGTTATCAGGAGAGAACCCAGTGCTGCATCTTTTAGCCCAGCACTGACCCTGAAAAGTAATTTTAACCGTACTTACCAGTAACTTATATTTTCTTCCATAGGAATCCTTTGTCTGGTTTTCAGCAGAAAAGTTTCAAAGTGTCGATTTTCACAAACTACAAATATTCCTTAAAAATCGCCTGTATGACTTAAATGCATTGTTTCAACTGTTTACAGGAGATGCACCAGTGCTGGATCCAGGATCCAACACTGAGTAACAAAAAGTAACGATAACAGTTTTTACCTCCTAAGTGAATTTCCTTCCATAGGATAACATTGGTCATTCTATGAGAAAAAGTTTCTAAGTGTCAACTTTTAAAGTACAATAATATTCCTTAAAAATCACGACTGTAACCAAAACGCTTTTACTCAACTGTTTACAGGAGATGTCCCAGGACTGAATCTAGGATCCAGTCCTGTGGTTAGAAAAAGTAATCCATAAAGTAACTAATTGCATTTAACTAGAAATTCACATTGAGCTGAATGTTGCATTGTGTTTGAAAATGTGTTGCCCATTGCAACAACTGTAACTACTGTACTTAAAAGTCTATTGCCTATGTGCAAAGTATTTAAACTAAAGTAATTCATTCTGAGAAAGTATTTTTTGTAATGTATAATATAATTACAATGTAATTTAAAAAATAAAATATGTAAAAAAAATGTTTTCTAAAAAATTTCGAAATCAGTATGAAAAAAATGTATATACCAATTAATACATTTAAAAATTGTCATTTACAAAACCTTTGAAATTCACTGAAAAAACCGTAGGTTTCAGACATGTTATAGTTACAAATTAGCATTTAAAAAACCTTTGAAATTCACTGAAAAAACCATAGGTTTTAGGGACGTTATAGTTACAAATTAGCATTTAAAAAACCTTTGAAATTCACTGAAAAAACCATAGGTTTTAGGGACAGTTATAGTTAGTTGGACATTGCACTCGTACAAAACCCGTGAAATTCCCCCGTTATAGTTAGTTCAGCTAACTATAACTCGCGCCCCGCAATGCACTGCTGATGACGTCACATATTACATCACTCATGACATGGTCAGTGACATCACTGATGACATCACTGATGACATCTCAAATGACATCACTGATGACATCACTGATGACATCATCCAGTGACTGTGTGTTTCTCTAAAGTTTAAATATGTTTAATATATATAGTGAAAGGCGTATTGATGAATTAGTGGGTCTATAAGTGTCCGAATCGTTGATTTAGTAGGTGCGTGACTGACTATAAGTGAGTGATTAAACATATCTTTCTGAATGCATGGGTTAGTGAGTAAACTGTGTGAATGTCTGTATCCGTGTGTCTGTTGGTGTGTAAGCGACTGCATGGGTTTGCAAATAGCTACATGAGTGTCTATATGGCTTATTGATTTGTTGTCTGAGTATCTGTATGGGTGCCTGAGTGTTTGTGTGGGTGGGGTGTGTGTGACTCTGAGCATAGATGTGTGAGTGGGTGATTCACTGGGTGCATGGTTTCAAGAGTGCATCTGTGATGGACTGTATGGGTGGGTGAGTGTGTGTATGGGTGTGTTAGTGAGTGAATGTATATCTCAGTGGTACATGTGTGAGTAACTACATATGTGACAAGTAGTATATATGTGTGTTGGAGTACATAATTGGCTACAAATGAGTGTGTTATTGTGAGAGTGGCTGTATGGATGAGTGTGTGCTTGTATCATTGATTGTATAAGTGCGTAAGAATGTGCTAGTATTTGTATGAGTAATAGAGCTGGTGTGTGTATAACTGTATATCTGAGTAAATGGCAGTGTGATTAATTATTTCCATGACTGACTAGGTGTGTGAGTACCTCTATGGATGAGTGGCAGTGTGTGAGTGTCTATATAGGTGTATGAGTGCATATGATAGTCCTGTACTGAGTGACTGTAAGTATGAGTGACTGTACGGGTGAGTGAGTGGATGTGTGTGTAGACCTAAGAATCAGTGAGTGTGTATGTAGTTATTGGTGTTGGAGTGTCTATGGTTTTGAGAATGGCAGTCTGTAATTTAGAGTGGGTGTATCAAAAGTTATATTAGGGTGTGAGAAGATGCATGAAATTATCACATGGATGATGTCATCAGTGATGTCATTTGAGATGTCATCAGTGATGTCATCAGTGATGTCACTGACCATGTCATGAGTGATGTAATATGTGACGTCATCAGCAGTGCATTGCTGGGCGCGAGTTATAGTTAGCTGAACTAACTATAACGGGGAATTTCACGGGTTTTGTACGAGTGCAATGTCCAACTAACTATAACTGTCCCTAAAACCTATGGTTTTTTCAGTGAATTTCAAAGGTTTTTTAAATGCTAATTTGTAACTATAACGTCCCTAAAACCTATGGTTTTTTCAGTGAATATATATATATATATATATCCACATAAAAATCCAAGAGTGTCCAGTAACACCGGCGCTACACAAGGACACAGACTCCACAGCAGTTGAAGTGGCAAGGTCTTTATTGATTAGCCATCATTGTCCAAAGATGCGTTTCGGCCGCCAGACATGCGGCCTTGTTCACATATATATATATATATTATCTACTGGCGGTCGCCCGTAGATAGTTATAGTTAGGACCTATTATCCATAGGAAATTCGTAACATTCTTTTCCCAATAACTTTGGCGCCGGATGACGAATCATCGCAAAATTTTAAAAACTAGTGGGGCGCTCCGTTCAGCTCCTGTCTTGAAAGTTTCGGGGTGATTCGCCAAGCGGGGGCCGAGAAAAAAGGATTTCCCAAAACGTGTTTTCTCCATGTTAATTCCCATAGGAAATTTTTATATATATATATATCCCACGCAATGAATCCGACAAAGAAAAGATTCTCGAGCCACACTGGTAAGGGGGTGATAGTTCTTTATTGGGCAGCACACAGACGTCTTGATCAAGACCACGGCTGTGGTCGAAACGCGTCTATGTGCTGCCCAATAAAGAACTATCACCCCCTTACCAGTGTGGCTCGAGAATCTTTTCTTTGTCGGATTCATCACGTGGGATATTGCGGCAGCGGCGTCCGCCTTCGAACCTCGATTAGTCAGGAAGGGCATCCGTTGTCTGTCCGACCAACTCTGCATATATATATATATATATATATATATATATATATATATATATATATATATATATATATATATATATATATATATATATATATTCACTTAAAAAACCAAAGGTTACAGGGACGTTATAATTAGGAAATAGAATTTCAAAAACCTTACAAATTCACTTAAAGAAACAAAGGTTACTTGGTCATTATAGTTAGGAAATAGAATTAAAAACCTTAGAAATTCACTGAAAATCCAAAAGTTACAGGGACATTAGTTAGGCTCAGATTTCACTTGTGCAAAACCAGTGAAATTCAGTGGTTATATGTACCTGAGCTAACTATAACTTACACCCTGAAATGCACTGCTTGTGGCCTCACATATTACATCACTCATATATATATATATATATTCACTGAAAAAACCATAGGTTTCACGCACGTTATAGTTAGAAATTAGCATTTAAAAAACCTTTGAAATTCACTGAAAAAACCATAGGTTTTATGGACAGTTATAGTTAGTTGGACATTGCACTCGTACAAAACCCGTGAAATTCCCCCGTTATAGTTAGTTCAGCTAACTATAACTCGCGCCCCGCAATGCACTGCTGATGACGTCACATATTACATCACTCATGACATGGTCAGTGACATAACTGATGACATCACTGATGACATCTCAAATGATATCACTGATGACATCATCCACGTGATAATCTGATGCACCTCCTCACACCCTAATAAAACCTTTGATACACCCACTCTAAAATACAGACTAACATTTTCGAAACAATGGACACACCAATACCAGTTACTACATACCCACTCACTGATTCCTAGGTCTACACACACATCCACTCATTCACCCATTCAGTCACTCATACATGCAGTCACTCATCAATACAGCAATATCATTTGCAGTCTTACACCTATACAGACACTCACACACCGCCACTCATCCATAGAGTTACTCACACATCTAGTCAGTCATGCAAAGAATCAATCACACTCCCATTTACTCACCTATACAGTTATACACACACCACCTCACTTATTCATTCAGATACTAACACATATTTACTCTCTTATACAATCACTGATGACATCACTGATGACATCTCAAATGACATCACTGATGACATCACGGATGACATCATCCAGTGACTGTGTGTTTCTGAAAAGTTTAAGTATGTTTTATATATATATATATATATATATATATATATATATACACCAAGGTGTATTGAAGAATGAGTGGGGGTATGAGTGTCCAAATGAATGATTTAGTGGGTGCGTGACTGACTGTATAAGTGAGTGATTAAACGTGTCTTAGTGAATGCATGGGTGAATGACTAATCCTTGTGAATGTCTGTATCAGTCTGTGAGTTGCTGTGTAAGTCGCTGCATGAGTTGGTGAGTAGCTACATCAGTGTCTATATGGGTTAATGATTGGTTGTCTGAGTACCTAAATGGGTACCTGAGTGTGTGTGTGGGTGGGTGGGGAAGTGTAACTCCCCACATGGATGTGTGAGTGGGTGATTCAGTGGGTGTATGGGTTTATGAGTACATCTGCGAGGGGCTGTATGGGTGAGTATCTGTGCTTATGGCTGTGTCAGTGAGTGTAAAGATGTCTCAGTGGTATATGGGTGAGTAACTACATATGTGAAAGGCAGTTTATGTGAGTGTTGGAGTATATAACTGACTATATATGAGAGTGAGTGTTTGTGAGAGTGGCTGTATGGATGAGTGTGTGCTTGTGTCAGTGATTGTATAAGAGAGAAACTATGTGTTAGTATCTGTATGAATAAGTGAGATGTTGTGTGTATAACTGTATTGGTGAGTAAATGGCAGTGTGATTGAGTCTTGGGATGACTGACTTGGTGTGTGAGTAACTCTATGGGTAAGTGTCAGTATGTGAGTGTCTGTATGGGTGTATGAGTGCATATATCAGAGGCTGTATTGATGAGTGACTGCGTGTATGAGTTACTGTATTGATGAATGAGTGGATGTGTGTAAACCTATGAATCAGTGAGTGGGTATGTACCAACTGGTATTGATGTGTCTATGGTTTCAAGAATGGTAGTCTTTATTTCAGAGTGGGTGTATGAAAGGTTATTTTAGGGTGTGAGGAGTTGCGTCAGATATTAAGTGGATGATGTCATCAGTGATGTCATCAGTGATGTCATTTGAGATGCCATATGTGATGTCATCAGTGATGTCACTGACCATGTCATGAGTGATGTAATATGTGACGTCATCAGCAGTGCATTGCGGGGGCGCGAGTTATAGTTAGCTCAAATAACTATAACGGACAAATTTCTCTGGTTTTGAATGAGTGAAATGTCCAACTAACTACACCGTCCCTGAAACCTGTGGTTTTTTCAGTGAATTTCTAAGGTTTTTTAAATGCTAATTTCTAACTATAACGTCCCTGAAACCTATGGTTTTTTCAGTGAATTTCAAAGGTTGTTTAAATGCTAATATCTAACTATAACGTCCCTGAAACCTATGGTTTTTTCAGTGAAGTTCAAAGGTTTTTTAAATGCTAATTTCTAACTATAACGTCCCTAAAACCTGTGTTTTTTTCAGTGAATTTCAAAGGATTTTTAAATGCTAATATCTAAGTATAATGTCCCAAAAATACTTTTTCTTATTTTTTAATATTTTGTGAAAATAATGTAATGTCTTCTCTTTTTTAAATATAATTTATTTATTATTATTTATTTTTTTAATGTGGATTCGCGTACCCATCGTGTACCAATCACGGTGGTTGCGCGAATCCCAAAATGTTGCCGCCATATTGGTTAAGTCGTGTACGATGCGCATTTGGTAAGCAGCGAGTGCGTGAATCTTGGCCCCGTGTAACGTCACGTACGTATTTCTGGGGTTCGCGCCGGGTGTGCGAATCCACTGTAAATTTTTTTGTTTTAAAAGTACATGTATATAACTTTGTTATGTATATTGTAGCAAGAGATTATTTAATGTAAATATAAAAATCATATATTTGTAATTGTAATAAAGATATATCATTGTTAAATATTTTTTTTCGAGAATCGCGTCAGGTGCGCACTGGGTGCATGCCGGGTGCGCAAATCCCATGTGACTTCAATAGAAACAATTTAATTGGTTAAGAACCCTTTTGATTCTAGAACTTGAAGGACTCCACCCATTTTTTTCATTCCTTCAAGAGCATCTCAGAAGACACACCTATTGTTCTCTGATCCTCTTCTTTGCCTTTTTTTGGTGTTTTTTTCCCCTGATTTAAAAATGCCAGCTGGAAATGATCCTCAGCAGATTCCATCTGAAGAGGAAGAAGACCTGGAGGAACCTGTGAAGAAAAGATTTGAAAGTATCGTGTGGGCATTTTTCTCAATACCACCAGGAGAAAAGAAAGTCAATGCCCGAAAAGTTATCTGCACCATTTGTGGGAATGTTCTCTCACAAGGTTGAGATAAAAAATATTCCTGCGGGACATCGTCGATGTTAAAACATTTGCAGACTATCCATCCTCTGTGTCTCGCAAGAGAACAGCATCGACGGGAAGAAGAAAAGCGGAGAACCGAGGACAACACTGCTGGACCAATCACATCATCAGGTTCTACCACGACTAGCCTCCAAACATTATCCCTGAGTTTGCTACAGTGGAGCAGCGTAGTCTGAAATGTCACAAAATTCTATGTTTTGGTGAGCAATCACTGGATGCAATCCTGGTTGCTATTAGGAACCACTATTGTTAATTTTTTTTTTTCTAATGCAATGAGTTCCTAATTGCATAATTTTTTGATCATTTTCGCTGTTGGTTCTGCTTAGTTTTTCATTTTTTTTTTTTAAAACACCCCAAAAAATGTAAAAAAGAGTTAAAAAAATACAAAAAATATATAAAACAAAAAAAGAAGAAAAAAATGGCTCTTTTCAGAACCGCCTATTTGGTTTAAAAAAGAAAAATTTGTAAGTGTTGTATGAATTGTGGTAAGTGGAATATATGGAGAAGTGTACAGGTAGTGTACATGATATATGATTGAAGGAGTGCATGGGTAATACCTGGGTGATTGCAGGAGTGCATGGCTAGTGCCTGAGTGATTGCATGAGTGGAGAGGTAATGTGTGGGTGATTGGAGGAGTGCATGGGTAATGCCTGAGTGATTGCATGAGTGCAAGGGTAGTGCCTGGGTAATTGGAGGAGTGCAAGGGTAGTGTGTGGTGATTTTGAAAGTGCATGGGTTATGCCTGGGTGATTGCATGAGTGCAGAGGTAATGTGTGGGTGATTGGAGGAGTGCATGGGTAATGCCTCATTGATTGCATGAGTGCAAGGGTAGTGCCTGGGTGATTGGAGGAGTGCAAGGGTAGTGCATGGTGATTTTGTAAGTGCATGGGTTATGCCTGGGTGATTGCATGACTGCAGAGGTAATGTGTGGGTGATTGGAGGAGTGCATGGGTATTGCCTGAGTGATTACATGAGTGCAACAGTAGTGCCTGGGTGATTGGAGTAGTGCAAAGGTAGTGCATGGTGATTTTGTAAGTGCATGGATTATGCCTGAGTGATTGCATGAGTGCAGAGGTAATGTGTGGGTGATTGCAGGAGTGTATGGGTAATGCATGAGTGATTGCATGAGTGTATGGGTAATGCCTGGGTGATTGCATGAATGCATGGGTAGTGCCTGGCTGATTGGAAGAGTGCATGGGTACTGCCTGAGTGATTGAAGAAACGCATGGGTAATGCCTGAGTGATTGCATGAGTGCATGGGTAGTGCCTGGGTGATTGGAGAAGTGCATTGCTAATGCCTGGGTGATTCCATAAGTGTAGGAGTAATGTCTGGATGATTGAAGGAGTGTATGGGTAATGCCTGGGTGATTGCAAGACTGTAGGACTAATGTCTGGGTGATTGCAGGAGTGCATGCGTACTGCCTGAGTGAATAAAGGAGTGCATTGGTAATGCCTGGGTGAATCTGTAAGTGCATGGGTAATGCCCGGATTATTTTTTAAGTGCATGGCTAATGCCTAGGTGATTGCATGAGTGCAGAGGTAATGTCTGGGTGATTGGAGGAGTGCATGGGTAATGCCTGAGTGATTGAAAGAGTGCATGGGTAATGCCCGGGTGATTGGAGCACTGCATGGGTACTGCCTGGGTGATTGGAGGAGTGCATGGGTCCTGCCAGAGTGTTTGAAGTTGTGCATGGCTAATGCATGGGTGATTCTATAAGTGTAGGAGTAATATCTGGATGATTGAAGGAGTGCATGGGTAATGCCTGGGTGATTGCAAGAGTGCAGTAGTAATGTCAGGGTTATTGGAGGAGTGCATGGGTACTGTCCGAGTGATTAAAGGAGTGCTTTGGAAATGCCTGGGTAATTTTGTAAGTGCATGTGTAGTGCTTGTGTGATTGCATGAGGGCAAGGGTAATGTCTGGGTGACTGGAGGAGTTCATGGGTACTGCCTAAGTGATTGAAGGAGTACATAAGTAATGTCTGGGTGATTGCATGAGTGCATGGGTAGTGCCTGGGTGATTGGAGAACTGTATGGGTAATACCTGGGTGATTCCATAAGTGTAGGAGTAATATCTGGATGATTGAAGGACTGCATGGGTAGTGCCTGGGTTATTGCATGAGTGTATGCGTAGTGCCTGAGTGATTGGAGGAGTGTATGGGTACTGCCTGAGTGATTGAAGAAACGCATGGGTAATGCTTGAGTGATTTCATGAGTGCGTGGGTAGTGCCTAGGTGATTGGAGAAGTGCATTGCTAATGCCTGGGTGATCCCATAAGTGTAGGAGTAATGTCTGGATGATTAAAGGAGTGCATGGGTAATACCTGGGTGATTGCAAGAGTGTAGGAGTAATGCCTGGGTGCTTGCAGGAGTGCATGGGTACTGCCTGAGTGATTAAAGGTGTGCATTGGTAATACCTGGGTGATTTTGTAAGAGCATGGGTAATGCCTGGGTGATTTTGTAAGTGCATGGGTAATGCCTGGGTGATTGCATGAGTGCAGAGGTAATGTCTGGGTGATTGGAGGAGTGCATGGGTAATGCCTGAGTGATTGAAGAAACACATGGGTAATGCCTGAGTGATTGCATGAGTGCATGGGTAGTGCCTGGGTGATTGGAGAAGTGCATGTCTAATGCCTGGGTGATTCCATAAGTGTAGGAGTAATGTCTGGGTGATTGAAGGTATGCATGGTAATACTTGGGTGATTGCAAGAGTGTAGGAGTAATGTCTGGGTGATTGCAGGAGTGCATGGGTACTGCCTGAGTGATTAAAGGTGTGGATTGGTAATGCCTGGGTGATTTTGTAAGTGCATGGGTAATGCTTGAGTGATTGAAGGAGTGCATGGATAATGCCTGGGTGATTGGAGCAGTGCATGGGTAGTGCCTGGATGATTGGAGGAGTGCATGGGTACTGCCTGAGTGATTGAAGTAGGGTATGGCTAATGCCTGGGTGATTCCATAAGTGTAGGAGGTATATCTGGATGATTGAAGGACTGCATGGGTAGTGCCTGGGTTATTGCATGAGTGTATGGGTAATGCCTGGGTGATTGTAGGAGTGTATGGGTACTGCCTGAGTGATTGAATAAACGCATGGGTAATGCTTAAGTGATTGCATGAGTGCATGGGTAGTGCCTGGGTGATTGGAGAAGTGCATTGCTAATGCCTGGGTGATCCCATAAGTGTAGGAGTAATGTCTGGATGATTGAAGGAGGGCATGGGTAATACCTGGGTGATTGCAAGAGTGTAGGAGTAATGTCTGGGTGTTTGCAGGAGTGCATGGGTACTGCCTGAGTGATTAAAGGTGTGCATTGGTAATGCCTGGGTGAATTTGTAAGAGCATGGGTAATGCCTGGGTGATTTTGTAGGTGCATGGGTAATGCCTGGGTGATTGGAGGAGTGCATGAGTAATGCCTGGGTTATTGCATGAGTGCAGGAGTAATGTCTGAGTGATTGGAGGAGTGCATGAGTACTGCCTAAGTGATTGGAGGAGTGCATGGGTAGTGGCTGGGTTATTTCATGAGTGCATGGGTAGTGCCTGGGTTATTGCATGAGTGCATGAGTAGTGCCTGGGTTATTGGAGGAGTGCATTGATCATGCCTGGGTGATTGTATGAGTGCAGAGGTAATGTCTGGGTGATTGGAGGAGTGCATGGCTAATGTCTGGGTACTTGGACAAGTGCATGGGTACTGCCTGAGTGATTGAAGGAGTGTCTGGGTAATGCTTGAGTGATTGCATGAGTGCAGGGGTAATGTTTAGGTGATTGGAGGAGTGTATGGGTAATGCTTGGGTGCATGGAAGACTGCATGGGTAGTGCCTGGGTGCATAGAGGAGCGCATGGGTAGTTTCTGGGTGATTGGAGGAGGGCATAAGAAGTACCTGGGTGATTGCATGAGTGTACGGGTAGTGTCTGGATGATTGAAAGACTGTATGGTTAGTGCTAATCATTGTAGGCCTCTATGGCCGATTCGTCCAGTCCCAAAATTATATGTCATGCAAACGCACTTTTTGTTCTTCTTTCAATTACCTGTGCTGCTATTGCATGGAGGGCTAGATCTTTTTACAAGGTTCATGGGGGGCCGCATCCTGCTACCTGATTCCACCCAAGATGAATTGCCGTGTTGTTTTCCTTTCCTCTTTTTAATGTATTACTTGTATGTTTTTACTGATAAGATGTGTATTTTACACTGAGGGCGCACCACCGTACCTGGATGGACCATACATCATATCACTTTTTAGCGTATCGCATTTATACCTGTCGAAACAAGTTGACATCCAATCACTGTAGGGCTCTATGGTTGATTCTCCTAGCCCTAAAATTATATGCCATGCACATGCACCTTTTTTTCTATTTTTAGCTTCATATGTTTCTATCTTATGGAGGGTTGGATCCCTTTACAAGATTTATGGGGGGTCGTATCTCGCTACTCGACCCCATCTAAGATGAACTATCACGTTGTTTTCTTCTCCTTTTTATTGTACTGCTTGTATGTTTTTATTGACGTGATATGTATTAATTTTTCAAAAAGTGATACCAGGTAACTGTAGTTTATACTGAGGGCGCAACAGAGTACCTGGATGGACTACATACTACATTACTTTTTAGTGTATTGCCGTAAGCTAAGATGACTCTGTGTTTGTTTTATAAAATGTCTTTTTTTATCGCTTTTATGACACTGGATGTTGAAATAATGCTTTATTGATTGATTGATTGATTGTATGGTTTGTGCTTCAGTGATTGCATAAGTGCAGCAGAAGTGCGTGAGTGCATGTATGAGTGCATGGCTAGTGCCTGAGTGATTGCATGAGTGCATGGGTAGTGCCTGGGTGATTGGAGGAGTGCATGGGTAGTGCTTGAAAAAATGGATGACTGCAATAAAAGTGACTCTAAACATTACTTCATATTAGTATGCTTATTACATTATTTCATCTTACCGTCTTTATTGAAGTAGATACCAAACTCAGTGAAACTATTTTACAGTAGTTTTATTGTAAACTGAATTTAAAATCTTTTCAAGCTTTAGTATTACTTTCTGTAAAAAACAAGAAGAATAACTGTTATTGATTATAATATAATAGTTTTAAGAACACCACATAATTTTAGAATTACATAACATATTCCGTTTCCCTTTTTGCTGTTTTCAGATTCTACTGAATTTCACCATTCACAGTGAATTCAATGTAGATCATCATATAACAGGGGAAAAAAATACAATCAATGAGATTGTAAAAAAAAACAAATCTGCGTTGAAAATATTTACAACAAGTTCAACTATCTGTTTACCTATCTACAGTTTCTAAATTATATTTTTCCACTACAATAAATCAATTATTTCTCTGAAGTATGTTTCTGAAATATACATTCTCATTTACATCGCATATAATATAAAGATCAAATATATAAACTATTTCTTTCAAACACAATTTTGCAAATGCAATAACAATTAGCTCAAACAATAATCCAAACAGTAATTTTTCACATCTTCCCAATAGGCCAAATAATGTTTCCAAATCAATTTCCATTGAAAATATCCAAAATAAACTCATTTATTTGTGTTTACATCTTCCCAATAGGCCGAATGATGTTTTCAAAACTTTGCACAAGAAGGGTACAAAGTTCCTCTAAGTCTAAAGAGAAGGAGCGAGGAGATACCAAACAGTAATCCAAACAGTAATCCAAACAGTAATTTTTCACATCTTCCCAATAGGCCGAATAATGTTTCCAAATCAATTTCCATTGAAAATATCCAAAATAAACTCATTTATTTGTGTTTACATCTTCCCAATAGGCCGAATGATGTTTTCAAAACTTTGTACAAGAAGGGTACAAAGTTCCTCTAAGTCTAAAGAGAAGGAGCGAGGAGATACCACTTAGTCGTGTTGCAAGCTCCGTAATATTGAGTCCCTCTGCTTTACTCAGTTGCCCTGTATATCTATTTGTTTTACCCACCTTTACAGGACCCGAATTGGTGTCTAATTTGACCGCCGGACGCTGTTGCAAGTAATTATTAGACAACAGTTTAGGTGAGCTATGTTTCTGTCTTGGCCTTTTATGTGTTTTTACTGCTCTATTTTGAGTCTGGTGGTTTTAATCGTATACCTTCTGTGCATGAGAGTTTTGAACCCACTTTTTATTCTATTTTTCACCTAGCACACGGCGGTGTCAGTGAAAGTGTGACTACCTTTTTTCACCTAGCACACGTGCCATATTGACACTTTAAGATAAGGTCCATGAGATACGCCTCTTGTACATTATTCGTATTCCTGTACCAACACATCCCTTTTCCCCTTTTGGTTTCTTTGCAGGTTATTGACCTGAGAACGTGGTATGTAAGTTTTACTTTACCACGCTGTGTAGATAGCGTTTATTTTGATCCTGAAGAAGTGCCCAGATCCTCCTGACACTGAAGGCACGAAACATGTCGATCCACCGAGAGTAAGACACAGATAGCTAGATACATTGCTTCTAGTTTACTGCCACTCTCTATATATATATTTTTAATCAGGCAGTTTACCTTCTGAATAAATGACTGCTAGGACTGACTGACCTGTTTTAACTCACCTCCCTTCCCCCTCACATCTACACACACTAGGCCTCTCACCCCCACTGCACCCACCGGCAGGAACAAAAGATCCCCGCTAAAGAGCCCTGCACTGGGTGCCCGTCAGGTATTGCAGCGCCGACCAGACGAGGGGCAGGCTCATATGATGAAGCATGACACCTAGCTTGCTAGGTGTGTGAGAGCCCTAGTTCCGAAAAGGGGAATCCCCCTTCCTTTCTCTTCAGAGTGGGGCCACACTTGACCAACCCCCTCTGGAGTATCTCCTCGCTCCTTCTCTTTAGACTTAGAGGAACTTTGTACCCTTCTTGTACACAGCACTAGCTGGGGCACGTACGTTGGACCTCTTTAAACTTGCCCCTTTGTCCCCTTTTTTGGAATTATCGTTTTCAAAACTTTGGCATAAAAAATATCAGATATGAATCTGGTAATTCGAAAGGCAACCTACATTTGAACTGCAAATTGGCATCATTGCAATTTGTCCATCATTTATTGCACTTTAAATACACAGTATAGTGTCCAGATGTTGTAGTAAGTCCATCATGGAAAATAAGAGCCACAGCCTTAAAAGTTCTTCCTGAAATTGATAGTTGACTTGCCACAAAAGTTTTAATTTTTATTTCCAATTTTCTTCCATTTGCTCTACAACGTTGTAGCATTAAAATGACATATTTTCCAAATCTTTCTATATATAACATTGACAACATTTCTGATTTACAATGAGAGCATTTCATATTTTGATTACCTGTTTTTACTAATTTGTTAAAAGATACTGATTTGCAATCTGGTATCGTCAAGTATATGAATCGTTCAGTGTCTATTCCAGTGGTGGAAGAAAATGAACACTCTTCACATTTATGATCCCATCTGTAACTTAGTCCAAATAATTTTTCAATTTCTATTCCTTCATCTTCCAATACACCAAGCATAAACATAAGAAATTCTTGTGCATCTTGTTGTATATTGAGTGTAAATTGTGAAGAACCAGTACATATATCCAAAAGATGCCGAATGCCAGAAGCAGTATGGATTTTACTTCTATCAGTGACCAACTTTTGAAAAACATTATGTAGTAAAGAACAGAATCTTTTTTCTTGATTTTCCATCATTTGAAGATGAAGATCTTCCAGATAAAACACAACATTCACAATTACATTAGCATAGCAGTTGATACCTGAACTATTTTCTAACTGGTATCCTACAATATCATGAACAGTGTCCATTTTCATTTTCTTTGCAGCTTCATCATTCTCTTGAATTGTTTTCTTTTTTGAACCTCACTAGAATGTTTGTCATATTTTCGTTTTGGACACACTAAACGCTTTTCATATACGGGATATTCACCTAAGTTAGGAGCATACAGTCTTCTTAACCGATTATACTCTCTTACACACTTTGCATCAGCACTAACCTTTTTCTCATCAAAATCAATCAAATACAAACCAGATAATGTTCTTACTCAAGACAATGCAACGTATGCCATGCCTTCTTTAAGCACTGTACCTACAATATTTACCAAAGCACTGTCTACACTTAAACCTTGAGATTTATGAATGGTTACTGCATATGCTAAAGAAAGAGGAAACCTTTTTCTACGAATATACAAGTCTTTTACAAGCAAAAAACGAACAGCACAATGTCCAATCTGTTTTACCTCTTCAATCTGATCAAATTTAATCTTCAAAAATGAAATTCCATCTCTGTTCTGATGATGAACAAAATCAACAACTTTTCCCATTGCTCTATTTACTAAACATTTTTCTACATCCAAATTACGTCGTAAAATTACCCAACAGTTTTCACATACATATAAAGTATTTTCTAAACCAGCAGTCTTAGACACTGACTTCTCCAAAGAATTCAATTTTGACTGTAATTTCTGTGGGAGAAGAATAATAACTCCTTTGTGTTCCATTTTATCAATGGTTTCCATTTTCACTATCGGTTGTTTTTCCAGTTTCAAAAGTTAATGATTGAATGTAGAACACTCTTGCAGTGTTGGCATTAGGCATACTATAGACTTCTTTTCTCCAATTTTTTTGTACATTATTTCAGATGCAATGTTTTTATTTGGAAACAAATTCATTAGTAGCTGGCTTTGTAAAACTTCTTTACCATGTTGTGTCAAAACTCCAATTCTTATATCTTGAAGAATGTTTCCACAGTGTTCATCACTTGCTTGTCGCATATTCTTAATAAGTTCTTTATATTCAAAATGAGACCAAATGTTTACATTTCCAATACTTCCCAAAGATTTCCTAGTATCTTCATGGACAAGAGTTTTAAAAACTGGTTGTCCTTTCACAGGAGTCAGTTGTAGTAGATCGCCAAATACAATTACATGTTTTCCTCCAAATAAAACATCATAATCTGTTTTTAAAATCTGTTGCATTCTTAAATGTACAAAGGCAAGCATTAAGTTTAAGACCATGCTCACCTCATCAATGATTAGAAGTTTCATTTTCTTTAGTACTCTTGAGACTTCATAACAAGCTTCTCCAGATAGTTTATGATATTCCAACTTATTTTCATGTTCTACTGGTAGCATGAGTAAACGATGTAATGTAATTCCTTTAATGTTGTGTGCCGCTAACCCAGTTGGAGCTGTTACAACACAAGATAAATGTGATTTAGTGGTTTTCTGTAGATAACTGGTCAAAACTTTAATTAAGAAACTTTTTCCTGTTCCAGCTTGACCACTGATATACATTTGAATAGGTTTAAATGATGTGCAGTTGCACTCTTTTTTTCATGCAGTAAACCATGCTGTATCTGTTGTGTCACTTGCTGATATATATTTTTTTGATCAAAATTTAGTTGGTCTTCCAAGTTTCCCAACTCAATTATATCCTGTTGTGCTTGTTGCATTGCCATTTCTACTTCATTCATGGCTATTGCTGCTTCATTTTCAAGAATCGGTTGTCCTAATGGATCTTGACTTAGAGGAGCAGAACTTTGACTATCTTGAGAACTGACTCTAGCTATTTCAGCTGCAATAGTAGTTTCTTGTTCAATCTCTTCGTTTAACATTTGTAGATAATTTGGAAAAATTGTGCATTGAATACTATCTTTACATGCATTAAAAGAATCTTCATAGCAGTCAAAATCTCCAAGTAATTCAATTTCAGTACGCCAAGGCTTGAAGAGTTGCAGAAGTGCTAAATAGAAAAATTCCCTTTTATCTGGAGTTTCGCAATTGAGTTTTCTGTGATTAATAAGATTTCCTTTTGCATGTTTTACCAAACATCCATCACATCCAATTACTGCATATTTTTCTTCATTTATATTTTCTGTAACATTTCTCTTAAAACTATATTGTTGTAGTACTTCATAGAGACATATGTTTTCCAGATGTGTAATTCTTTTGGGTTAGTATGTATCCAACATATTTGTTTTAACAAGATCTGTACTTTCTGGTTCATTCAATGTTAAGTATTCAATTTCTTGTACAGATTTCAAAACTCGATTTCGTGTCGCAGCAGGACCTAGACTTACCCAAATGATTCCTCTTGACTTTGAATATAAACTTGCAGAGGTCAACCGATCCGAACATTCGTAGGATCCAATCTCTTGATGGGAAAGCATCTTCAAACTAAAGCTGTACAATTTGTTACTAAGAGTCTTCTCTTGTGAAATTTCTTCCCACATTTCTTTCAACTCCGTCTTTTCAGATTTGGTTATATATGATGTAACATAGCGAGCAACAGCAATCGAATTATCTGCAACATACTGGATATCCATGTTTGCATTCCACATTGTCAAAATCACTGGATTGTAGTCATTACGATACTTTGAATCTTCACTTCTTTTTATGTTGTAAGTATTCTTTGGAGATTTTCGAGTTATAGTATGTCTTACTGCTGACATGAAACTGTTGACTCTTCCTTTTGAAATTACTGGACGTGGGAATCCAAAAAGACATTTTGTATAAAATGTTCCCTTTGACGTGTATTTTCGTTGACAATATTTTCCACACTGATGACTTTGAAACAGTAAAACTTGTTGTCTTAAGCTGTTTTCTCCTCTTTGTTTTGGAATGGCACAGGTAACATAGTCTTCAATGAAAGACAAAACAGTTTCATCAGAATCGGTTCCAAATTTAGGTGCATTCTTGATCCATAATAGCATGTGTATATGAGGAGCACCTCTGGCTTGGTACTCCTTTCTCCAAAAGAAAGCAATAACTTCTCCAAGAGGTGGATTATTTTTATTGCAGATAAAAGACATCATAGCTTGAAACCTATGATTAAAATATCTGCACACATTTTCAGGATCCAAAGAACAGAGTTCTCCAGCTGTCTTCAATTCAATGTTTTTTACATTTGAATTTGCTTCTTGTAGAAATTCAAGTAAATCGTCCCATGCATATTCAGCACAGCTAAGCGTAACAAACCACGTAGGGGTTCCGAAGTTCCTTAACGTAAGAAATGCGCATACGCGGGCGCGCGCACATGCGCAGTTTTCACTTGGATTAGAAGAAACGGCGACGAACAGGAGGAGGGAAGCCCAGGGACGCCGCAGTACAGGTAAGTGGGTTTTAATTTACTTTTAAGTACTAAAATTCATTGTTAATATAGGGGGGTGGAGGCGGGTGGCATAGCGGGGCCACGTGGAGGGCCACAGAGTTTGTTCGTACCTCTGTGGCCCTCCGCGTAGCCCCCATACGCACACGGTTACTTTCTTCACCCCTGTTCTCTCTTTATGCACTTTTCTTTACTCTTTCTACACCCCTCTTGAATGTTTCTGCACTACTTTGACCTGTTTCTACAACTCTCTTCCTCTTTGTGCACCCCTTGTGCCTCTTAGTGCACCTCTGTTGCTTCTTTCTGAACTTTTCTTGCTTCTTTCTTGCTTCTTTCTGCATCCCTGTTGCCTCTTTCTGTACTCCTGTTACCTCTTTCTGCACCCTTCTTCCATCTTTCTGCATCTCTGTTGCCTCTTTCTGCACCAGTCTTACCTCTTTGTGTATCTCTGTTGCTTCCTTCTCAACTTTTCTTGCTTCTTTCTGCAACTCTGTTGCTTTTTTCTGTACCCCTGTTACCTCTTTCTACACCCTTCTTCCCTCTTTGTGCACCTCTGTTGCCTCTTTCTGCCCCCTCTCCCCTCTTTCTGTATCTCTCTTATCTCTTTCTATACCTCTCTTGCTTCTTTCTGCACTTCTCTTGCTCTTTCTCTATCCCACTTCCCCCTTTCTGCACCTCTCTTACTTTTTTCACCACTACTCTTGCTTCTTTCTGCACTTCTGTTACCCTTTCTGCACCTCTCTTAGCTCTTCCTTCTTCCCTCTTTCTGCACTCATCTTGCCTTGTTCTGCACCCCTGTTCCCTTTTTCTGCACCTCTCTTGCATATTTCTGCAACTGTCTTGCCTCTTTCTGCAGTTGTCTTGTCTTCTTCTGCACCTCTGTTGCTTCTTTCTACATCTCTCTTGCAAATTTCTACACCTCTCTTGGCTCCTTCTGCACCCCTCTTGCCTTCTTCTACACCTCTGTTGGTTCCTTCTGCACTGCTCTTGGATCTTTCTGCATTACTTTTGCCTGTTTGTTCACT
The DNA here is from genome assembly GCA_963921515.1 of Calotriton arnoldi. Lineage (NCBI taxonomy): Eukaryota > Metazoa > Chordata > Amphibia > Caudata > Salamandridae > Calotriton > Calotriton arnoldi. The sequence goes on along the minus strand of CAWUFW010016232.1, from coordinate 76,580 downwards.
TCTCTTGCCTCCTTCTGCACCTCTGTTGCTTCTGTCTGCACTTCTCTTGCTTCTTACTTATTTATTTTGACTTTGTTCAATACTTAACTACTAGTAAAATGTTAAAGCAGCAGCAGCAGAAAAGTAATGTTTAACTTATGTTAGGTGACAAATTAGTGATTATGATACTTTGTAAGACTCTCTGGAAAACTTCACTTGAAGTGCACTAAATAAATCTAAGTGTCTCTTTCAAATATGAAGTGCACTCTCTCAACTTTTAACGTCTTCATGGTCTTCTGTTTAAGATATGTCTGAACTTGTACATATATTGTGATATGTCTTATACATCTGAACATAGTACACATATAAAACACAACTAAAAATCTATTTGTATGTTTCTTTGATATATGATACTACTAACAGAAAGTCCAGACATATGCATGCATGTTTTTAAGAACATTGTGAGACCTACACCAGAGACATATGAAAGGTTGCTGCTATATCTTTCACTAGGCCCAACACCCTATGTAGTCATAGTGCCTGAGTGATTACATGAGTGTAGGGGTAGTGTCTCTGAAATTAGAGGACTGCATGAGTACTACCTGAGTGATTAAAGAACTGCATAGGTAATGCTTGCGTGATTCTATAACTGCATGGGTAGTGCCTGGGTGATTGAAGGAGTGCATGGGTACTGTCTGAGTGATTGAAGAACTGCATAGGTAATACCTGGGTGATTATGAGTGCAAAGACAATGCCAGCATGGTTAGACTAATACACAGATGCTGCCTTGGTACATCGAAGAATGCATGGATAGTGCCTGACTGATTGGAACAATGCATAGTCAGTACCTCGGTGATTGCATAGTGCAAGAGGTCTGCCTGGGTCATTACATAAGTGCATGTGTAGTGGCTGGATGATTGAAGCACTGCTTTCATAATGCCTGTCTGATTGCATGAGTGCAGGGATAATGCCTAGGTGATTGCATGAGTGTAGGGACAGTGCCTGGGTAATTGCATGAGTACTGAGGTAGTATCTAAGTGAATGTATGACTGCAGAGATAGTGCCTGTGTGATTCTATGAGAACGAGAGTAGTGTCTTGGTGATTGCAGGTGTAGTGAGGTAGTACCTGGGTGATTGCATAAGTGCATAGGTAGTGCCTGAGTGATTTTATAAGTATATAGGTACAGGCTGAGTGATTGAAGGAGTGCATAGATACTGACAGGGTGATTGGAGGAGTGCAAGGGTAGTGCCTGAGTGATAGAACCAGTGTATAGCTAATACATTGGTGATTGCATGAGTTCAGGGGTAATATCTGGTGGACTACATGAGTACATAGAAAGTGCCTGGGTGATTTTATAAGTGCATCAATACTGTCTAGGTGATTAGAGTACTATTGTGGTACTACCTCAGTGAATGGAGGACTGTAAAGGTACTGCCTGGGTGATTTTATAAATGCATGGGCACTGGTTAAATGTTTGGACGAGTGCATAGATCCTGAGAGGCTGATTGGAGGAGTGTAAGGATAGTGCCTGGGTGATTGAACCACTGTATAGCTAATGCACTGGTGATTGCATGAGTGCAGACTTACTGTCTAAGGGATTACAGGAGTACATAGGTAATGTCTGGGTGATTCATGAGTTAAGGGATAATATCTGGGACATTATAAGAGTACATAGGAAGTACCTGGGTGATTTTATAAGTGCATCGATACTGCCTAGGTGATTAGAGTACTATTGTGGTAGTGCCTCAGTGATTGGAGGAGTGTAAAAGTAGTGCCTGGGTGATTTTATAAGTGCATGGGTACTAGTTACGTGATTGGACGAGTGCATAGATCGTGAAAAGGTAATTGGACGAGTGCAAGGGTATTGCCTGGGTGATTGAACTAGTGTGTAGGTAATGCATTGGTGATTGCATGAGTTCATAGGTAATATCTGGGGACTACAGGAGTACATAGAAAGTGCCTGGGTGATTTTATAAGTGCATTGGTACTGCCTGGGTGATAGGAGTAATACTGTGGTAGTGCCTCAGTGATTGGAAGAGTGTAGAGGTAGTGCTTGTGTGATTTTATAAGTGCATTGGCACTGGCTAAGTGATTGGAGGAGTGCAGAGATGCTGAGAGGGTGATTGGAGGAGTGCAAGGGTATTGCCTGGGTGATTGAACCAGTGTATAGATAATACATTGGTGATTGCATGATTGCAGGAGTTATGTCTGGGGGATTAGAGGAGTACATAGGTAATGCCTGGTGATTCTATGATTGCAAGGGTAATATCTGAGAGATTACAGGAGTACATAGGAAGTGCCTGGGTGATTTTATAAGTGCATGTGTACTGCCTGGGTGATTGGAGTAGTACTGCAGTAGTGCCTGAGTGATTGGAAAAGTGCAGCATCCTGAGTAGTAGCAGAATACAGGGGTAGTGCTTTTGAAATTAGAGGACTGCCTGAGTGATTGAAGAAGTGCATAGGTAATACTTGGGTGATTGCATAAGTGCATGCATAGTGCCTAGGTGATTGCAAGAGCACATGGGTACTCTCTGAGTGATTGAAAAACAGCATACGTAATACCTGGGTGATTGCATGAGTGATAAAATAATGCCTGTGTGATTAGAGCAATGCACAGATGGTGCCTTCGTACATCAAGGAATGCATGGGTACTGCCTGACCAATTCCAACAATGCATAGGTAGTACCTAGATGATCGCATGAGTGCAAAGGTTGTGCCTGGATGATTGGAAAACTGCATTGGTAGTGCTTGGTTGATTACATGAGTGCAGACGAACTGACTGAGTGCATCTTTCAAAGCATCGGTAGTAGCTCAGTGAATGTATCAGTGCATCTGTACTGCCTGGGTGATTGGAGGAGTGCATAGATAGTGCCTGACTGATTGTATAAGTTGTGGAGTAGTGCCTGACTGATTGAAGAACTGTACATATAGTGGCTTAGTGCATGGATTAGTGCATGGGTAGTGCCTGGGTCATTGCAGACTTACAGCTGAGACATCTCTTCATGTTGCTGCTTTATATTTGACTACACCCAACATCCTAAGTAGTAGAAGAATACTGAAAAAGCAACACAAAAGTGTGGTTTATAACATGGTGTACACTTTTCTAGTACAGGTTCACCATTCTCTAACTGCTCAGGGTATTGGGCCTACCCAAATAGAAAACATTAAACCAAAGCATAGCTCTGTTATAAATCTTACCATATTCATAAAGGCATGTATGCATGTGTCTCTATCTTTTACTAGTACTACCATTTATAATAGAAACATACATAAAAAAATATATCTCTCTTTTATACATGTAGCATCTTGAGATGCATAACACATATGAGAATACATATGCAACTAGGAAATTCATTAATCTCACAACCATGCAGACCATAAAACTTGACACACTACTCTTAACATTTCGAACAGACACCTACATTTATCTGGCATACATCAAATAAAGTTTTACATAGACTCTTTTAAACCACCATAATCAGTAATTCCTCACACAACATATATTAAACATCACTTTACTGCTCCTGCTACATACCATCCTACTACTACTACTCAGATGTACAGCCTACCAAAATACTAAGCAACATCCCTTCACATATCTCTATTGTAAGTCAACCCATATTTAAAAAAGCATCGATGCAATAGTCTCTACCTTTTCCTAGTACCATCATATATAAAAGAAACATAGAAATAGATATATACCTGTATTTTATACATCAACCATCTTTACATACACAACACATGTAAAAATACATCTGCAAATACAAACATACCTCAGTCACAAGATAATGCACACCTTAACTCTTAAAAAGCTGCACTTTTCATTTCAAGTAGAGATCTAAAAACATATGGTATATTTCAAGCACTTCAGAGCACAGGTAGTGCCTGGGTGATTGGAGGAGTGCAAGGGTAGTGTCTAGGTGATTTTATATGTGCATGGGTAGTGGCTGGGTGATTTTATAAGTGCATGAGTACTTGCTGAGTGATTACATAAGTACAACAGTAGTGCGTCCGTGATTGAAAGAGTACAAGGATAGTGCCAGGGTGATTAAAGCACTGTATAGCTAATGCATTGGTGATTACATGAGTACAGGGGTAATGTCTCGGGGATTAAAGGAGTACACAGGTAACGCCTGGGTGATTGCATGACTACAGGTGTAATATCTGGGGATTTACATGACTACATAGGAAGTGACTGGGTGATTTTATAAGTGAATGGGTACTTCTTGGGTGATTACAGGACTACTGAGGTAGTGCCTGAGTGAATAAATAAGTGCACAGATAGTGCCTGGGTGATTTCATAACAGTATGACTACTGGCTGAGTGATTACATAAGTACAAGGGTAGTGCCTCTGTGATAGAAGGAGTGCAACAGTAGTGCCTGGGTGATCATATAAGTGCATGAGTAGTGACTACATGATTCAAAGAGTGCATACCTTAGTGGTTGCATGAGTGCAGCAGGAATGTCTAAGTGATTACAGCAGTGAAAATATGTAGTGCCTGGCTCATTTGAAGACTAAATGGGTAGTACTTAGGTTTTTTTATAACTGCATGAGTGTTGCGCCTAGCCAAATATAAAGCAGCAGACTATTACATGACTCAACCATAAGTCTCTCCATATTGTTAAAAGCAATCATATATATGTCTCTACCTTTTCAAATCATCATCATATCTAAAATAAATATATAAACAATATTTCTGGAATTTAGTGAAACCTACAACTGAAACATGTAATAGATCTGCCTCAGCGATTGCATAACTCCATGGGTAGTGCTTGGGTGATTGTATGACCACAAGGGTAGTCACTGGGTAATTGCAGGAGAAGATGGATAGTGACTAGCTAATTGCATAAGTGCACACATAGAGCTTGAGTGCATGGATAAGTGTTTAAATAGCACCTCAAGGCATAGATGAGTCATGGTGTAGTGCCTAGGTGAATAGATAAGTGCAACAGTACGGCCTGGGTGATTGTACAACTGCAAGTCTAGTTCCTGGGTTATTACATAACTGCATAGGTAGACTCTGCATGATTCTATGACTGCAGGGGTAGTACATAACTAGTGCCTGGGTGAGTCCATGACTATAGGGGTAATATCTAGAGGATTACTGGAGTACATGCCAAGTGAGTGGGTGATTTTATATGTGCATGAGTACTGCTTGGGTGATTTCAGGAGTACTGAGGGAATGCCTGAGTGATTGGAGGTGTGCAAAGATAGTGCCTGGGTGATTTTATAAGTGCATGGGTACTGGCTAAATGTTTGGACGAGTGCATAGATTCTGAGAGGCTGATTGGAGGAGTGTAAGGGTAGTGCTTGGGTGATTGAACCACTGTATTGCTAATGCACTGGTGATTGATTGCATGAGTGCAGAGGTAATGTCTAAAGGATTGCAGGAGTACATAGGTAATGTTTGGGTGATTCAGGGAAAATATCTGGGCATTATAAGAGTACATAGGAAGTACCTGGGTGATTTTATAAGTGCATCAATACTGCCTAGGTGATTAGAGTACTATTGTGGTAGTGCCTCAGTGATTGGAGGAGTGTAAAAGTAGTGCCTGGGGGATTTAATAAGTGCATGGGCACTGGCTAATTGATAGGATGAGTGCATAGATTGTGAAAAGGTAATTGGAGGAGTGCAAGGGTATTGTCTGGGTGATTGAACCAATGTGTAGCTAATGCATTGGTGATTGCATGAGTTCAGAGGTAATATCTGGGGACTACAGGAGTACATAGAAAGTGCCTGGGTGATTTTATAAGTGCATTGGTACTGCCTGGGTGATAGGAGTACTACTGTGGTAGTGCCTCAGTGATTGGAAGAGTGTAGAGGTAATGCCTGAGTGATTTTATAAGTGCATTGGCTAAGTGATTGGAAGAGTGCATAGCTCCTGAGAGGGTGATTGGATGAGTGCAAGGGTATTGCCTGGGTGATTGTGTCAGAACCCCACAAGTCTTACCTTCTGCTTGTGAAGCAATCTCGCAGAGATGACATGAGCAACCCCCACCGTCTCCCACCTTACCCTAGAAAATGCGTGTGTACTGACCAGGATGAAGATGGGACCGGGGGAGGACGCTAGTGGTATGGTAGATATCCTCCTGAAGACCAGCACGGTAACCCCACTGTGTTCCCCGAATCCCTCTGTGTACACCACCTGGAAGGAGAAGCGCAGGGGAACACTATTACCACTGATACATGCCAACAAGCCCATACATAGTACACCACAGCGCTCAGCGTATCGTATAGTCACCTTATGAGTGGCACCATGAAGGATGGAAAAGAGACGTCCCCAGCAGGGTCAGTGAATATGGCAAGCGCTCTTGCGCGCGTATGAAAGGCAAAGGAAATAGCAAGCACTCCTGCGTGTGTGAAAGAGGCAAAGGAAATTGTCAAGCGCTCCTGCGTGTGTGGGAAAGACTATGCAAATGTCAAGCGCTCCTGCGCGTGTGAGACAGGCAAAGGAAATGACAAGCGCTCCTGCGCGTGTGAGACTGGCAAAGGAAATGACAAGCGCTCCTGCGCATGTGAAAGACAAAGCAAATGGCAAGCGCTCCTGCGTGAGAGAGACAGACAAAGCAAATGGCAAGCGCTCCTGCGCGAGAGAGACAGAGGAAACGTAAAAGAATTACGGCGTACCTGCTCACGCAGTCAACCTTGAAAGGAAATGAGAAGCCCTCCTGCGCTTCTCAATTGGTAACAAGAACGGCTGAGTGCTCCAGCACTAGCCACAGGCAAGAATAAGCAAGCGCTCCTGCGCGTACTAGAACTTAGTACGGCGAGGCGATAATCCAAAGCGCTGATCCGCAGGCACCATGGACAGTTATGCGGTTTCCCCCGGAAGCGCTCAATGTCCGTACTGGCATCCGCTTCCGGTAGACGGAGGCTAGACCGCCAACCAGTACGAGCTTCCTGATGTCGTCAGGTGCTATGGGCGTATGCTGAAACACGAACTCGCACACACTCGCCAGGCATGCCTGTCCGTCCAGACCTATAACAGATTGAACTCGTCTATAGCTAATGCATTGGTGATTGCATGATTGCAGAAGTTATGTCTGGGGGATTAGAGGAGTACATAGGTAATGCCTGGTGATTCCATGTTTGCAGGGGTAATATCTGGGAGATTACAGGAGTACATCGGAAGTGCCTAGGTATTTTTATAAGTGTATATGTAGTGCCTGGGTGATTGAATTAGTACTGCAGCTGTGCCTGAATGATTGGAGGAGTGCAAGGGTAGTGCCTGGGTGATTGAATCATTGTATAGCTAATGCATTGGTGATTACATGAGTGCAAAGATAATGTCTGGGGGATTAAGGAGTACATACATAATGCCTGGGTGTTTGCATAAGTTGAGGGATAATATCTGGGGGATTACAAGAGTACACAGGAACTGCCTGGGTGATTTTATAAGTGCATGGGCACTGCCTGGGACATTGGAGTAGTACTGTGGTAGTGCCTGAATGAGTGAAAAAAGTGCAACATTCTGAAAGCATGCATGCATATGTCTCTACCACAACACTATGCACACCTCAAAAATTCACAGAACAAACTACAAATTTAAAGCAAACACCAAAGATTATGTGGCATATTTCAACTGTACCTCTCTGAAGACTTATAAAAAGTAGCGTAGTCACTAATACCTGATCTCAACATCTTTTAAACCACACTATTATGCTGCATCTTCACCATTCTACTACTACTCACAGTGTTGAGTCTACCACATAATGCACCTTCAAATGTATAAGACATATGAAAATACATATACAAGTAGAGACATACTTGTGACAGAAGTCCATGTACACCTTAAAACTTAACAGACTCCACTTCAAATTTTAAACAAACACCTAAAATTATGAGGTATACTACAAATGTACATATCCACACACTACCATAATCACTAATCCATCTTCCAATATACACATATTACTATACAAAATCTATTTCTTACAACATTTAACTACAATAAAACAAACTACAATACACATCTGTACATTTAATAATATATTTCAAACATCACAGTTCTTGAATAATTTTTAAAGTTTAAAAATAAAGCTAATACATAATACACCTCAGAAATATATAACTCACCTTCCAAAATGATTTGTAGAATATGAAATATCAGAAACTCATAAAAGATTTTCTTATGCACACAATCAATGTAATGCACCTCTCTCAATAAGGTAAAACCAGTAATGCCAAACTTTCCCTCTCTTTCTCCACACAAATAAATGTAAGTAACAAATCACATTGCTTCCTACATAATTTCAAATTGTAAAACACATTTCTATTGGTTAGACATATTAACCCTTTCCAACTGACTTCTAAAAGTGCCCAAACTGGTTCTGGAATTTTTTGAAGTCGCAATTCCACCGTGCAACGGGATGGAGCCGCGAATCCATATAGGAGTTCAAAAATATATTACAAATAAAAATACCACTAATTTTTTAACAACACACCACTTCTAAAGATAGTACTGACTTGGGAAATCTTACTTTAATAACATATCACTTATATATGAATTACAATTGCACATTTTAAAACCTCAGATAAAATTCAACTCTTCCCCCCTTCTGCCTAATGCCAGTTTCCATAGCAACAGTTCATGGAACATTGAAGTGAACTGACAGGTCACATGTTCACCATATCTTCAAGTTCAGCACACAAGCTTACAAATGCAAACAGCAGGTGTGGTTGACATTTGCAAAATATGACCTTATCCTAACTACTGTACCTTTCAAATATTTTTACTAACCAATAAGAAACATGCTTTTTAAAGAAAGTAACATGCACCCTATTTTTGAGTGTACAATCTTCTTAAACAGCCAATCAATTCTCTACTTTTTAAAAAACAGCATGTTCTCCACCATTTTAGATACATCTCACTCTACCAACTGACTACCTGAGCTACAGATATCTTTTGATTACTTCCAGACATCCCTTCAAGATGCTTACAATGTGGATTGTTGGACTCAGCTATGTTTTCTGGTGCAAAAGGTATGCTGAACTCAGAGGTATTGACAAAGACTTACCTTTGCAAAATGTGGATATTAAATGGATTGCACAGAGAGGATTAAAGTGGCAACAATTGATGCCTTTGGTTAAAACCTTTTTGCATGTCCAACCCCCTGACCTCATGATTGTGCACTGTGGTGGCAATGACCTAGGCACATTGACTGGGGTAGTTCTGAAAATGCTCATGAAGGACACCTTTTCACAATTGATGTTGCTTTTACCTCAAACAGTCTTTGTTTACTCTAATATATGCCAAAGACAGAATTGGAAGTGGTCAAATTAATTCTGTCCACAGATTGAGAAAGCTAGGAAAAATGTCAATAAAGCTGTTTCTGCATACCTCAGAGGTCACAGAATGGGGTCCATCTATAATAACAATCTACGTTTTGATATGGATGACATCTACAGAAGTGATGGAGTACACTTCAAAGATCAAGGAAACAGAGTCTTTCTTAACAACCTAAAGCTCTGCCTCCGCACTTACATGTTGCTACAACAAACTCATAATGAACAATAGGGCTCTGTTTAGAGCCACCCTATAACATAGTAGTGAATATAATTTTTTTTTTCACATACATTTTTAAAAAAACAATTTGTGGATTTGCGCACCCAACGCGAATCTGCAAAAGCATGAATTCAATGTACTACAACACAATACACTTTTCAAGTTTAACTATTACTTTTTAATTTTATATATGTTTATCAAATCTATCAATTTTAATCTTGTCATTAACTTCAATCACAGTACCTCTTTAAAACAACTTTACAAATACAACATTACCTTCTAAATTATATACTACTAAATTATTTATTTAAGGTGAATTCGTGAATCCAACGCGACGTTACACGGGGGCCGCGCTGAGAGCCGCATTGGGGTCGCGACTCCAAACTCGAAAAAAAAACGCCCCACTACCATTATTCGGTATTCGCCCTGGGGACCCCATCCCCCGGGGCCTGCCACCATTTATTTTGGATTAAAAAATTATGAAGGAGGACCGCGTGGTCCCCCTCCTACAGCCAATAATGGCCTTGGGGACGCCATCCCCCGGGGCATTACCTCTTTTTTTAATACTATGGAAGGGGGGCCACCTTTGGCCCCAGGGACCCCATCCCTCGGGGCCCGGCCTTATTTATATATATATATTTTTTTAAATTACAAAAGGGAGGGGGGCCGTGTTGCTCCTTTCCCTGGGCCACTTCTAGCCCCAGGGACCACATCCCCCGGGGCCTGGCCTCAGCTTTGGGGACCGTGGAGGGAGCCCCAATACCCCATGCTCCCTGCCGGCTCCCCGCCTGCTGCGGGAGCCGGCATTGCTTTTGGGCAAGGGGAGCTGCTAACATGAAGCTCCCCTTGCCCAAAAGCAATTCTGCTTTGCTTCTTGGAAGCGAGAGCAGGTTTCCAAGAAGCAAAGCAGTGTTTGCTATGGCAGGGCGGGAGCCATGCTCCCGCCCTGCCATAGCAAACGGCAATGTCCCGGGGGTGGGAACCCCAGTACATTGCAGGAGCCGGCCCTGGGGGGTGGCGTTCCCCAGGGCCATGAAGGGCTCCAGGAGGTGGACCGCATGGCCCCCCTCCCATCATGTTTGAAGCCCCGGGGAGGTGGTGATCCCTGGGGCTTCAGGGGCCCATGAGGCCCCCCTCAATAATCAACAAAGCCCCGGGGAGGTGGTGGTCCCCGGAACTTGGGGGGGCTTGCGAGGCCCCCCCAAAAATAAATAATGAAAGCCCCGGGGAGGTGGCGGTCCCCGGGGCTGCGGGGGGGCTCCGTGCCCCCCACATATCATTATGTAAGCCCTGGGGAGGCAGCGGTTATTTGAGCATTATCCCTGGGACCTGGCCCACCCGGGGGCTTATAGAAAACGAAGCACGGGAGACTGCGCTTCGTTTTTTAAAATTTACTCTGTGGGATTCGCGTACCCAGTGTGACTTCTGCAGAAAAAGCAAAAAAAAAATGCTTTTTTGGGCCCTGGGGTCCCTGTGGGACCCCCTGACCAGCTCTAGGGGGTCAGGGTGTTTCTACCCTCACCCCTTTCCTACATTAACAACCTTTTTTTTACCTTTTTGATGTGACTCGATTCAACTGAGTCACAAAATGGCTGCCAACACATTCTGGTTTGGAGTGTTGGCAGCCAATTAGAATGAAGCTCGTGCTCGAGAGGATTCACGGCTCCTCCTCGGTGCTCAGATATATACATTTTTATTTTTTTAATTTCTCAGCAAATACTGAACGGATTTACACCATTTAAAAGAAAAGGTCGCTTTCTGTACCAAGACCTACCATTTTGTCAAATTTGGTGTAATTTCGTTCAGCAGTTCGGGCTGTAGCTGTGTCTAAAGTTCCTATGGAAATAAACATGGGGAAAATGTGTTTTGGGACCCCCCTTTTTTCTCCGCCCCCGCTTGACGAATCACCCGAAACTTTCAAGACAGGAGCTGACCTGAGTGAACCATTAGTTTTGAAAATTTCGCAAAGATTCTTCAAACGGTGCCAAAGATATTGGCAAAAGAAAAAACGCTTTTCGAATAGAAACAAGGTCCTAACTATAACTACCTACTGGCGACCACCAGTAGGTTATATATATATATATACAGGAGAGGAGGGAAGAAAACCCAAGCTAGATGACAATGCCCCCAGACTTATAACTACCTATAATCAGCAGGAAAGGAAGATCAGGTCAATCATCAAACGTAATTGGCCTATCGTACTCACAGATGGAGTACTGGCACATAGACTTCCTGCAGAACCAACCATTACCTACAGAAAAGGATTATCTATGAGGTCTCAGATTGTTAAGAGTAGCCCTGAATTGATCACAAAAAATATGTGGCTACAACCAAGACAAGGATTTTTCAAATGCTCAACATGTAGAGCATGCAAATTCAGAGAGAATACCACACATTACTCCATCCCATTTAGCCCTGCTATGTCTACTATCAAGGGCAGCTACAATTGTAGGACAGAATATGCGATATACGTACTAACATGCACCTGTGGCCTGCGGTATGTGGGAAGTACGAAGCTACAGGTGCATGTTAGTATATTGCAGCACTTGCGTGCAATTATTAATAACGATACCACATATCCAGTCGCACGACATTTCAAGTTGAAGCACAACAGCAACCTAAAGTGCTTAAAATATTTTGTCGTTGATGCTATCCCCAACCTCCTTAGAGGAGGCAATGGATGATTTAGTGGGTGGGTGACTGACTGTATAAGTGAGTGATTAAGCATGTCTTAATGAATGCATGTGTTAATGACTAATCTGTGTGAATGTCTGTATCAGTCTGTCAGTTGGTGTGTAAGTGGCTACATGGGTTGGTGAGTAGCTACATGAGTGTCTATATGGGTTAATGATTGGTTGCCTGAGTACCTATATGGGTGCCTGAGTGTCTGTGTGGGTGGGTGGGGGTGTGACTCCCTGCATGGATGTGTGAGTGGGTGATTCGCTGTGTGTATGGGTTCATGAGTGCATCTGTGAGGGGCTGTATGGGTGAGTGAGTGTGCATATGGCTGTGTTGGTGAGTGAATGAATGTCTCAGTGGTATATGTGTGAGCAACTACATATGTGAAAGGCAGTATATGTGAGTGTTGGAGTATATAAGTGACTATATGTGAGAGTGAGTGATTGTGAGAGTGGCTGCATTGATGAATGTGTGCTTATGTCAGTGATTGTATAAGAGAGTAAGTATGTGTTAGTATCTGTATGAATAAGTGAGGTGGTGTGTGTATAACTGTATAGGTGAGTAAATGGCAGTGTGATTGATTCTTTGGGTGACTGACTAGGTATGTGAGTAACTATATGGGTGAGTGGCGGTATGTGAGTATCTGTTTGGGTATATGAGTGCATATATCAGTGGCTGTATTGATGAATGACTGCGTGAATGAGTGACTGTATGGGTGAGTGAGTGGATGTGTGTATAGACCTATGAATCAGTGAGTGGGTATGTACTAACTGGTATGGGGGTGTCTATGGTTTCGAGAATTGTAGTCTGTATTTTAGAGTGGGTGTATGAAAGGTTATATTAGGGTGTGAGGAGGTGCATCAGATATTAAGTGGATGATGTCATCAGAGGTGTCATCAGTGATGTCATCAGTGTTCTCACTGACCAAGTCATGAGTGATATAATATGTGACATCATCAGCAGTGCATTGCGGGGGGCGAGTTATAGTTAGCTCAGCTAACTATAACGGCCAAATTTCTCTGGTTTTGTATGAGAATTATGTCAGCCTAACTATAACGTCCCTGAAACCTGTGGTTTTTTTCAGTGAATTTCTAAGGTTTCTTAAATGCTTATTCCTAACTATAACTTCCCCGAAACTTTTGTTTTTTTCAGTGAATTTCTAAGGTTTTTTAAATGCTAATTCCTAACTATAGCGTCCCTGGAACCTCCGTTTTTTTCGATGAATTTCTAAGGTTTTTTAAATGCTAATTTCTAACTATGTCTACATAGGTAGGACATGTGCAAAAAGAGGAAGAAAGGCGCAGAAAGAGGCAAGAGTAGTGCAGAAATAGGCAAGAGAGGTGCATAAAGAGGAAGAAAGGTGCAGAAAGAAGCAAGGGAAATGCAGAAAGATGCAACAGAAGTCCAGAAAGAGGAAGAAAGGTGCATAAAGAAGCAAAAGAAGTACAGAAAGAACCAACAGAGATGCAGAAAGAGGACTACTTCGACTGTACCTTTCTACAGACTCATACAAAGTAGCCTAATCACTAATCCTTCTCCCAAGATGTCTTTAACCCCACTTTTCTCTTGAAGATTCACTATTCATCGACTGCTCAGAATGTTAGGCCTACCAAATGTAAAGCAGTAATCCTAACCATATCACTGTTGTAAGTCTCACCAAGTTTGTAAAGGTATGTATGCGTGTGTGTCTGCTTTTACCTAGTGGCATGTTACATAAAAATAAACATACAAATACTTGAATACCCGTGTTTCAAATTTGTGTACAAGAAGGTGTATATATTTCTGCTCATAAAACAGGGCACATAGGTATTCAATAGAATATTTGAGGGGCTCTATAAAACCTATATACATAAGACATGTCTGCCTGTGCAACTGAATGACAGAGCAGAACTGAGAACATTTAACCACTTATAGGAGAAGCTACCCACTTTTTAAGCTACCATCTTCAGATGCATAACACATGTGAGAATACGTATACAAGTAGACATATACCTCAGTCACGAGAGCACCCAGACCTTTAAACTTCACAGCTTGCACTTCCCATTTCAGTACAGAAAGAGGTGAGAGAAGTACAGAAAAAGAAAGCAAGAGAAGTGCAGAAAAAAATAAGAGAGGTGCAGAAAGAGTAACACATGTGCAGAAAGAGGCAAGAGAAATGCAGAAAGAGGCAAGAGGGGTGCAGAAAGATACAAGAGAGGTACAGAAAGAGGGAAGACGAGTGGAAAAAGAGGCAACAGGGGTGCAGAAAGAAGCAAGAGAGGTGCAGAAAGAAGCAAGAGAAGTACAGAAAGAAGCAATAGAGGTGCAGAAAGAGGCAAGAGAAGTGCAGAAAGGGGCAAGAGAGTTGCACAAACAGGCAAAAGGGGTGCAGAAAGAGGCAAGAGGGGTACAGAAAGAGGCAAGAGGGGTGCAGAAAGAGGCAAGAGAAGTGCAGAAAGAAGCAACAGAGGTGCAGAAGGAGGCAAGAGAACTGCAGAAAGAGGCAAGAGAGTTGCAGAAACAGGCAAAAGAGGTGCAGAAAGAAGGAACAGGGGTGCAGACAGAGGCAAGAGAGGTGCAGAAAGAAGCGATAGAGGTGCACAAAGAAGCAATAGAGGTGCAGAAAGAAACAAGAGAAGTGCAGAAAGAAGGAACAGAGGTGCAGAAAGAGGCAAGAGGGGTGCAGAAAGAGGCAGGAGTGGTGCACATAGAGGGAAGAAGGGTGCAGAAAGAGACAAGAATGGTGCAGAAAGAGGGAATAAGGGTACAGAAAGAGGCAAGAGGGGTGCAGAAAGAAGAAAGAGAGGTGCAGAAAGAAGCAAGAGAGGTGCATAAAGAAGCAAAAGAAGTACAGAAATAAGCAACAGAGGTGCAGAAAGAGGCAAGAGAGGTGCATAAACAGGCAGGAGAGGTGCAGAAAGAGGCAAGAGAGATACAGAAAGAGGGAAGGGGTGCAGAAAGAGGCAAGAGGGGTGCAGAAAGAAGCAAGTGAGGTGCAGAAAGAGACAACAGAGTTGTAGACAGAGGCAAGAGAGTTACAGAAACAGGCAAGAGGAGTGCAGAAAGAGGCAACAGAAGTGCTGAAAGAAGCAACAGTGGTGTAGAAAGAAGCAGGAGAAGTCATGAAAGAGACAAGAGAGTTGCAGAAAGAAACAAGAAAGATACAGAAAAAAGCAAGAGAAGTGGAGAAAGAGGCAAGTGAGGGGCAGAAAGAGTCAAGAGATGTGCAGAAACAGACAAGAGAGGTGCAGAAAGGGGCAAGTGAGGTGCAGAAATAGGCAATAGGGGTGCAGAAAGAGGCAAGAGAAGTGCAGAAAGAAGCAACAGAGGTGCAGAAGGAGGCAAGAGAGCTCCAGAAAGAGGCAAGAGAAGTGCAGAAAGAGGCAAGAGAGTTACAGAAATAGGCAAAAGAGGTGCAAAAAGAGGGAACATGGGTGCAGACAGAGGCAAGAAAGGCGCAGAAAGAGGGAAGAGGAATGCAGAAAGAAGCAAGACAGGTGCAGAAAGAAGCAAGAGCAGTGTGGAAAGAACCAACAGAGGTGCAGAAAGAGACAAGAGGGGTGCAGAAAGAGGCCAGAGAAGTACAGAAAGAAGCAAAAGAAGTGCAGAAAGAGGCAAGAGAACTGCAGAAAAAGGCAAGAGAGGTGCAGAAAGAGGCAAGAGAGATGCACAAAGAGGCAAGAGAAGTGCAGAAAGAAGCAACATAGGTGCAGAAAGAGGCAATAGAAGTGCAGAAAGAAGCAACAGAGGTGCACAAAGAGGCAAGAGAAGTGCAGAAAGAGGCAAGAGATGTGCAAAAAGAGGCAGGAGAGGTGCAGAAAGAAGCAGGAGAGGTGCAGAAAGAGGGAACAGTGGTGCAGAAAGAGGCAAGAGAGGCACAGAAAGAGGGAAGAGTGGTGCAG
This sequence comes from Calotriton arnoldi, assembly GCA_963921515.1. Lineage (NCBI taxonomy): Eukaryota > Metazoa > Chordata > Amphibia > Caudata > Salamandridae > Calotriton > Calotriton arnoldi. Next base: position 60,532 of record CAWUFW010016232.1, on the reverse strand, counting down.
AAAAAGGCAAGAGGGGTGAAGAAAGAAGCAAGTGAGGTGAAGAAAGAGGTAACAGAGGTGCAAAAAGAGACAGGAGAGGTGCAGAAACAGGTCCCAGAAGTGCAGAAAGAGGCAAGAGAAGTGCTGAAAGAAGCAACAGGGGTATTGAAAGAAGAAATAGAAGTGATGTAAGAGACAATAGAGGTGCAGAAAGAGGTAAGAGAGGTGCAGAATAAAGCAAGAGAAGTGTAGAAAGGGGCAAGTGAGTTGCAAAAAGAGGCAGGAGAAGTGCAGAAAGAAGCAAGAAAGGTGAAGAAAGAGGCAAGTGAGGTGCAGAAACAGGCAAGAGGGGTACAGAAATAGACAAGAGAAGTGCTGAAAGAAGCAACAGAGGTGCAGAAGGAGGCAAGAGAACTGCAGAACTGCAGAAAGAGGAAAGAGAGTTGCATAAACAGGCGAGAGAGGTGCAGAAAGAGGAAAGAGAGCTGCAGAAAGAGGCAAGAGGGGTGCAGAGAGAAGCAAGAGAGATGCGGAAAAAAGCAAGAGAAGTGCAGAAAGAATGAATGGAGGTGCAGAAAGAGGCAAGAGGGGTGCCGAAAGAGGCAACAGAAGTGCAAAAAGAAGCAACAGAGGTGCAGAAACAGGCAACAGAACTGCAGAAAGAGGCAAGAGAGGTGCAGAAAGAGGCAAGAGAGGTGCAGAAAGAGGAAAGAGGGGTGCAGAAAGAGGCAAGAGGGCTGCACAAAGAAGCAATAGAAGTACACAAAGAAGCAATAGATGTGCAGAAAGATGCAAGACAAGTGCAGAAAGAAGCAAAAGAGGTGCAGAAAGAGGCAAGAGGGGTGCAGAAAGAGGCAAGGGGGTGCAGAAAGAAGCAACATAGGTACAGAAAGAGGCAATAGAAGTGCAGAAAGAAGCAACAGAGGTGCACAAAGAGGCAAGAAAAGTGCAGAAAGAGGCAAGAGATGTGCAGAAAGAGGCAGGAGAGGTGCAGAAAGAGGCAGGAGAGGTGCAGAAAGAGGGAACAGGGGTGCAGAAAGAGGCAATAGAGGCACACACAGAGGGAAGAGGGGTGCAGAAAAAGGCAAGAGGGGTGAAGAAAGAAGCAAGTGAGGTGAAGAAAGAGGTAACAGAGGTGCAGAGAGAGACAGGAGAGGTACAGAAACAGGTACCAGAAGTGCAGAAAAAGGCAAGAGAAGTGCTGAAAGAAGCAACAGAGGTATTGAAAGAAGCAATAGAAGTGATGTAAGAGACAATAGAGGTGCAGAAAGAGGTAAGAGAGGTGCAGAATAAAGCAAGAAAAGTGTAGAAAGAGGCAAGTGAGTTGCAAAAAGAGGCAGGAGAAGTGCAGAAAGAGGCAAGAAAGGTGAAGAAAGAGGCAAGTGAGGTGCAGAAACAGGTAAGAGGGGTACAGAAATAGCCAAGAGAAGTGCTGAAAGAAGCAACAGAGGTGCAGAAGGAGGCAAGAGAACTGCAGAAAGAGGTAAGAGAGTGCAGAAACAGGCGAGAGAGGTGCCGAAAGAAGCAAGGGAAGTGCAGAAACAAGCTAGTGAGGTGCAGAAAGAGGCAAGAGAAGTGCAGAAAGAGGCAAGAGAGGTACAGAAAGAGTCAAGAGAGGTGCAGAAAGAGGGAAGAGGGTGCAGAAAGAGGTAAAAGAAGTGCAGAAAGAAGCAACAGAGTTCCAGAAAGAGGCAAGAGAGGTGCAGAAGAAAAAAGCAAGAGAGGTGCAGAAAAAAGCAAGGGAGGTGCAGAAAGAAGGGAGGTGCAGAAAGCGGTAGAGATGTGCAGAAAGAGGCAAGAGGGGTGCAGAAAGAAGCAACAGAAATGCAGAAAGAGGCAAGAGAAGTGCATAAAGAGCCAAGGGAGGTGCAGAAACAGGCAATAGAGGTGCAGAAAGAGGGAAGAGGGGTGCAAAAAGAGGGAAGAGGGGTGCAGAAAGAAGCAAGAGGGGTGCAGAAAGAAGCAAGAGAAGTGCAGAAAGAAGCAACAGAGGTGCAGAAAGAGGCAAAAGGGGTGCAGAAAGAACCAAGAGAGGTGCCGAAAGAAGCAAAGGAAGTGCAGAAGCAAGCTAGTGAGGTGCAGAAAGAGGCAAGAGAAGTGCAGAAAGAGGCAAGAGAGGTGCAGAAAGAGGGAAGAGAGGTGCAGAAAGAGGGAAGAGGGTGCAGAAAGAGGTAAGAGAAGTGCAGAGAGAAGCAACAGAGTTGTAGAAAGAGGCAAGAGAGGTGCAGAAGAAAAAAGCAAGAGAGGTGCAGAAAAAAGCAAGAGCGGTGCAGAAAGAAGGGAGGTGCAGAAAGCGGTAGAGATGTGCAGAAAGAGGCCAGAGTAGTGCAGAAAGAGGCCAGAGTAGTGCAGAAAGAGGAAGAAAGATGCACAAAGAAGCAAGAGAAATGCAGAAAGAGGCAAGAGAGGCACAGAAAGAAGCAAGAGTGGTTTGCACACCATTAGTACCAATTTAACACCCATATTTAGCAATAAGTAACAGGTGACCATTCCAGGTTTGCAAAGGGCCTTACACCACGCTGTAACACTTGTCACTGCATTTTTGGTAACATTTGAGCCGTTTGAAACAAGGTTTTTTTTGTTCAAATCTGCAGATCATGCAGCAGATGATGGATTATGTGGCAAATGCGGAAAATGTCTAATTATGCAAAAATCTGTGCAGCCGAACAGTCGCAGAATTCCAGTGGCCCTGCTCATACCTCCGACTAGGTCCAGAAGTGCTCCTCAGTGGTTCTATCATTTTTTTGTCTCATTGAGTTTATAGTTTAGCTTCTATGGAAACGAGGAAGACTAAACCTGAGGTTACCACTCCTCGACACAGACTACCATACCACATAATTACTCTCTATAACACATAATCCCACTCTATATAATTCCTATACACTAAGTACCACTTACATTCTATCCACATAATTTCACTGCACAACATACCGCATAATTCCACTACACACAACTTATATCCGCTCCACTCCAAAAAACTTTAGTAAAAAACTTTTACATTTACAATGCCAACAGCCCTAACTTCACAAATGAGAGACTTATTACATTGCAAATGCTTCTTTAACTAGTAGTCGTGTTTGCAGAGAGGTGGAGAAAGGGGGCTGGGCCTCCGACCAGCGCTCAGGAATTCCACTGCATAGGACTTACAGAAGGTACCAGGAGGGCTTCATGGCCCCCAAAGTCCCATAGGAGTAAAGTGGACTTCATCCCCCAACCAGTAGTTTGCCAGGAAGCGCGTTTGCTGAGTGGTGGAGAACGGGGGGCGTGGCCTCCAAAGTCCTATGAACAATCCCACTGTGTGGGACTTACTGGAGGTAACGCCTCCTATTACCTCCACTAAGTCCCACACAGCAGGATTGGTAAGTTCTCAAAGCAGGCCACGCCCCCTTTGCCCACCAGTCTGCAAAGCGCTCCCTGGTGCACTCTCGGATGGGGATTAAAGTCCCCTTTGCTGCTGTGGGTCCTTAGGGGCCAACTAGCCTACCTCATACCTCCAGTAAGCCCCAGATAGTGGGATTGCTGAGAGGTGGACACAGGTCATGCCCCCTTTCTCCACCACTATGCAAACGTGCCTCCTGGTACGCTCTTGGTTGGGGCATGAAGTCCCCTTGCCTCCTGAGGGTCCCTGGAGGCCAACTAACCCTACTGTTATCTCTAGTAAGCCCCACACAACTGGATTGCTGAGAGTGGTCCGAGGCCACGCCCCCTTTTTACACCACTCTGCAAACGCACCTCCTGGCGCACTGCTGCTCGTGGGATGAAGTCCTCTTTAGTCCCTAGGCTGATTTTGGCCCCGGGGACCCCATCCCCAGGGCATGGCCTCACGTTGGGGACCACGGGGGGAGCCCCAATGCCCCGCAGTCCCTGCCGGCTTCCTGCCTTCTGCGGGAGCCGGCATTGCTTTTGGACAAAGCGAGCTGCTAACATGCCCAAAAGCAAATCTGCTCTCGCTTCATGGAAGCGAGAGCAGTTTTTCTGCTCTCGCTTCCATGAAGCGAAGCAGAAGTTTGCTATGACAGTGCGGGATCAGTGCTCCCGCCCTGTCATAGCAAACTGTAATGTCCCAGGGGTGGGCACCCCACAACATTGCTGGAGCTGGCCCGGGGGGATGGTGGTCCCCAGGGCCAAGGAGGGCTCCTGGAGGGGGGCCACATAGCCCCCTCCCATCCTGTAGATAGCCTCAGGGAGGTGGTGGTCCCCAGGACCGGGGGTCTGCCATGGACCCCATATTTGAATAAAGTGTACCCCGGGGAGGTGGTGGTCCCTGGGGCTGTGGGGGGGCTACATGGCCCCAGCATTTAAAGCATGTAGCCCCAGGGAGGTGGTGGTACCCGGGGCAGTGTGGGGGGGCAGGAGCCCCCACATGAATTTTTTTAAAAGCCCCGGGGAGGTGGCGGTCCCCAGGGCTTGGGGGGCCCACGAGGCCCCCCTCCCAAAATTACTTAATGCCCCGAGGAGGTGCCCCCCATGCATTTTTTACAAAAAGCCCCCAGGAGGTGGTAGTCCCCAGGGATGCAGGGGCCCCCATGGGCCCTCGCTACATAAATATGTATTGCCCCCGGGACCTGGCCCACCCGGGGGCTTAAAACAAACGAAGAGCTGTAATACTGTGCCTGGAGTGGTAAAACGCTTTGGCCATTTCACAGCTCGGCAAGGATAGCACTGTGCTAATCCTATGCTTAAAGACTTTGCTGTAGAATTTTGTTTTGTTTGAAAAAAGGTCAAAAACACCAAAAAAAGAAAAAACTGTTAGAATTCTTTTTTTATAAATTAAATTGTTAAAAAAAAAAGTTTCTTACGGAACCACATAAACTGGTTAAAAATAGAAAAATTGCCTGAGTTATTGCATGAGTGCAGGGATTGTGCCTGAGTGATTGCAGGAATACTTGGATAGTGCTTGGGTGATTGCATGAGTGCATGGGTACTTCCTGAGTGCATGGATGACTTCATGAGTACTGTTTGAGGGAATGGATGACTGCAATAGAAATGCCTGAATGATTGGAGGAGTGTATGAGTAGTGCCTCACTGACTGCATGAGTGCACAGATAGTGCGTGGGTGGTTGCAGGACTGCATGGGTAGTGTTTGAGAGAATGGATGAGTGCAACAGAAGTGCCTGGGTGATTGCATGAGTGCGAGAGTAGTGCCTGGATGATTGGAGGAATGCTTGAGTAGTGCCTGAGTGCATGAGTAGTACCTGGGTAATTCAAGGAGTGCATGGGAAGTGCCTGAGCGATTGCATGAGTGCAGGGGTAGTGCCTGAGTGCATGGATGAGTGCATGGGTAGTATTTCAGAGAATGGATGAGTGCAATACAAGTGCCTAAGTGATTGAAGGAGTGCATGAGTAGTTCTTGGCTGATTGCATGAGTGTATGAGTAGTGCCTGGGTGATTACATGAGTGCATGGGTAGTGCCTGGGTGATTTGAGGAGTGTATAGCTAGTGTATGAGTGATTGTATGAGTGCAAGGGTAGTGACTGGGTGATTAGAGGAGTGCATAGATAGTACCTGAGTGATTGCATGACTGTAGGGGTAGTGCCTGAGTACATGGATGAGTACATGCATAGTGTTTGAAAGAATGAATGTATGCAATACAAGTGCCTGAATGATTGGAGCGGTACATGAGTACTGTTTGGATGATTGTATGAGTACAGGGGTAGTGCCTGGGTGATAGGAGCAGTCAATGGGTAGTACCTCAGTGCATCGATGAGTTCATAGGTAGTGTTTGAGGGAATGCATGAGTGCAGCAGTAGTGCCTGAGTAATTTCATGAGTGCATGGGTAGTGTCTAGGTGCATGGATCACTCCATGGGTATAGCCTGAGTGCATAGATGAGTGCATGGGTACTGTTTGAGAGAATGGAAGAGTGCAACAGTTTTATCTAAGTGATTGCATCAGAGCATGGGTAGTGCCTGGGTGCATGGAACAGTGCTTGGGTAGAGCCTGAGCGCATCGATGAGTACATGGTAGTGTTTGAGGGAATAGATGAGTGCAATAGAACTGCTTGAGTGATTGGAGGAGTGCATGAGTAGTGGCTGGCTGATTGCATGAGTGCAGGTGTAGTGCCTGCGTGATTGGAGAAGTGCATGGGTAGTACCTGAGTGTATGGATGAGTGCATGGGTAGTGTTTGAGGGAATAGATGAGTGCACCAGTAGTGTTTGAATAATTGCATGATTGCATGGGTAGTGCCTGGGTAAATGCATCAGAGCATGGCTAGATCCTGAGTGCATGGATGAGTGCATAGGTAGTGTTTGAAGGAATGGATGAGTGCAACCGTAGTGCCTAACTGATTGTATGAGTGTATGGATAGTGTCTGGCTTATTGGATGAGTGTAGGGGTAGTGCTTCGGAGATTGGAGAAGTATGTAGGTACATAGTGCATGGATGACTCTATGAGTAGTGTTTGAAGGAATGGATGACTGCAACAGTAGTGTCTAAATGATAGCATGAGTGATTGGGTAGAGTATGCCTGATTGCAGGAGTACAGAGGTAGTGCCTAGATGATTGGAGCAGTGCATGGGCAGTGTCTGAGCGTATGGATGAGTGCATAGGTAGTGTTTGCAGGAATGCATGAGTGCAACAGTATTGCCTGAGTGATTGCATGAGTTCATGGGTAGTGCCTGGGTGCATGGAGCAGTTCATGGGTAAAGCCTGAGTGCATGGATGAGTGCATAGGTAGTGTTTGAGGGAATGGATGAGTGCAACAGAAGTGCCTGGGTGGTTGCATGAGTGCAAGAGTGATGCCTGGATTATTGGAGAAGTGCTTGGGTAGTACCTGAGTGTATGGATGAGTGCATGGGTAGTGCCTGGGTAATTGAAGGAATGCATGGGTAATGCCTCAGTGATTGCATGAGTGCAGGGGTAGTGCCTGAGTGCATGGGTAATTTTTGAGGGAATGGATGAATGCAATACAAGTGCCTAAGTGATTGAAAGAGTGCATGAGTAGTTCTTGGGTAATTGCATGAGTGCAATAGTAGTGCCTGGGTAATTCGAGGAGTATATAGGTAGCATCTGAGTAATTGCATGAGTGCAAGGGTAGTGACTGGATGATTAGAAGAGTGCATAGGTAGTGCCTGAGTGATTGCATGAGTGCAGGGGTAGAGCCTGAGTACATGGATGAGTACATGCATAGTGTCTGAGGGAATGCATGAGTGCAATACAATTGCCTGAGTGATTGAAGGAGTGCATGAGTAGTGCCTGGCTGATTGTATGAGTGCATGGGTTGTGCCTGGGTGATTTGAGGAGTGTATAGCTAGTGTCTGAGTGATTGTGTGACTGCAAAGGTAGTGACTGGGTGATTAAAGGAGTGCATTGCTAGTGCCTGAGTGATTTCATGACTGCAGGGGTAGTGCCTGAGTACATGTATGAGTGCATGCAAAGTGTTTGAGGGAATAAATGAGTGCAATACAAGTGCCTGAATGATTGGAGGAGTGCATGAGTAGTATTTGGATGATTGTATGAGTACAGGGGTAGTGCCTTGGTGATTGGAGCAGTGAATGGGTAGTGCCTGAGTGTATCGATAAATTCATAGGTAGTGTTTGAGTGAATGCATGAGTGCAGCAGTAGTGCCTGAGTAATTTCATGAGTGCATGGGTAGTGCCTGAGTGCATGGAGCAGTCCATGGGTACAGCCAGAGTGCATGGATGAATGCATGAGTACTGGTTGAGGGAATGGATGAGTGCAACAGTTTTATCTAAGTGATTGCATCAGAGAATGGGTAGTGCCTGGGTGCATGGAACAGTGCTTGTGTAGAGCCTGAGTGCATGGATGAGTACATAGATAGTGTTTGAGGGAATGGATGAGTGCAATAGAACTGCCTGAGAGATTGGAAGAGTGCATCAGTAGTGCTTGGCTGATTGCATGAGTGCAGGGGTAGTGCCTGGGTGATTGGAGCAGAGCATAAGTAGTGCCTGAGTGTATGGATGAGTGTATGGGTAGTGTTTGAGGGAATAGATGAGTGCAGCAGTAGTGTTTGAATGATTGCATGACTGCATGGGTAATGCCTGGGTACATGCATCAGTGCATGGGTAGATCCTGAGTGCACGGATGAGTGCATAGGCAGTGTTTGAGGGAATGGATTAGTGCAACCATAGTGTCTAAGTGATTGTATGAGTGTATGAATGGTGCCTGGCTCATTGGATGAGTGTAGGGGTAGTGCCTCAGAGATTGGAGAAGTGTATAGATAGTGCCTGAGTGCATGGCTGAGTCCATGGGTAGTGTTTAAAGGAGTGGGTGAGTGCAACAGTAGTGTCTAAATGATAGCATGAGTGCATGTGTAATGTCTGCCTAATTGCAGGAGTACAGAGGTAGTGCCTAGATGATTGGAGCAGTGCATGGGTAGTGTCTGAGTGTATGGATGAGTGCATAGGTAGTGTTTGAGGGAATACATGAGTGCAGCAGTAGTGCCTGAGTGATTGCATGAGTTCATGGGTAGTGCCTAGGTGCATGGAGCAGTGCATGGGTACTGTCTGAGTGTATGGATGACTGCATAGGTACTGTTTGAGGGAATGCATGAGTGTAGCAGTAGTACCTGAGTGATTGCATTAGTGCATGGCTAGTGCCTGGGTGCATGGAGTAGTCTATGGGTACAGCCTGAGTGCATGGGTGAGTGCATGGGTACTGTTTGAGGGAATGGATGAGTGCAACAGTTTTATCTAAGTGATTGCACCAGAGCATGGGTAGTGTCTGGGTACATGGAACAGTGCTTACGTAGAGCCTGAGTGCATGGATGAGTACATGGGTAGTGTTTGAGGGAATAGATGAGTGCAATAGAACTGCCTGAGTGATTTCAGGAGTGCATGAGTATTGCCTGGCTGATTGCATGAGTGCAGGGGTAGTGCCTGGGTGATTGGAGCAGTGCCTAGGTAGTGCCTGAGTGTATGGATGAGTGCATGGGTAGTGTTTGAAGGAATGGATCAGTGCAACAGTAGTGTCTAAATGATAGCATGAGTGCATGGGTAGTGTCAGCCTGATTGCAGGAGTACAGAAGTAGTGCCTAGATGATTGGAGCAGTGCATGATTAGTGTCTGAGTGTATGGATAAGTGCATAGGTAGTGTTAGAGGGAATGAATGATTGCAAAAGAAGTGCCTGGGTGATTGCATGAGTGCAAAAGTAGTGTCTGAACTATTGGATGAGTGCATGTGTAGTGCCTGGCTGATTGCATGAGTGCAGGGATACTACCTGTCTGATGATATCTGAAAGTTTTTAAATAGTGTAAAGATTCAACATTATTTTTGTTAGAAATTAATAATACATAAATGAATGTTAACATGCATATTATGTTATGTATTCTTACCTTTTTAGTAATTTAGATACATAACTCTGTTGAACTATTTTAGAATAGTATTGTTGTAAACTGAAATAAAACACTTTTCAAACTTCACCATTACCTACAGTAAAGAAGAAGAAAAAAATGTTATATAATCTAATGTATTACAGAAATTAAAATATTACACTTTTAAGAACACAACATAATTTTAGAATTACATAACATTTTCAGTTTCCCTTTTTTGCTGTTCTCAGATTCTACTGAACTTCACCACTCACAGTGATTTCAACGTAGTATCATCATACAACAGCGGGGAAAAAAACAATCAACAAGATTGTAAAAAAAACAACAAATTACCGCAAAGCATTATTTCTAATATGTGTACCTATATGTTTACCTATCTACAGTTTCTAAATTACGTCCAACTTATTCATTGACTTATTTGATAATGTTTTATGCAATATATGCTAATTGCACACTATTTTTACACTTTTGGAACTGATGTCTACATATTAGGTTTACATATCTGTGTTTTTCTACTCTAATTTTATATGTGTATATATGTATTACAATTGTGTGCATATTTTAGATGTGGGCCGTCTTATGATTTCATTGTCTGTTATTAGAATTGGGTAATGTATGTCATTTTCTATGTTTGTATTTATTCTTCAAAGTATTTGATTGTGGTGGTTTATATTTTTACATGTACTTATGTTATGTTTTTTAGATTTTGTGTGTTATGACTTATGTTATGTCTTGTGTGATTGTTTCAGCCCTGATGAAGTTCCTTTGGTCAAGGGAACGAAACGCGTTGGCTGATGGCCATTTTTACTTCTATTACTAATAAAGAAAACTGATGGACTTATATAAACGATTTTGACTCCATTCCTGGTGCACCTTCTATCTTCAAAGAATTTGCTTTTTCTGGATTCCAGTGGAGCTCAACGGCGGCAGGTTCCGGAAGTGAATGCACAGGACTCTTAATGCTTGTGGATAGGGATTGATGTGCTGAACCTTGGGTCAGCCACTGTCAGGAGTGATTTGTTTATATCCAACTTATACATTAAGTCTTTTATTACTCTGAAGTACAATTCCTAAAATGTATACTCTCATTTATAACTGGTACAATATAGACAACAAATATATAAACTATTGCTTTTAAAAACAATTTTCCAAATCCAATATGAATTAGCACAAATAATAACCTAAACACTTACTATAAATACTGATTGTTTTAATCCTGTCAACTTTCTGTTCACATCTTCCCAATAGGCCAAATAATGTATTCAAAAAATTTTCTTGGTAAAAATCCAATATAAATTTGTTAATTTGTGTTCACATCTTCCCAATAGGCCGAATAATGTATTCTAAACTTTCACTTAAAAAAAAATCCAATATAAATATGTTAATTCATGTTGACATCTTCCCAATAGGCCGAATAATGTATTCAAAACTTTGGCTTCAAAAATATGAAATATGAATTTTGTAAATCGAAAGGCAATCTAGATTTGAATTGCAAGTGGGCATCATTGCAATGTGTCCATCCTTTATTACATTTTAAATACACAGTATAGTGTCCAGATGTTGTAGTAGGCCCATCATGTAAAATACTAGCCACTGCTATAACATTTCTTCCTGAAAAAGATATTTGACTTGCAACAAAAAAAAATATTTTGGTCTCCAATTTTCTTCCATTTGCTCTACAACGTTGTAGTATTAAAATGAGACATTTTCCAAATCATTCTATATATATGTAATGTAGACAACATCTCTGATTTACAATGTGAACATTTCATGTCCTGATTTGCTGTTTTCACTAATTTGCTAAAAGGTACAGATTTGCAATCTGGTACCGTCAAGCATATGAATCGTTCTGTGTCTATTTCAGTGCTAGAAGTAAATGAACACTCTTCACATTTATGATCCCAACTGTAACTTAGTCCAAATAAGTTTTCAATCTGTATTCCTTCATTTTCTAATATTCCAATCATAAATATAAGAAATTCTTGTGCATCTTGTTGAACATTAAGAGTGAATGTCAAAGAACCAGTACATATATCCAAAAGATGTCGAACACCAGAAGCAGTATGGATTTAACTTCTGTCAGTTACCAATTGGTTAAATACATGACGTCATAAAGAACAAAGGGGCATATTAGCAAGACCGGCGATAAAATTATCGCCGTTTTAGCGGCAGGAAACTGCCTCTAAAACGGCGATAATGGGCTTGCTAATATGCGTTATAGAATTCAATAGAAGCCCAGGTTAGATGTGCAGGACATCTAACCTGGGCTTCTATTGAATTCTATAACGCATATTAGCAAGCCCATTATCGCCATTTTAGCGGCAGTTTCCTGCCGCTAAAACGGCGATAATTTTAACGTGGGTCTTGCTAATATGCCCCAAAATCTTTTTCATGATTTTCCATAATTTCACAATGAAGCTCTTCTAGATAAAAAACAACATTCAAAATCACATTAGCATAGCAGTTGATACCTGGACTGTTTTCCAACTGGTATCCTACAATCTCATCAACAGTTTCCATTTTTGTTTTCTTTACATCTTCATGATTCTCTTGAATGGTTTTCTTTTTTGAACCTCAATTGAATGTTTCACATATTTCCGTTTTGGACACACTACACGTTTCTCATATATCGGATAATCACCTAAATGAGAAGTATAAAGTCTTCTCAAACGATTGCACTCTCTTGTACAATTTGCATCAGCACTAACCTTTTTCTCATCAAAATCAATGAAATACAAACCAGATAATGTTCTTACTCGAGACAATGCAACGTATGCCATTCCCTCTTTGAACACTGTACTTCCAATATTTACAAAAGCGCTGTCTATACTTACACCTTGAGATTTATGAATAGTTACTGCATATGCTAAAGACAAAGGAAACTGTTTTCTGCGAACATACAAGTCTTTTACAAGCAAAAAACGTACAAGACAATGCCCAATCTGTCTTACCTCTTTAATCTGATCAAATTTTATCTTCAAACATTCTATTCCATCTCTGTTATGAAAATGTACAAATTCAACAACTTTTCCCATTGCTCCATTTACTAAACCTTCTTCTACATTCAAATTACGCCGTAAAATTAACCTTCAAGCTCCTCACCCACGCACACAAAGCACTCCACAACACCGGACCAGCGTACCTCAACTGCCGCCTCAACTTCTACACCCCCACCCGCCAGCTCCGCTCCGCCGACCACGCCCTCGCCACCGTCCCCCGCATCCGAAGAGCAACCACCGGCGGCAGATCCTTCTCCCACCTCGCCGCCAAGACGTGGAACACCCTCCCCCTCCACCTACGGCAGACACAGGACCTACTGACCTTCAGGAGACTCCTCAAGACCTGGCTATTCGAACAGTAGCAGCTCCCCCCCTCCCCTCAGTGCCTTGAAACCCTCACGGGTAAGTAGCGCGCTTTACAAATATAATGATTGATTGATTGATTGATTGACAGTTTATACATACATGTAAAGTCTTTTCTAAACCTGCAGTCTTAGATACAGACTTTTTCAATGAATTCAATTTTGACTGTGGTTTCTCTGTGAGAAGAATAGTCACTCCTTGATGTTCAATTTTATCAATAGCTTCGATTTCCACTATTTGTTGTTTTTCCAGTGTTAAACGTTTGTGATTAAATGTAGAACACTCTTGCAAAGTAAGCATTAGGCAAACTATAGACTTCTTTTCTCCAAGCTTTTTGTACATTACTTCAGCCGCTGTGTTTCCAGTTGTAAACAAGTTCCTCAATAGTCGACTTTCTAAAGCTTGTTTACCATGTTTCGTCAAGACACCAATTCTTATATCTTGAAGAGTATTTCCATAATGTTCATCACTTGCTTGTCGCATATTCTTAATAAGTTCTTTATATTCAAAATGAGACCATATGTTCACATTTCCAATACTTCCCAAAGATTTCCTTGTGTCTTCATGGAGAAGTGTTTTAAAAACAGGTTGCCCTTTTACAGGAGTAAGTTGTAGTAGATCACCGAATACAATTACATGTATTCCTCCAAACAAAACATCGTAATCTGTTTCTAAAATCTGTTGCATTCTTAAATGAACAAAGGCAAGCATTAAGTTTGAGACCATGCTCACCTCATCAATGATTAGAAGTTTCATTTTCTTCAGTACTCTTGAGACTTCATAACAAGCTTCTCCAGATAGCTCGTGATATTCCAATTTATTTTCATGTTCAACTGGTAGCATGAGTAATCGATGTAAAGTAATCCCTTTAATGTTGTGTGCTGCTAATCCAGTTGGAGCTGTTACAACACAAGATAAATGTGATTCTGTAGTTTTGTATAGATAACTGGTCAAAACTTTAATTAAGAAACGTTTTCCAGTTCCAACTTGACCACTGATGTACATTAGAATAGGTTTAAACGATGAGCATTGGCATTCTTTTTTCATGCTGCAAACTATGTTGTATCTGTTCTGTCACTTGTAGATATATTTCTTTTTGTTCAATGTTTAGTTGTTCTTCTAACGTTTCCAACTGAATAATATCCTGTTGTGCTTGTTGCATTGCAGTTTCTACTTCATTCATGGCTATTGCTGCTTCATTTTCAATAAGTGGTTGTCCTAGTGGATCTTGACTTAGTGGACCCGAACTTTGACTATCTTGAGAACTGTCTCGAACTATTTCACCTGCAATAGCAGTTTCTTGTTCAATCTCATCATTTAACATTTGTAGATAAGTTGTGAAGATTGTGCATTGAATGCAATCTTTACATGCATTAAAAGAATCTTCATAGCAGTCAAAATCTCCAAGTAATTCTGCTTCACTACGCCAAGGCTTGAACAGTTGGAGAAGTGCTAAATAGAAAAATTCCCTCTTATCTGGACTTTCACAATTGAGTTTTCTGTGGTTAATAAGATTTCCTTTGGCATAATTTACCAAACATCCGTCACATCCAATCACTGCATATTTTTTTCATTTATATTTTCTGTAACATTTCTCTTAAAGCTGTAATGTTGCAGTACTTCATAGAGACATAGGTTTTCCAGCTGTGGACTCCTTTTGGATAGTACTTATCCAACATATTAGTTTTAACAATATCTGTACTTTCTGGTTCATTCAATGCTAAGTATTTGATTTCTTGTAGAGATTTCAATACTCTATTTTGTGTGGCGGCAAGATCTAGACTTACCCAAATGATTCCTCTTGACTTTGAATATAAACTGGCAGAGCTCAACCGATCCGAACATTCATAGGATCCAATCTCTTGGTGGGAAAGCATTTTCAAGCTAAAGCTGTACAATTTCTTGCTAAGACTCTTTTCTGTGAAAATTTCTTCCCACATTTCTTTCAACTCTGTCTTTTCAGATTTGGTTATATATGACGTAACATATCGAGCAACAGCAATTGAATTATCTGCAACATTTTGAATATCCATGTTTGCATTCCACATTGTCAAAATCACTGGATTATAGTGATTAATATACTTTGAATCTTCACTTCTTTTTAAGTTGTACGTATTCTTCTGAGATTTTCGAGTTATAGTATGCCTTACTGATGACATAAAAATATTGACTCTTCCTTTTGAAATTATTGGACGTGGGAATCTAAAACTACATTTCGTATAAAACTTTTCCTTTGACTTGTATTTTCGTCGACAATATTTTCCACATCGATGACTTTGAAACCGTAAAACTTGTTGTCTCAAGTTGTTTTCTTCTCCTTTTTTTGGAATGACACAGGTAACATACTCTTCGATGAAAGAAAACAGTTTCATCAGTATCAGTTCCAAATTTTGGTGCATCCTTGATCCATAATAGCATGTGTATATGAGGAACACTTCTGGCTTGGTACTCCTTTCTCCAAAAGAAATCAGTAACTTCTCCAAGAGGTGGATTATTTTTATTGCAGATAAAAGACATCATAGCTTGAAACCTATGATTAAAATATCTGCACACATTTACAGGATCCAAGGAACACAGTTCTCCAGCTGTCTTCAAATCAATGTTTTTTACATTTGAATTTGCTTGTCGTAGAAATTCAAGTAAATTGTCCCAAGCATATTCAGCACAGCTAAGTGTAACAAACCATGTAGGGGTACCTAAGCTTCTTAACATACATTTAAGTTATCCGTGAAGATGATACCAATACTCATAGGTACCACGTTGACACGCCATAAAATTAATTAACTGAGATTCTAAATGATCGTCTCTTTGTTGAACTTTGTCCATGAATTCCTTTGCAGAAACATGTGTAAGATGAACTCCTGTTTTTAATATGTGGTTCACTGCATATGAAAGTCCAGACAAGTCACTTTCAAACAGAAGATTAAATATATATGGAATACACTGTTGAAATCTTGGATCTTTAGAGTACAATCTTGACGAGCGGTATTCTGAAGCTGGAATCTGTACTGCTCGTTCATCATATTGTCCACCTTCTCTAGTGGGGAAGAGCTCTGGAAAACAACGAGCTTCTAAACTTTTTTTACATACACTCATGGGAGTTCCCTTCGCTTTCTTCATTTGAAATAATTCAATAGTGTTTCCTATCACTTCTTTTGTATGTAGAGGATGTATACTGTAATGTTCGTAAATCTCTTCACTCCTTGACTTGTCCACTTTTTCTATTTGGCCAGTTGAAATTTCTGTTTCATCTTCTAAACATATTTCCTGTTCTTCCACATTTACAGTTTTATAATAAATATTGTTCTGTACAAGATATAATGTAGCCTTTTGAAGTTTGGTTACATCTACTAACTCTTGCCATATCGTTCGACTCTTTGTTGGTACACCATTAATTAGAATAACTACAGGCTCACTTTCCTCTCTGTCTATACCAACAATTTCAATATTTTTCTAAAAATCTAAAGGTAAGTACACAACTCTTAATTTCAGACCTCTTTGTAAATCTGTTGGAGGCAGCTTGCCTGTTTTAGGCTTCATACGAACTATTGCCTGAAACGGGTGCACAGATTGAATAAGAATGGATTCATATGTATTTAAATCTGCCAATTTCGGAGTATTAGCTACCAACTCTAAGTTGTTATGTACTGCTCTAGCTGGCATTTTGTTCTCTTCTAATTTGTTGTAACAATATTTACAAATACGTTGATCAGTACCCAACTCAAAACGACCTTCCACCAACAAATAAGCACCAAATTGCCCCCACTTATCATTGTTTTCCTTTACACTTTTTAAATACACATCAACATCCCTAGTTTGTTTTCTATAGTAAGTACGTCGACAACAAATACAAACATAGTTTGGTTTTTCACATGAAAGTATCTTAAAATTTGTAATTTCTTCTGCAAACTTCTCAGTACTAATATCTTCCACCTGTTCTTCAACACCTCCACTTATCAAGCTCTCACTTTCTCTACACTCCTCTTCTGAACCAAAATAATGAAACTGTATATCATCACAAACTCCTTTTACATCCAATAGTGAACCATGCAAAAGAGCTGAGTTCATTTTACTTAAAGATAATGCAGGACTTTTTGCATAGTAGAGTCTCCTTACTAACTTCCGCATTTGTGATTGATGCACTGCTAACATTCGTAAATGATGGAAAGTACTTTGACACACTTTTCTTGAAAGACAAGCCAGAGAATGACCTTGCAAGTTAGTATATTTTCTTACTTTACATGGATCTAGTCCTTGTAACATCTAAGGGCCAGATGTAGGAAGCGAAAAAGCGATCGCAAACGCTGAAATTCGCAGAATTTCAACGTTTGCGACCACAAAATAGCCCTGTGCAATGTAGGTAGGAAAAACCTACTCGCAAAATAAGGAATCGCAAATTTTGCGATTCCCTATTTTGCGACTGCCTTTAAGGAATCGCAAATTGCGATTCCTTAAATGCAATGCAGGAAGGCCAGAAAGTCTGCGATTTGGGCTTAAGAAATCGCAAATTACCACCAACTTCAAGTTGGTGGTAATTGGCAATTTCCTTGAAAAATGCACTTTTTGCATTTTTCAAAGTGCCATGTGGCGCACATACATGCCCTTAGGGCATGTATGTGCCACATGTGCACACATACATATTTCAGGGGTGCAACAGGGTGTCCTTTTGACACTCTTGCACCTTGAAAATACTTTCAAGGGTGCAATGGGTACTCGCAAATTGCGAATGTCTTCCCATTCATTCCTATGGGCCTCTAGGCCCATAGGAATGAATGGGAAGGTATTCCTTAATTGCGAATCGCAATTTGCGATTCGCTATTAAGGAATACTAAGGAATCGCAATTAATATTGCGATTCCTACCTACATTCCATTTTGCGAGTCCTTAATAGCGATTCGCTAAAAATCGCTATTAAGGACTCGCAAAAATGAGTTTACCTTAATCTTCTGTTTAAGACATTTTTGGCATATTCTCGTAAAAACTCGTAATATGTCAATAGATTCCTGTCGAATACTACAAATACTACTACAATCCCACTTATACACTGGAGCTTGTGTACACCTTCCTTGAATTTCTTCAGCTATTACTTCTTCCACATTCCTAGGAACCATCTTTTCTTTTTGAATTTGACAACCATCTTTCATTTCATAACAACGACCACTGGAATCAACTGCATGAACTAATGTATTTTGTTGAAAATAGCTTTCTTCATTAAAGCAAGGCTCAGTGCAAGAAGTGTGTTTCCATTCACCAGTAAAAATTTTGCAGAAGTTACTTCTATTAACTAGTCTTTTTCTTTTGCTTTTCTCCTTCAAAAACAGCATTGTTTTATCTATTGTTTTTATTCTCTTCAATATCAATATAAATAATTTTCGTTTCAATTCAAAAGCTTTTTCTACTACACTTTCAATCTGTTGTTTTTTCTTATAAGCTGCTGATCTCTTTTTATATTTTTACAATCTTTCAATAAATTTTGTAGTACTCTACTTTTATACATTCTCTTCCTAATGTCTTTATATTCTTTCAGCCCCCTTTCAACATGGATTGTTTTCCCATAACATGATTTTCTATTAATATGTCCTTTTTTTGTTTCCTTCTGATTGCTTCTAGAACTTTCCTTTCTCTTTTCCACATTTTGAAAATTCTTTACATTCTTTAAAAGTGTTTTAACAAACTCTTTAGTTCTCTTACCAGAAGTCTTTTTCTTCAAAGTATCATTTTGAATTTCATCTAATTTCTGCTTTTCTCTTTCCTTTAAATAGTACTGTTTTTTTTCTTGTCTTGTCTTTTGATCTTTTCTTGCCATACTCAATCTTTCTTACTAATAATGGTAAATATCTGAAAAAAAAGAAAAGTTTAAATAGTTTCTAAAAATAATATTATATTTTTAAAATAATTATACACAAATATTCTCATCTATAAATAAACAAATACTTTCATTTGCATTCCAAATGTCTCCATAACACATAAATATTTAGAATATTATACTTTACATATTATCAAACCTATGATATAGCCTTATAGTCCGCCGTAGCGGGCTATACAGGCTATTAAAGGCCCGCTCCAGCGTTAAAGGCCCGAGCCGAAGGCAGAAAAGTGAGGTTTAAGACATGTTGGCAGAAGGATTAGTGATTAGGCTACTTTGTATGAGTCTGAGGAAAGGTACATTTGAAGTAGGCCGCATAAATGTAGTGGTCTGCTTGAAATGTAAAGTGCGGTCTTTCATGTTTAAAGGTCTGCATGGTGTTGTGACTGAGGTATCTCCCTACTTGCACATGAGTTCTCATATGTGTTATGCATCTCAAGATGTTAGAGATATAAAACACAGGTATACATCTATTTGTATGCTTTTTTATGTGTGGTGTCACTAGCAAAAGATACAGACATATGCATGCATGCCATCAGGAATATAGTGAGACCTACAGCAGAGACATGCGAAGGGTTGCTGCTTTGTATTTGACTAGGCTCAAAACTCTGAGTAGTAGTAGAATAGTGAAGGTGCAGCACAAAAGTGAGGTTTAAGACATGTTGGCAGAGGGATTAGTGATTAGGCTACTTTGTGTGAGTCTGTGGAAAGGTTCACTTGAAGTATGCTGCATAAATCTAGGTGTCTGTTGAAATGTGAAGTGCGGTTTGTCATGTTTAAAGGTCTGCATGGTGTTGTGACTGAGGTATGTCTCTACTTGCACAAGTGTTCTCATATGAGTTATGCATCTCAAGGTGTTAGATGTATAAAACACAAGCATACCTCTATTTGTATGCTTCTTTTATATATGGTGTCACTAGCAAAAGGTACAGACATATGCATGCATGCTTTCAGGAATATAATGATACCTACAGCAAAGACATGCAAAGGGTTGCTGGTTTATATTTCGCTAGGCCCAACACCCTGAGTAGTCGCAAAATAGAGACGTACTTTAGTCACAACACCATGCATACCTTAAAACTTGAGAGACTGCACTTCACAGTTCAAACAGACACCTACATATATGTGGCAGACACTTTTGCAAAATAGCCTAGTCACTAATCCGTTTCCTAACATGTCTTAAACCTCACTTTTGTGCTGCACCGTCACCATTTTGCGACTACTTAGGGTGTTGGGCTTAACCAAATATAAAGCAGCAACTCATCACATGTCTCAGCTGTAAGTCTTAGCATATTCCTGAAAGCATGCATGCATATGTCTGTACCTTTTGCAAGCAGCATCATATATAAAACAAATATACAAATAGAAGTATACCTGTGTTTTATACATCTACCATCTTGAGATGCATAACACATTTCAGAATACATGTGCAAGTAGAGACATAGCTCAGTCACAAGACCATGCAGAACTTAAAACTTGACAGGCTGCACTTCACATTTCAAGCAGATACTGAAAATTATGCGGTATATTTAAAGTGTACTTTTCCACGGACTCATACAAAGTAGCCTAATCACTAATCCTCTCCTAACATGTCTTAAATCTCACTTTTCTGCTGCAGCTTCACATATTTCAGTCACAAGTCCATAAAGGCCTTAAAACTTTACAGACTGCACTTCATATTTCGAACAGACACCTAGATTTATGTGGCATACTTCAAATGAACATTTCCAAAGACTCATTCAAAGTAGCATAATCGCTAATTCCTCAGCCAACATTTCTTAAACATCACTTTTCTGCTCCTTCACCATTCTACTACTACTCAGAGTGTTTATCCTAGCCAAATACAAAGCAGCAACCATACACATGTCTCTGTTCTAAGTCTTACCATATTCCTGAAACATGCATGCATCTGTCTCTACCTTTTGCTAATGGCATAATATATAAATGAAACATAAAAAAAATGTATACCTGTGTTTTATCCATCCAGCATCTTCAGATACATAACACATATGAGAATACATATGCAAGTAGAGATATACTTCAGTCACAAGACCATCCAGATCTTAAAACTTTACAGTCTGCACTTCACATTTCAAGCAGACACTGAAAATGATGCTGTATATTTGAAGTGTACCTTTCCACAGATCATATACCTGTGTTTTACACGTCTAGCATCTTCAGATGGATAACACATATCAGAATATATCTACAAGTAGAGAGTTTCCTCAATCACAACAGTATGCAGACCTCAAAACTTCACAGAACACACTTCCCATTTCAAGAAAACTCCCAAAATTATATGGCGTATTTCAACTGTACCTCTCTAGACACTTTTACAAAATAGCCTAATCACTGATACCTCATGTCAACTAACCCTGGGTGGAGTTGCACTACGCGGAACACCATGAAGTGCAAAAAAACCTCTGGCACACTACGCGGAGCTCCGCGAGCGGCGGAGTACGATAGAAAAATGCCGTTCGCGGTGATTGCACAGTGCCGGATGCTTGTCCGCACTGTGCAATCATCGCGAACGGCACCATGCACAGCGCAAGCGGTCCCTGCTTTCCTTTTCTGCCGCTCGAGTAGATTTTTACTCGAGCGGCAGCTTTCTCAACGCGAATGGGCTGTTTCTCAACGCGAGCGGTCGCGAGCATACGCGACCACATCTAAATGAGAAACCTGACCCCCCCCTCACTGAGAAATCTCACCGGGAGGTTGATTTTCCACGCTTGCGCTCGCCAACTTGATGTTGGCGATCCCAAACGAGGAAAAATCTCGCAGGGAGGTTGATTTTCCTCGCTCGCGGTCGCCAACTTGACAAACTCCGCGAGCGGAGCGGAGTTCACCGCCCAGGGTTAATGTCAACATGTTTTAAGCCTCACTTTTGTGCTGCAGCTTCACCATTCTACTAGTACTCACAGTGTTGAGCCTAGCCACATACAAAGCAGCAACACCTCTTTGTTATACATCTTGCATCTTCAAATGTATAAGACATATGAGAATGCATATGCAAGTACATACATACCTCAGTTACAAGTCCATGCACACCTTAAAACTTGACAGACTGCACTTCTGCAACACCTAAAATATGCGGTGTACTTCAATTGTACATTTCCACACACTAATACAAACTACCATAATCGCTAATCCATCTTTCAATATACACATATTACTATACACAATCTATTCCAATCATCATTTAAGTTCAATAAAACAAAGTACAATACGCATCTCTACATTTAATGGAATATTTCAAACATCACATTTCTTGAATAATTTCTAAAGTTTAAAATAAAGCTAATACATAACACATCTCACTAATTTGTAGCTCAGCTTTCAAATAGTATTGTATAATATGAATTATCAGAAACTCGTAAAAACTTTTCTTTTCCACACAATCAATGTACTGCACCACTCTCAACAAAGTAAAACCAGTAATGGCAAACTTTCCCTCTCTTTCTCCGCACAAATAAATCACAATCCTTTCTAAATTTTTTCAAATTGTGAAACACATTTCTTTTGGTTAAACATATTAACCCTTACCAACTGACTTCTAAATGTGCCCAAACTAGTTCAGTAATTTTCTGGAGTTGCGACTCCACCGCGGTGCCTCAGTAAAGCGTTGCAATGGAGCCGCGAATCCATACGGGAGTTTAAAAACCTATTACTAATAATACTAGTATTATTTTTTAAGAACACACCACTTCTAAATATTCTAGTAATTTCAGGAATCTGACTTTAATAACATATCACTTATATATTTTTCAATTTCATATTTTAAACCACAGCTAAATTTCAACCCTTCCCCCATTCTGCTTAATCCCAGTTTCCATAGTAACACTTTCTACAACATTCAACTGAACTGGCAGGTAACAAGTTCAACATATTTTCAAGTTCAGCGCAGCAGCTTACAAATGCAAATATCAGGTGTGGTTGACTTTTGCAAAATATTACCTAATCCTATCTACCATACCTTTCAAACATTTTTTAATAGCCAATAAGAAACATGCTTCTTTAACAAATTAACATGCATCCTATTTTTCAGTGTACAATGTTAATCAGCAGCCAATCAGTTATCTGCTTTTTTGTCCACCAGTTTAGATACCTCTCATTCTACCAACTGACTACCTCAGCTACAGACATCTTTTCATTACTTCCAGACATCCCTTCAAGATGCTTACAGTATGGATTGTTGGGCACAGCTATGTTTTCTGGTGCAAAAGGTATGCTGAACGCAGAGGTATTGACAAAGACCTAGCTTTGCAAAATGTGGATATTAAATGGATTGCACAGAGAGGATTAAAGTGGCACCAATTGATGCCTTTGGCTAAAATCTTTTTGCATCTCCAACCCCCTGACCTCATGTTTGTGCACTGTGGTGGAAATGACCTAGGCACATTGACTGGAGTAGGACTGGAAATGCTCATGAGGGACACCTTTGCACAATTGATGTTGCTTTTGCCTCAAACTGAATTTGTATACTCTAATATATGCCAAAGACAGAAATGGAAGTGGTCAAATCAATTCTGGCCACAGATTGAAAAA
The DNA here is from genome assembly GCA_963921515.1 of Calotriton arnoldi. NCBI lineage: Eukaryota > Metazoa > Chordata > Amphibia > Caudata > Salamandridae > Calotriton > Calotriton arnoldi. The sequence continues at coordinate 37,492 of CAWUFW010016232.1, read as the reverse complement.
GCCAGAAAGAATGTCAATAAAGCTGTTTCTGCTTACCTCAGAGACAATAGGATGGGCTCCATCTATAACAACAATCTACGTTTTGATATGGATGACATCTACAGAAGTGATGGAGTACACTTCACAGATCAAGGAAACAGAGTCTTTCTCAACAACCTAAAGCTGTGCATCCGCACTTACATGTAGCTACAACAAACTCATAATGAAAACAAGGGCTCTTTTTAGAGCCACCCTAAAACACAATAGTGAATCCAATTTTTACAAATACATAATCTTTTTTATTTTTTTGTGGATTCGAGCACCCGTCACGAATCTGCAAAAGCATGAATTCAATGTACTACAACACAATACACTTTTCAGGTTTAACTTTTAATTTTTAATTTTACATATTTTTTCTAACTCTATCAAATTTTATCTTATTATTAAGTTCAATCACACTACCTCTATAAAGCAAGTTCACAAATGCAACATTACCTTTTAAATTATATACTATTAAATTATTTATTTGAGGTGGATCTGCGAATCCAGCGCGAAGTTACACGGGGGGCTGCGCTGAGAGCCGCAATGGGTCATGACTCCAAAATAAAAAAAAACAAAAAATGCCCCACTTCCATTATTTGATATCCGCCCCGGGGACCCCATCCCCCGGGGCATGAACCCACGTTGGGGACCGTGAGGGGAGCCCCTATGCCCCTGCGGTCCCAGCCAGCTCCCTGTCTCCTGCGGGAGCCGGCATTGCTTTTGGGCAAAGGGAGCTGCTAACATGCAGCTCCCCTTGTCCAAAAGCAATTATGCTTCGCTTCATTTGTTTATTTATTTATTTGACTCATTTATAAGGCGCACAAATAATCCCTAGGGGATCTCTCGGCACCCGAGAAGGAGGCAGATGTAGAGTAAAATATAATATTCGTTCATTAGAATAGCCAGGTCTTAAGCAACTTTTTGAAATGTGGGAGGTTTGGGCAGGCACGGATATGCTCTGGGAGCTCATTCCAATGTTTGGGGGCCAGGTAAGAGAATGCACGACCCCCCATTTTGACTTTCCTTAATATGGTTTCCTGCTCTCGCTTCCATGAAGCGAAGCAGAGCTTGCAATGACAGGGCGGGAGCAGTGCTCCCACCCTGCCATTGCAAACTGCAATGTTACGGGGGTAGGCATGCCGGGACATTGCTGGAGCCGGCCCTGAGGGGTGGCGGTCCCCAGGGCCATGGAGGACTCCAGGAGGGGGCTGCGTGGCCCCCCTCCTAACATGAATGTACCCCGGGGAGGTGGTGGTCCCCGGGGCTGGGGTTCTGCAACGGACCCAGCATTAACATAATTAGTGCCCCAGGGAGGTGGTGGTACCCGGGGCTTGGGGGGCCCGCAAGGCCCCCACACCCCATATTAAGGAATCCCCGAGGAGGTGGCGATCCCCGTGTCAGAGTGGGGGGGCAGCAGCCACCCCACGCACTTTTTTAAAAGTAGTCCCGGGGAGGTGGTGGTCTCTGGGGCTGCAGGGGCCCCCGTGGGCCCCAGCATATATTAACAACATTGCCCCCAGGACCTGGACCACCCGGGGGCTCATTAAAACGAAGCGCGGAAGCCCACGCTTCATTTTTAAAAAAAAATTGTTTTAAAAAAATGCTTTTTTTGGCCCTCGGGGTGTTGGCAGCCAATCAGAGTCAAGATCGTGCTCGGGAGGGTTCGCGGATCCACCGTGGCCACCAGATATATATTTTTTTTAATATGAATATTTCAGGAACTACTGAATAGATTTACACCATTTAAAAAGAAGAACACTTTCTGAACCAAGAGCTACCTTTTTGCCAAATTTGGTGTAATTCCGTTCAGCAGTTCGGGCTGTAGCTTTGTCTAAAGTTTCCTATGGAAATTAACATGGAGAAAACGCGTTTTGGGCCCCCATTTTTTCTCGGCCCCCTCCCAACGAATCACCCCGAAACTTCCAAGACAGGAGCTGACTGGAGCGCCCCATTAGTTTTAAAAATTTCGCAAAGATTCGTCAAACGGCGCCAAAGATATTGTCAAAAGAAAAAATCCTTTTCCTATGGAAACTAGGTCCTAACTATAACTACCTACTGGCGACCGCCAGTTGGTAATATATATATATATATTCACTGAAAAAACCATAGGTTTCAGACACGTTATAGTTAGAAATTTGCATTTAAAAAACCTTTGAAATTCACTGAAAAAACCATAGGTTTTTTGGACAGTTATAGTTAGTTGGACATTGCACAAAACCCGTGAAATTCCCCCGTTATAGTTAGTTCAGGTAACTATAACTCGCGCCCCCGCAATGCACTTCTGATGATGTCACATATTACATCACTCATGACATGGTCAGTGACATCACTGATGACATCACTGATATCACTGATGACATCACTGATGACATCTCAAATGACATCACTGATGACATCATCCATGTGATAATTTGATGCATCTTCTCACACCCTAATATAACTTTTGATACACCCACTGTAAATTACAGACTGCCATTGTCAAAACCATAGACACTCCAACACCAATTACTATATACACACTCACTGATTTTTAGGTCTACACACACACATCTACTCACTCACCCGTACAGTCACTCATACTTATAGACACTCAGTACAGGACTATTATATGCACTCATACACCTATATAAACACTCACACACCGCCACTCATCCATAGAGGTACTCACACACCTAGTCAGTCATGCAAAAAATTAAGCACACACCCATTTACTCATCTATACAGTTATACACACACCAGCTCACTTACTCATACAAATACTAGCACATTCTTACGCTCTTATACAATCACTGATACAAGCACACACTCATCCATACAGTCACTCTCACAATCACACACTCTCGCTTATAGCTATTTATATACTCCAACACACATATATACTGCCTTTCACATATGTAGTTACTCACACATGTACCACTGGGACATACATTCACTCACTAACACACTCTTACACACACTTACCCACCCATACAGTCCATCACAGATGCACTCTTGAAACCATCCACCCAGTGAATCACCCACTCACACATCTATGCACAGAGTCGCACACACTCCACCCACACTAACACTCAGGCACCCATACAGATACTCAGACAACCAATCAAAAACTCATATAGACACTCATGTAGCTACAGTTGAGTAAAAGCGTTTTGGTTACAATACTGATTTTTAAGGAATATTATTGTATTTTAAAAGTTGACACTTAGAAACTTTTTCACATAGAATCACCAATGTTATCCTATGGGAGGAAATTCACTTAGCAGGTAAGTAGTGTTATCGTTACTTTTTCTTACTCAGTGGTGGATCCAGGATCCAGCACTGGTGCATCTCCTGTAAACAGTTGAAAGAATGCGTTTAAGTCATACAGGAGATTTTTAAGGAATATTTGTAGTTTGTGAAAATCGACACTTTGAAACTTTTCTGCTGAAAACCAGACAATGGATTCCAATGGAAGGAAATACAAGTTACTGGTAAGTACGGTTAGAATTACTTTTCAGGGTCAGTGCTGGGCTAAAAGATGCAGCACTGGGTTCTCTCCTGATAACAGGTGAGTAAATCGGAATTCGTAGTTCGGCTGATTTTAGAGGAATATTATAAAGTTCCAAAACTCCACACTTAGAAGAATTTCCAAGTGAACCCAGTCAATGTTAGCCTATGGAAGGAAATTCAAGTTACTGGTAAGTACGGTTAGAATTACTTTTCAGGACCTGTACTGGGCTGAAAGATGCAGCACTGAGGTCTCTCCTGATAACAGGTGAGTAAATCGGAATTCGTAGTTCAGGTGATTTTAGAGGAATATTTGTATGTTTCAAAAATCGACACAGAAACTTTTTCAGCAAAAAGCAGGCAATGATATCCTATGGAAGGAAATTCAAGTTACTGGTAAGTACGGTTAAAATTACTTTTCAGGATCAGTACTGGGCTCAAAGATGCAGCACTGAGGTCTCTCCTGATAACAGGTGAGTAAATCGGAATTCGTAGTTCGGCTGATTTTAGAGGAATATTTGCACAATGGTGAAGGAAGGGGTGGGGCCTGAGGTGACATGTCTGCAAACACACCCTGTGGCGCGTTTTAAGTTGGAGAATTAATTCCTCCTCAATCCCGAGGGTCTCTAGGGGCCAACTGGCCCACCAGATACCTCCAGTATGCGCCAGAGAGCTGCGTTGCAGAGAGGTGTTCAGAGGCCACGCCCTTTTACAACACTCTGCAACGCAGTTCCGTGGCGCTTACTGGAGGTACCTGGTGGGCTAGTTGGCCTCAGGGACCCTCAGGATTGAAGGGGATTTAATTCCCCATCTTAAAACGCGCCACGGGGCCTGTTTGCACACATGTCACCTGAAGCCCCGCCCCTCCCTTCACCACTGTGCAAACGCGCCCCGTGGCGCGTTTTAAGTTGGGATTAAGTCCCTTGAATCCTGAGTGTCCCTGGGGTCCAACTATCCCACCAGGTACCTCCAGTAAGCGCCAAAGAGCTGCGTTGCAGAGAGGTGTAAAAGGGGCGTGGCCTCTGTACACCTCTCTGCAACGCAGCCCCTGGCGCATACTGGAGGTTCCTGGTGGGCTAGTTGGCCCCAGGACCCCAGTATTCAAGGGGAATTCATTCCCCTCTGCAAACGCACCAGGGGCGCGTTTGCAGAGTGGTAAAGGAAGGGGCGGGCCTGCGGCCCGATCATTTTCTTTTTTTTTTCCGAAGGGGGCTGTGTGGCCCCCTTCCTTTCTTCTTTTGGGCCCTGGGGACCCCATCCCCCAGGGCCTTACCCCTTTTTTTTCTTTTAAAAAAACGGGGAAGGGGGCCGCGTGGCCCCCTCCCGTGGCCGATTCCGGCCCCGGGGACCCCATCCCCGGGCATGGCCACTCTTTTATTATTTTTTTTAAGGAGGGGGCTGCGTGGCCCCCTCCTCAGGCCTCCTTTGCCCCGGGACCCCATCCCCGGGGCAGGCCTTTATTTTTTTAATTTTATTTTTTGGGGGAGGGGGTCGCGTGGCCCTCTCCGGGGCCACTACTTGCCCCGGGACCCCATCCCTGGGGCTGGCCCTCTCAGTTGGGGACCGTGGGGGTCCCCAATCCCCCACGGTCCCAGCCGGCTCCCCGCGTCCCTCGGGAGCCGGCATTGCTTTTCCAGATGGGAGCTGCTGACATGCAGCTCCCCATGTGGAAAGCAATCTGCTTTGCTTCATTGAAGCGAGAGCAGGTTTCCTGCTCTCGCTTCAATGAAGCAAAGCAGTTTGCAATGGCAGGACGGAGCCGCGAGGCTCCCGTCCTGCCATTTCAAACAGCAGTGTCCCGGGGGTAGGCACCCCGGGATACTGCAGGAGCCGGCCCTGGGGGTGGCGGTCCCCAGGGCCATCAATGGCTCCAGGAGGGGGCCGCGCGGCCCCCTCCCCACATCTGCAAAGCCCCGGGAGGTGGTGGTACCCGGGGCTTCGGGGTCCAAAACGGACCCCCATTTTAAATTTGTTAGTGCCCCGGAGAGGTGGCGGTCCCCGGGCATGTGGGGGCTGGAGCCCCCACACAGGTTATTTAATTTTAAAAAGAAGCCCCGGGGTGGCAGTCCTCGGGACTGCGGGAGGGCTCAGAGCCCTCCCACACCATTTTGTTTAAAGCCCCGGGGGTGGCGGTCCCCGGGCTTGGAGCCTTAGAGGCCCCCATATAATTAATAATAAAGCCCCGCATGCCCCCGGGACTTGGCCCACCCGGGGCCAATTAACTACGTTTTTTTTATCGGCAGGATCCGCGCACCCAGCGTGTTTTCTGCCGATTTAAAAAAAATTTTTTTTTTTTTTTTGGGCCCTGGGGGTCCTTGTAGGACCCCCTGAGCAAGGCTAGGGGGTCAGGGTGTTTCTACCCTGCCCCCTTTTTGCGTTTTGCGCCCTTGTTTTTGTCTTTTCTTGTCCCTCGGTTCTACCGAGGAACAAGATGGCTGACAACACTTCCTGGTTTGGAGTGTTGACAGCCAATTAGCATGCAGATCGTGGTCGGGAGGGTGCGTGGATCCTCCGTGCCTCTAAATATCGAAACTTTTATTTTGTATTTCTCAGCAACTACTGAACGGATTTACACCATTTTTAAAAAGGGTGCTTTCTGAACCAAGCACTACCTTTTGCCAAATTTGGTGTAATTCCATTCAGCAGTTTTTGCTGTAGCCTTGCATAAAGTTTCCTATGGGAAATCGATTTTTTCACTCTTATTTTTTGAATTTCTCCTCAAATACTGAATGGATTTACACCATTTAAAAAAAAGGTCGCTTTCTGAACCAAGCGCTACCTTTTTGCAAAATTTGGTGTAATTACGTTCAGCAGTTCGGGCTGTAGCCGTGGCTAAAATTTCCTATGGGAATTAACATGGAAAAAACGGAGAAAACGCGTTTTGGGACCCCCCTTTTTTCTCGGCCCCCGCTTGACGAATCTACCCGAGACTTTCAGGGTAGGAGCGGAGCGCCCCAACAAGTTGGAAGTTGGAAGCTTTCGCGAAGATTCGTCAACCGGCGCAAGAGTTATTTCAAATAGAATGTTGCGGATTTCCTATGGATAAAGGTCCTAACTATAACTATCTACTGGCGACCGCCAGTAGATAATATATATATACATATACATATATATATATATATTCACTGAAAAAACCATAGGTTTCAGGGACGTTATAGTTACAAATTAGCATTTAAAAAACCTTTGAAATTCACTGAAAAAACCATAGGTTTTAGGGACAGTTATAGTTAGTTGGACATTGCACTCGTACAAAACCCGTGAAATTCCCCGTTATAGTTAGTCCAGCTAACTATAACTCGCGCCCCGCAATGCACTGCTGATGACGTCACATATTACATCACTCATGACATGGTCAGTGACATCACTGATGACATCACTGATGACATCTCAAATGACATCACTGATGACATCATCCACGTGATAATCTGATGCACCTCCTCACACCCTAATATAACCTTTGATACACCCACTCTAAATTACAGACTGCCATTCGCAAAACCATAGACACTCCAACACCAATAACTACATACCCACTCACTGATTCTTAGGTCTACGCACACATCCACTCACTCACCCGTACAGTCACTCATACTTACGGTCACTCAGTACAGGACTATCATATGCACTCATACTCCTATATAGACACTCAAACACCGCCACTCATCCATAGAGGTACTCACACACCTAGTCAGTCATGCAAATAATTAAACACACTACCATTTACTCACCTATACAGTTATACACACACCAGCTCACTTACTCATACAAATAGTAGCACGCACCTACTAAATCATCCATACAGACACTTACACACCCACTCATTCTTCAATACGTCTTTTCCTATATATATTAAAAATATATAAACTTTACAGAAACACAAAGTCACTGGATGATGTCATCAGTGATGTCATCAGTGATGTCATTTGAGATGTCATCAGTGATGTCATCAGTGATGTCACTGACCATGTCATGAGTGATGTAATATGTGACGTCATCAGCAGTGCATTGCGGGCGCGAGTTATAGTTAGCTGGACTAACTATAACGGGGAATTTCACGGGTTTTGTACGAGTGCAATGTCCAACTAACTATAACTGTCCCTAAAACCTATGGTTTTTTCAGTGAATTTCAAAGGTTTTTTAAATGCTAATTTGTAACTATAACGTCCCTGAAACCTATGGTTTTTTCAGTGAATTTCAAAGGTTTTTTAAATGCTAATTTGTAACTATAACATGTCTGAAACCTACAGTTTTTTCAGTGAATTTCAAAGGTTTTGTAAATGACAATTTTTAAATGTATTAATTGTTATATACATTTTTTTCATACTGATTTCCACATTTTTTAGAAACAATTTTTTTTACATATTTTATTTTTTAAATTACATTGTAATTACATTATACATTACATTACAAAAATACTTTCTCAGAATGAATTACTTTAGTTTAATTACTTTGCACATAGGCAATAGACTTTTAAGTACAGTAGTTACAGTTGTTGCAATGGGCAACACATTTTCAAACACAATGCAACATTCAGCTCAATGTGAATTTCTAGTTAAATGCAATTAGTTACTTTATGGATTACTTTTCTAACCACATTACTGGATCCTAGATTCAGTCCTGGGACATCTCCTGTAAACAGTTGAGTAAAAGCGTTTTGGTTACAGTCGTGATTTTTAAGGAATATTATTGTACTTTAAAAGTTCACACTTAGAAACTTTTTCTCATAGAATCACCAATGTTATCCTATGGAAGGAAATTCACTTAGAAGTTAAAAACTGTTATCGTTACTTTTTCTTACTCAGTGTTGGATCCTGGATCCAGCACTGGTGCATCTCCTGTAAACAGTTGAAAGAATGCGTTTAAGTCATACAGGCGATTTTTTAGGAATATTTGTAGTTTGTGAAAATCGACACTTTGAAACTTTTCTGCTGAAAACCAGACAATGGATTCCTATGGAAGGAAATTCAAGTTACTGGTAAGTACGGTTAAAATTACTTTTGAGGATCAGTACTGGGCTGAAAGATGCAGCACTGAGGTCTCTCCTGATAACAGGTGAGTAAATCGGAATTCGTATTTCGGCTGATTTTAGAGGAATATTTTAAAGTTCCAAAACTCCACACTTAGAAGAATTTCCAAGTGAAACCAGTCAATGTTAGCCTATGGAAGGAAATTCAAGTTACTGGTAAGTACGGTTAAAATTACTTTTCAGGACCAGTACTGGGCTGAAAGATGCATCACTGAGGTCTCTCCTGATAACAGGTGAGTAAATCGGAATTCGTATTTCGGCTGATTTTAGAGGAATATTTTAAAGTTCCAAAACTCCACACTTAGAAGAATTTCCAAGTGAAACCAGTCAATGTTAGCCTATGGAAGGAAATTCAAGTTACTGGTAAGTACGGTTAAAATTACTTTTCCGGACCAGTACTGGGCTGAAAGATGCAGCACTGAGGTCTCTCCTGATAACAGGTGAGTAAATCAGAATTCGGATTTCAGCTGATTTTAGAGGAATATTTGTATGTTTCAAAAATCAACACTTAGAAACTTTTTCAGCAAAAGCAGGCAATGATATCCTATGGAAGGAAATTCAAGTTACTGGTAAGTACGGTTAAAATTACTTTTGAGGATCAGTACTGGGCTGAAAGATGCAGCACTGGGTTCTCTCCTGATAACAGGTGAGTAAATCGGAATTCGTATTTCGGCTGATTTTAGAGGAATATTTTAAAGTTCCAAAACTCCACACTTAGAAGAATTTCCAAGTGAAACCAGTCAATGTTAGCCTATGAAGGAAATTCAAGTTACCGGTAAGTACGGTTAAAATTACTTTTCAGGATCAGTACTGGGCTGAAAGATGCAGCACTGAGGTCTCTCCTGATAACAGGTGAGTAAATCGGAATTCGTATTTCGGCTGATTTTAGAGGAATATTTTAAAGTTCCAAAACTCCACACTTAGAAGAATTTCCAAGTGAAACCAGTCAATGTTAGCCTATGGAAGGAAATTCAAGTTACTGGTAAGTACGGTTAAAATTACTTTTCAGGACCAGTACTGGGCTGAAAGATGCAGCACTGAGGTCTCTCCTGATAACAGGTGAGTAAATCAGAATTCGGATTTCAGCTGATTTTAGAGGAATATTTGTATGTTTCAAAAATCAACACTTAGAAACTTTTTCAGCAAAAAGCAGGCAATGATATCCTAGGGAAGGAAATTCAAGTTACTGGTAAGTACAGTTAAAATTACTTTTCAGGACCAGTACTGGGCTGAAAGATGCAGCACTGAGGTCTCTCCTGATAACAGGTGAGTAAATCGGAATTCGAATTTCGGCTGATTTTAGAGGAATATTTTAAAGTTCCAAAACTCCACACTTAGAAGAATTTCCAAGTGAAACCAGTCAATGTTAGCCTATGAAGGAAATTCAAGTTACCGGTAAGTACGGTTAAAATTACTTTTCAGGACCAGTACTGGGCTGAAAGATGCAGCACTGAGGTCTCTCCTGATAACAGGTGAGTAAATCGGAATTCGTATTTCGGCTGATTTTAGAGGAATATTTTAAAGTTCCAAAACTCCACACTTAGAAGAATTTCCAAGTGAAACCAGTCAATGTTAGCCTATGAAGGAAATTCAAGTTACCGGTAAGAACGGTTAAAATTACTTTTGAGGATCAGTACTGGGCTGAAAGATGCAGCACTGAGGTCTCTCCTGATAACAGGTGAGTAAATCGGAATTCGTATTTCGGCTGATTTTAGAGGAATATTTTAAAGTTCCAAAACTCCACACTTAGAAGAATTTCCAAGTGAAACCAGTCAATGTTAGCCTATGAAGGAAATTCAAGTTACCGGTAAGTACGGTTAAAATTACTTTTGAGGATCAGTACTGGGCTGAAAGATGCAGCACTGAGGTCTCTCCTGATAACAGGTGAGTAAATCGGAATTCGTAATTCGGCTGATTTTAGAGGAATATTTTAAAGTTCCAAAACTCCACACTTAGAAGAATTTCCAAGTGAAACCAGTCAATGTTAGCCTATGAAGGAAATTCAAGTTACCGGTAAGTACGGTTAAAATTACTTTTCAGGATCTGTACTGGGCTGAAAGATGCAGCACTGAGGTCTCTCCTGATAACAGGTGAGTAAATCGGAATTCGTATTTCGGCTGATTTTAGAAGAATATTTTAAAGTTCCAAAACTCCACACTTAGAAGAATTTCCAAGTGAAACCAGTCAATGTTAGCCTATGAAGGAAATTCAAGTTACCGGTAAGTACGGTTAAAATTACTTTTGAGGATCAGTACTGGGCTGAAAGATGCAGCACTGAGGTCTCTCCTGATAACAGGTGAGTAAATCGGAATTCGTATTTCGGCTGATTTTAGAGGAATATTTTAAAGTTCCAAAACTCCACACTTAGAAGAATTTCCAAGTGAAACCAGTCAATGTTAGCCTATGAAGGAAATTCAAGTTACCGGTAAGTACGGTTAAAATTACTTTTCAGGATCAGTACTGGGCTGAAAGATGCAGCACTGAGGTCTCTCCTGATAACAGGTGAGTAAATCGGAATTCGTATTTCGGCTGATTTTAGAGGAATATTTTAAAGTTCCAAAACTCCACACTTATAAGAATTTCCAAGTGAAACCAGTCAATGTTAGCCTATGGAAGGAAATTCAAGTTACTGGTAAGTACGGTTAAAATTACTTTTCAGGACCAGTACTGGGCTGAAAGATGCAGCACTGAGGTCTCTCCTGATAACAGGTGAGTAAATCAGAATTCGGATTTCGGCTGATTTTAGAGGAATATTTGTATGTTTAAAAATCAACACTAAAAAACTTTTTCAGCAAAAAGCAGGCAATGATATCCTATGGAAGGAAATTCAAGTTACTGGTAAGTACGGTTAAAATTACTTTTGAGGATCAGTACTGGGCTGAAAGATGCAGCACTGAGGTCTCTCCTGATAACAGGTGAGTAAATCGGAATTCGTATTTCGGCTGATTTTAGAGGAATATTTTAAAGTTCCAAAACTCCACACTTAGAAGAATTTCCAAGTGAAACCAGTCAATGTTAGCCTATGAAGGAAATTCAAGTTACCGGTAAGTACGGTTAAAATTACTTTTCAGGACCAGTACTGGGCTGAAAGATGCAGCACTGAGGTCTCTCCTGATAACAGGTGAGTAAATCAGAATTCGGATTTCGGCTGATTTTAGAGGAATATTTGTATGTTTAAAAAATCAACACTTAGAAACTTTTTCAGCAAAAAGCAGGCAATGATATCCTATGGAAGGAAATTCAAGTTACTGGTAAGTACGGTTAAAATTACTTTTGAGGATCAGTACTGGGCTGAAAGATGCAGCACTGAGGTCTCTCCTGATAACAGGTGAGTAAATCGGAATTCGTATTTCGGCTGATTTTAGAGGAATATTTTAAAGTTCCAAAACTCCACACTTAGAAGAATTTCCAAGTGAAACCAGTCAATGTTAGCCTATGGAAGGAAATTCAAGTTACTGGTAAGTACGGTTAAAATTACTTTTCAGGATTAGTACTGGGCTGAAAGATGCAGCACTGAGGTCTCTCCTGATAACAGGTGAGTAAATCAGAATTCGTATTTCGGCTGATTTTAGAGGAATATTTGCACAATGGTGAAGGGAGGGGGCGGGGCCTGAGGTGACATCTGTGCAAACGCGCCCGTGGCGCGTTTTAAGTTGGGGGATTAAGTCCCCTTGAATCATGAGGGTCCCTACGGGCCAACTAGCCCACCAGGAACCTCCAGTATGCGCCAGGGGGCTGCGTTGCAGAGACATTTACAGAGGCCACACCCCTTTTACACCTCTCTGCAACGCAGCTCTGTGGCACTTTCTGGACGTACCTGTTGGGCTAGTTGGCCCCCAGGGACCCTCAGGATTGAAGAGGATTTAATTCCCCATCTTAAAACGCGCCACGGGGCCTGTTTGCACACATGTCACCTGAAGCCCCGCACCCTCCCTTCACCACTGTGCAAACGCGCCCCGTGGCGCGTTTTAAGTCGGGGGATTAACTCCCTTGAATCCTGAGGGTCCCTGGGGTGCAACTAGCCCACCATATACCTCCAAAAGCGCCATAGAGCTGCGTTGCAGAGAGGTGTAAAAGGGGCGTGGCCTCTGTACACCTCTCTGCAAGGCAGCCCCTGGCGCATACTGGAGGTTCCTGGTGGGCTAGTTGGCCCCAGGGACCCCCAGTATTCAAGGGGATTGTTCCCTCTCTGCAAACGCGCCAGGGGGCGCGTTTGCAGAGTGGTGAAGGAAGGGGGCGGGGTCTACGGGCCCGATCGTTTTTTGTTTTTTTGTTTTTTCCCTCTGAAGGGGGCTGTGTGGCCCCCTTCCTTTTTCCTATTTTTAGGCCCTGGGGACCCCATCCCCCAGGGCCTTTCCCCTTTTAAATTAAAATAAAAAAAAAACGGGAAGGGGGCCGCGTGGCCCCCTTCCCTGGGCCTGTATTGGCCCCGGGGACCCCATCCCCCGGGCATGGCCTCTTTTTTTTTATTTGGAGGGGGCTGCGTGGCCCCCCTCCTCAGGCCATTTAAGGCCACGGGGACCCCATCCCCCGGGCCGCCTTGCACTTTTATTTATTTTTTAAATTTTTGTTACTTTGGGAGGGGGCTGCGTGGCCCCCTCCGTGGCCTCTTATGGCCCCGGGGACCCCATCCCCGGGGCCTGGCCTCTCGTTGGGGACTGTGGGGGTCCCCAAACCCCCACAGTCCCGCCGGCTCCCCGTGTCCTACGGGAGCCGGCATTGCTTTACACATGGGGAGCAGCTAACATGCTGCTCCCCATGTGGAAAAGCAATCGGCTTTGGATATTGGAAGAGAGAACAGGTTTCCTGCTCTCTCTTCCAATATCCAAAGCAAGTTTGCAATGACAGGACGGAGCCGCGAGGCTCCCGTCCTGTCATTGCAAACAGCAGTGTCCCGGGGGTAGGCACCCCGGGACACTGCAGGAGCCGGCCCTGGGGGTGGTGGTCCCCAGGGCCACCACAGGCTCCAGGAGGGGGCCGCGCGGCCCCCTCCCTACATTTTGAAAGCCCCGGGAGGTGGTGGTCCCGGGGCTCTGGGGGTCCAAAACGGACCCCCATTTTAATTTTTCTTAGTGCCCCGGGAGGTGGTGGTCCCGGGCGTGTGGGGGCTGGAGCCCCCCACACAGGTTTTTTTAAATAAAAAAGAAGCCCCGGGAGGTGGCGGTCCCCAGGGCTGCGGGAGGGCTCAGAGCCCTCCCGCACCATTATACATAAAGCCCCAGGGGTGGTGGTCCCCGGGGCTTGGGTGGCCCTTAGAGGCCCCCCACACATAAAATTAACCCCCCAGCATGCCCCCGGGACTTGGCCCACCCGGGGCCAATTAACATCGAGCGCGGGAGACCGCGCTCGATTTTCTTTCCGGCAGGGTTCGCGCTCCCTGAGCGCATCCTGCCGATTTAAAAAAAAAAAAATTTTTTGCCCAGGGGGTCCTTGTGGGACCCCTGAGCAGACCAAGGAGGTCAGGGTGTTTCTACCCTGCCCCCTTTGTGCGCTTTGCGCACTTGTTTCTGTCCCTTGGTTTTACCGAGGGACAAAATGGCTGCCAACACTTCCTGGTTTGGAGTGTTGACAGCCAATTAACATAAAGCTCGTGCTCGGGAGGATCCGCGGCCCTAGATATCACTATCTTTTTACTTTTGATTTTCTCAGCAACTACTGAACGGATTTACACCAATTAACAAAAAGGGTTCTTTCTGAACCAAGAACTACCTCTTTGCCAAATTTGGTGTAATTCCGTTCAGCAGTTCGGGCTGTAGCCGTGTCTAAAGTTTCCTATGGAAAATTGCATGGGGAAAACGTGTTTTGGGACCCCCCTTTTTTCTCGGCCCCCGCTTGACGAATCCCCCGAGACTTTCAGGGTAGGAGCGGACCGGAGCGGGCCACAAAGTTTGAAAATTTTGCGAAGATACGTCAACCGGCAAGAGAGTTATTTCAAATAGAATGTCGCGGATTTCCTATGGATAATAGGTTGTAACTATAACTATCTACTGGCGACCGCCAGTAGATAATATACATATATATATATACATATATATATATATATAAATTCACTGAAAAAACCATAGGTTTCAGGGGCTTTATAGTTAGTTGGACATTTCACTCATACAAAACCATAGAAATGCCCCCGTTATAGTTAGTTCAGCTAACTATAACTCGCTCGCCCGCAATGCACTGCTGATGACGTCACATATTACATCACTCATGACATGGTCAGTGACATCACTCATGGCATCACTGATGACATCTCAAATGACATCACTGATGACATCACTGATGACATCATCCTTGTGATAGAGTGGCAGACCTCCTCTCACCCTAATATAACCTTTGATATACACACTCAAAAATACAAACTAACATTTTCAAAACAATGGACATACCAATACCAGTTACAACACACCTATCCAGTAATTCCAAGATCTACACACACATCCACTCATTCACCAACAGTCCCTATACAGTCACTCATACATGTACTCACTCATCATATGTACTCATACACCTATACATCCTGTTACACACCGCCACTCATCCATAGAGTTACTCACACACATAGTCACACATGCAAACAAAGTATCAAACATCCATTTACTTGCATATACAGTTATACACACACTACCACACTTACTTCTACAGAAACTTACACAAACTTACTCTCTTAAACAATCACTTATAGAAACACCTACTTATTTGTACAGGAACTCTTCCAATCTCTCACTCTCACATATACTCACTTATATACACCAATACTCACATATACTAGTTTAAAACATATGTAGTTACTTATAAAGACACTATTGAGACAGTCATTCACTCACTAACACACACATACACATACTCATCCACCGATACAGTCCTGCACACATGCTGTCTTCAACACATACAAACAGTGAGTCACTCATTCATGCATCTATGCACTAAGTAATACCCCCCACCGAACCATACAGACACTCAGACACTCATACTGATACTCAAAAAACCAACTAATAACCCATATAGACACTCATGTAGCTACTCACCAACACATGCAGCCACTTATACACAAAGTGAGAGACTGATACAGATATTTTCATATTTAAACATTACTCACTAACCCATGTATTCACTAAGATACACTTAGTCAGTTATACAATCAATTTTACAAAAAAATCATCCATTTAGACACTTATATACCCATTTATTCTTCCATCGACCTTGAGATATACATATATAAAACATATTTAATTTTCAGAAAAACACACATTCACTGGATGATGTCATCAGTGATGTCATCAGTGAGGTCATTTGAGATGTCATCAGTGATGTCATCAGTGATGTCACTGACCATGTCATGAGTGATGTAATATGTGATGTCATCAGCAGTGCATTGCGGGCGCGCGAGTTATAGTTAGCTGAACTAACTATAACGGGGAATTTCTATGGTTTTGTACGAGTGAAATGTCCAACTAACTATAACGCCCCTGAAACCTATGGTTTTTTCAGTGAATTTCTAAGGTTTTTTAAATGCTAATTTCTAACTATAACGTGCCTGAAACCTATGGTTTTTTCAGTGAATTTCTAAGGTTTTTTAAATGCTAATTTCTAACTATAACGTGCCTGAAACCTATGGTTTTTTCAGTGAATATATATATATTTATTATACTATGTATACATGTGAAAATGTCTCGGTCCCCTGTTTGCCTCGGTGGCACGGAAAAATAGGTGGAACTGACGTCAGCACGCCGACGAGGTCCTCTTATGGCTCCGATGACGTCATACGGTGTCGCGAGCGGAGCCGTGCTCGTTGACGTGGGAGAGCTAGGAAAGAATTTCCGTGGAATGCTGTTGCAGGGGATATTCACCTAAGTGTTCAGGCTAGTCCGTTGGGAGCAACTGTTTATGTTGCCACTCCAGAAACCGAAACCAGTGATCCGAGGGCAGAGGCCCTGCAGATGGCACACGAGGTGGGGTGCCCAGTCGTGTGCACCGGCGGGGCAGCGAAGTGACAAGCACCACAACCCACAAAAAAGGTAACGAGGGCACTGAATAACACAGGATCTTCTCTTTGTATCTGGCAGGAACAACAAAGTTAAAATGCCCTAGTACCAAAATGTAGAATTAGTGCTACAACGGTCTTCAAGAGGACCTGCGATGCCGCTTCTGCCTCCCGTACCCTGGAGGCGGCACATGGGTCACGGTGTACGGTCATACTGCGGTGGGACGCACACTCGTTGACCTCTCATGGCACTTTTCCACACTTCAGGGAGGACGCTTTCCATTAGCTATGTTTTCTGATGACATGTCGCGCCGGCCCGTCCAACAACAGAACTCCTTTAGATCCAAACAGACTCTTCCACTCTCTCACCAGAAGTGAAACCAGGCCACGCGGACACTTTCACAAAACAACAGCCGAGAATGCACTTTTCGGTAAAAAAACCACATTCCTTCCTCCTAATTAATCAAATAAACGTCTCACTGAAGAACAGGGGCCAGCTTTGATCGGTAAACAGCCGTTACAACGACTTTTTTACTTTGCAATACCATTACAACGCATGCATTACCACGCATGCGTTGTACATCACGAAGTCATTACTATGCATTTTTTTAGAACGCATGGTCATTTACCACGCATGCCTTTACAACAAATGTTGTTGTAAAGGTATGTATGGTAAATGACCATGCGTTCTAAAAAACATGTAGACGATCCATGTCGTTGTAAGGAAACAGAGGCTGTTCCGTTTTCTCACAACGACGTGCACCGCCCCTCAGAGATGACGTGAAACAGGAACCACGAGGAGAGAGGAACCATGAGGAGTGAGAGGTAAGGGGGATTGGGCATGGGGTGGGGGTTTCTTTCTAGGGTTTAGGGTAGTGCAGTGGTGTTTGGGTGGTGTAGGGGGTCGTGCTGGGGGTAGTGTTTTAGGGTTTAGGGTAGTGCAGTGGTGTTTGGGTAGTGTAGGGGGTCGTGCTGGGGGTAGTGTTTTAGGGTTTAGGGTAGTGCAGTAGTGTAGGGGGTCGTGCTGGGGGTAGTGTTTTAGGGTTTAGGGTAGTGCAGTGGTGTTTGAGTAGTGTAGGGGGTCATGCTTGTGGTAGTGTTTTAGAGTTTAGGGTAGTGCAGTGGTATTTGTGTAGTGTAGGGGGTCATGCTGGGGGTAGTGTTTTATGGTTTAGGGTAGGGCAGTGGTGTTTGGGTAGTGTAGGGGGTTGTGCTGGGGGTAGATTTAGGGTTTAGGGTAGTGCAGTGGTGTTTGGGTAGTGTAGGGAGTCGTGCTGGGGGTAGTGTTTTAGGGTTTAGGGTAGTGCAGTGGTGTTTGTGTAGTGTAGTGGGTTGTGCTGGGGGTAGTGTTTTAGGGTTTATGTTAGTGCAGTGGTGTTTGGGTAGTGTAGGGGTAGTGCTGGGGTAGTGTTTTAGGGTTTAGGGCAGTGCAGTGGTGTTTGTGTAGTGAAGGGGGTCATGCTGTGGGTAGTGTTTTAGGGATTAGGGTAGTGCAGTCGTGTTTGTGTAGTGTAGGGGGTCGTGTTTTAGGGTATAGGGTAGTGCAGTTGTGTTTGGGTAGTGTAGGGGGTCATGCTGGGGTTAGTGTTTTAGGGTTTAGGGTAGTGCAGTGGTGTTTGGGTAGTGTAGGGGGTCGTGCTGGGGGTAGTGTTTTAGGGTTTAGGGTAGTGCAGTGGTGTTTGTGTAGTGTGGGAGGTCATACTGGGGGTATATTTAGGGTTTAGTGTAGTGCAGTGGTGTTTGGGTAGTGTAGGGAGTCGTGCTGGGGGTAGTGTTTTAGGGTTTAGGGTAGTGCAGTGCAGTGGTGTTTGGGTAGTGTAGGGAGTCGTGCTGGTGGTAGTGTTTTAGGGTTTAGGGTAGTACAGTTATGTTTGGGTAGTGTAGGGTGTCGTGCTGGGGGTAGTGTTTTAGGGTTTAGGGTAGTGCAGTGGTGTTTGGGTAGTGGAGGGGGTAGTGTTTTAGGGTTTAGGGTAGTGCGCCCAACCAGCCACAATATCCATGGACAAAGGGGATCCTGACTCTTTGGAAAGCTCCGTCAATTGAATAATTTGGGTCAAGGGCCCTACCACGTCCAAGACCTATCAGTTCCTTTCTTGGGATCCCTCATATACTTGGAGAAAAAGGTACATAGTTTCTCATCAATTTCAGGCGTGTGTGCCACCTTCCCCTTCAGTGAGGGCCTGGGGCATTCTCCCTCATCCTATTCCTGACCTCCCTTTCAAGGGGTTGATGGATTTTCCCCACCACATACTCTGCCACTTTGGCGTCAGGTTTCCACTCTGCCGACCTAGGATGGTAAATTTGGGTAGGCTCGAACATGTCCGAGTGGACCCCATCCCCAACCGGGGACTGAGAGGAGTGGGACTCTGGACGCCAGGGACGCCCCGAGTCCTTATCCTCATCGGAGGAGAAATCGTCCTTCGATACACCCTCTCCCTCTAAGGGAAACCCGCCGTCGGGGTCTACAATAGTGGTGACAGTGCCGCAATTTTCTCCCGGCCCCTCCTCCTCCCGGCAGGGTGCATGTTTTAGCATTCGCGCACTCTTGAGGAAGGTCTCCGTAAGTTTATCAAATCCTTCCAAGTGCTCCGCGTTATGCTTAACGGCCCTTTTATTCCCCATCTGGGAGCTACTTGGACCCGCCACCACCAGATCTGGGTCACTGAACACCCCAGGGATGCTTTTCGCCAGCTTATCAACCTGATCCCTAAGAGGAGCCAGCGCCCTAGAAATAGCCAGAGAGAGGGCTTGGTCCACTGCTGGAGGAAGAAGTTGGGGGCCATTCCTCCTCCACTTCCTGGTAGGAGGAGTAAAAATGGTCTTCTGGAGAAGACATGATAGCAGAGGGTGTGAGCACAGAACAAATGCCCTTAAAATCCTTAAGACAGCCCCCTCGCCGGTGCTCCAACAGCTGGGCTTTCCCCGAAGCTGTTATAAGAATAGACTGAGGCGCAATACCAACTACCACCACCAGGTGGCGCTGGTCACTAATGTGGCAGTGTGGGGAAATCACCGTGTAGCTGTGTCAAAATTTGGCGAGGGTTGGTCGGGAATCAAGCGGACACTAAATGAGTGACTGGATTCCCAAACGCGCGTAAAGACCAGCGGGAGCGCTCGACGGAGCTGCCTCACTCGGACCAGACGCGCCTGACAGGTTCTCACCACGCGCAGAGCACACAGCGGGAGAAACTGCGAGGGGGAGAACGCGCTCGGGCAAGAGCCTGCTGCGCAGGGAATATGAAACAATACCAAGGCAATAATGCTAATAACGTGCACAAGAAACCGCTATACAAACAGCAACAACGTCAGATTAAGCCAAGAATGTAAGGAATGCACTTAACTGACGAGCAGTGAAGAAAGAGGAAGCGGAAGGGAAGTCACGATATTATATACGATGGACTGTGATATGATTGGACTATAGTTGCCTTGGAGACTACCCCCTAATGGTTCATGGGTTGTGTAGTCTTTTGTTTAATGATTGTTGTGTTACGTTTTCTTTGAACTGCTATGCAAGTAAAGTGCATAATCCTTGCCTCCGTCCTGCCATAGAATTCATTAAACTTTATTTGATCTGATTTAGAAACATAGATCATAAAAGTGTACATAAAAACAGTAAATCCTCTTTCCTAATACAATACAGTGAGAATTAATTAAAACCAGTAGGTAAAAACGGGTGTTACAAAGCCCGGTTCAGAGCAACTTCAGGTTAACAGAATCGTAAAGTTCAATGTTTCGCAAGATCAATCTCATGTACTTCAGTGCAAAATACGCAATAAGGGGTCCAAGTAAGATGTAACGCTCCAATACCTGACCAGTTTGCACTATATAAAACTGCAGAAAAACTAAAAATAAAAAGTGTTTTGCACACTTCTGTCATTGGGCTATATGTTGGCTACATCTGGGTGATATTTGTGCTACATTTGGGCTCTTTTTTCTCTGGTGGCCATCTTAGGAGACCTATTTGTTATGAAGTTTCCTAATTTCGTCATTTACTGCAGTCTCCTCAGTAGGAAATGCTTTCAGTTTTTTATTTTGATTCCATCAAGAAGGCATTCAGATGTGTCACACATTTGACATAAATTCAGAATGTTAGCACTCTAGTTGTTCATTAGATCACTGTAGTAAAGCTACTGCTCACCAGGGAGTTAACTGGAAGTCTACTGCTGGTATTGAAAGTGATTGTTTCAGTCTGCATGTCAGAATTTTCTAATGACGTAGAAGAGGATTTGAGATCTCACTTAAAACATGCCCTAAATTTTCTTTCTGCAGCACTAACCATAATTTCTATGGCAAAATGAACTCCCTCATTTTGTTCCTTTTTAAATTAAATGTTTTAAGTGTTACCAGTTTATTCCAATCAAGATGGCTTCAGGTGTGCCATACTTTTGTCATAAGTAAGACTGTTAGCGCTCTAGTTGTTCTTTAGAACACTCTGGGAAGCTGCAGTAGAACACAAAGGCATCAACTGACAGGCTGCTCCTTTTGAAATATAACAGGAAGATATTTGAGATCACACTTGAAACGTCCTAATTTTTCTTTCTACAGCACTAACCATAATTTCTATGACAAAATGAACCCCATCATTTTGTTCCTTTTTAAATTAAATGTTTTAAGTGTTACCAGTTTATTCCAATCAAGATGGCTTCAGGTGTGCCATACTTTTGTCATAAGTAAGGCTGTTAGCACTCTAGTTGTTCTTTAGAACACTCTGGGAAGCTGCAGTAGAACACAAAGGCATCAACTGACAGGCTGCTCCTGTTGAAATATAACAGGAAGATATTTGAGATCTCACATAAAACATGTCCAAATTTTTCTTTCTACAGCACTAACCATAATTTCTATGACAAAATGAACCCCCTCATTTTGTTCCTTTTTAAATTAAATGTTTTAAGAGTTACCAGTTTATTCCAATCAAGATGGCTTCAGGTGTGCCATAATTTTGTCATAAGTAAGACTGTTAGCGCTCTAGTTGTTCTTTAGAACACTCTGGGAAGCTGCAGTAGAACACAAAGGCATCAACTGACAGGCTGCTCCTGTTGAAATATAACAGGAAGATATTTGAGATCACACTTGAAACATGTCCTAATTTTTCTTTCTACAGCACTAACCATAATTTCTTTGACAAAATGAACCCCATCATTTTGTTCCTTTTTAAATTAAATGTTTTAAGTGTTACCAGTTTATTCCAATCAAGATGGCTTCAGGTGTGCCATACATTTGTCATAAGTAAGGCTGTTAGCACTCTAGTTGTTCTTTAGAACACTCTGGGAAGCTGCAGTAGAACACAAAGGAATAAACTGACAGTCTCTGCCCTTGTTGGATGTACATGTTTTACTGAGAATGCCAGACTTCATTCTCACATGACTGAGAAAGATAATGTGAATTTACAGAAAATATGCTCTCATTTTAGCTTCTGAAGCACCTTCCAAAACTGTATGGGACAAGCATGTGAAAATAGTTTTCTCTCAAACATGATTCATGATATCCCAGCAGAAGGTTTTTCACAGGGTAAAATCACCTTAGAACACACCACAATTCCTGAAATTAGTATGGTACCATCAACAAATGAATTCTAATGTAACTAAAGTCTGTTATCACCCTTTATAGTTCTCCTTTTGGTAACCCTCAAAATCTTCGATTCACTACAATGCATTTCAATGGGGTACTATCATTTATATTGGTCCCAAGATGGCTGCCAGCAATTCCAGGATGAAGTGCTGACAGCCAATCAGATCTCACGATGACATGTGTGGTTAGGCTCCGCCCAGATATATATGTGTTTTCTTTTTCAAATTTCTCAGGAACTACTGAACGGATTTACACCATTTAACCAAAAGGCACGACTCTGAACCAAGGGCTACCCTTTTGCCAAATTTGGTGTAATTCCGTTCAGTAGTTTGGGCTGTAGCTGCGACTAAATGTTCCTATGGAAAATTGCATGGGGAAAACATGTTTTGGGACCCCCCTTTTTTATCGGCCCCCACTTGACGAATCACCCCGAAACTTTCAGGATAGGAGCGGACCGGAGCGGGCCATAAGTTTTGAGAATTTCGCGAAGATTCGTCAACCGGCGCCAAAGGTATTGGAAATAGAATGTTGTGAATTTCCTATGGAAAATAGGTCCTAACTATAACTATCTAC
Source organism: Calotriton arnoldi (assembly GCA_963921515.1). Classification (NCBI taxonomy): domain Eukaryota; kingdom Metazoa; phylum Chordata; class Amphibia; order Caudata; family Salamandridae; genus Calotriton; species Calotriton arnoldi. The sequence goes on along the minus strand of CAWUFW010016232.1, from coordinate 14,843 downwards.
CAAAATCCGACCGACACGTACAGACCCAAGCGAGCGACCGGGCCGCACGGAAAACAGCAATCCGGCCGGAAAAGCCACGTGAAATCGAACCGAGGCGACACGCGCACCGGAACAAATCCGACCGAAATCGTGCGCGAACTCCAAACCGCAAAGTACGATGCAAGGCGCGAAAACCCGCGACCGAGTCGGACGGAGGACAAGCCGTGCGACCGACACGCGCCACAAAACCGAGGCGGAAGCAACACAAAACACGCGCGCACCGACGCGTCACGCAGCATAAACTGCACAAACACAGCGTGAGCAGAACGGAGAACACCGTGCTGAGACAAATGCAGGGTCCGACTCGGTCACAGAACGTTTCCAGCATGCAGACAGTACAAGGCACAAAATCACACAAAAAGGCCAAACAAGCAATTACAAAGCCAATAAATACTGGGGGGTGGGGACAGAGAACAAAGACACACCCACAACTCCACCCATATAAAGGACACAAATCACAACCATGATCCTTTGCAAATGCCATTCCACTGCCAGCACCCAGAGCAGCAACCACACACCACGGCTCATCCCTCACACAAGCACACACCATCAGCACACCAACAAATACCTACCTCACATACACCCAGCAAAACACACACTCACACACCCTCACCTGCACACCAACACACACATCACTCACCACACTACCCATCACCATGCCCCCAAGAAGAATCACAAGTTCCTAGATTGTGAATTGGAAGTCATGGTAGGCAGATACCCTCAGGGTAGAGCCACAGCTGTTTGGCACACTGGTCCAACAGACCCACATCTCCCCCAGAAAACCAAGATGTGGGAGAGGATCATCAACAGGGTGAGCAGCTACAATCACCATGTCTGCGCACAAAGACCGACATCCAGAACAGGTGGTATGACGATGCGCAGGAGGATCGGAGACCTGCTCAAGAAAGACTACACTCCTGAGCCAATACACGCGGCAGTGGCCCTCCTGCCAAGCCAGTATACCTCAGGCCCTGGGAGAGAAGGTGCGGGCCATCCTTCCAGCCAGTGAGCGTATATGGACTAGAGAACATCCCAGAGCCTGGTGAGTACACAACAAATGCACACAATATTCTGCCACAATACACACACACATCACTGTCAAGGGGAGAGTCAAACCATGCACTCATAGCAATTACACAGCAACAGAACAGAGATCATCCCAAAATGTGTATGTCAGTCAGATAAACACAACACATGCCATCATCAAAGTTACATCCAACCGTGCCATCACATGTACAAACACAACTACAACTACAGCTAGGCAGTGGCACAAAATAGAACTAACAAACACATCCAGACATGTAGCCACCACAACAACACCAACACACAGTGAAGACCACTGAAAGAGAATTCTGTGTATGCTGGCCAAGTCAGTGTAGCCAATAGCATCATGGGGTCGTAGTCACACATATTGCCCCCCCACAGCTGTCCCATCAACACCACCATGAACCATGCGCACATCACAGGGAGTGGAGAAGGACTCACAAGATGGCTGACACTGGCTACTGCTGTGGGAGCACAAGGCCCTGCTGGCAACTGTGCACCAACAAACAGCAGGACACCACTGACTGACATCCTGAGGGACAACTTCCACTCCCTGCAATGCAAGCACGTTCCATGGTGGGATATCTGGCTGGCTGGCTGGGTGGGAAGGGAGGACTTGCAGCACTGACCATAGTCACAAGCACCTCCTCACACACCCCCCAACACAAACTCCACAGAACCCACCTGGTAGAATGCAATGCCTCCCATCCTAACTCAAGATCCACAAAGAACCACCACCCTGGGTTATGTTGTGTGAAGCACAGGGACACTCTTGGGACTCTTAGCCAAACAACTGCCAGGACAACACTCCCAGCCATCCTGTCAGCACAGCCAGCCCACCCCACAGGGAAGCAGAGTCAAAAGGAAGGAAGCATGGGCATGCTGGGAAGGGGGTGGAGGCAATAGCATGATGGGAGTCGTAGTCTACAGCTCTGCATCCCCCACCACATGGCCCAGCAAGCTCACTCTACGCATGCACATCCCACAGAGGTGGAAAGGCCACATCAAGATGTCTGACACTGTTGCTGTAGCAGTAGGGAGCACAAGGGCATGCTGGGAACTGCACACCAACCAACAGCCAGGACACCACTGTCAGCCATCTTGCCATTGCTCTCACACCACACACACTGAACTCCACACAAAAGCAAGTAAGTATGGGAATGCTGGGAAGTGGGGTGGAGGCAATAGCATGATGGGAGTCATAGTCACAGACATAGCTCACCCCCACAACTGTCCCATCAACACCACCCTGAACCATGCTACACATCACAGGGAGTGGAGAAGGACTCACAAGATGGCTGACACTGGCTACTGCTGTGGGGAGCACAAGGCCCTGCTGGCAACTGTGCACCAACAAACAGCAGGACACCACTGACTGACATCCTGAGAGACAACTTCCACTCCCTGCAATGCAAGCACGTTCCATGGTGGGATATCTGGCTGGCTGGGTGGGAAGGAGGACTTGCAGCACTGACCATAGTCACAAGCACCTCCCCTCACACACCCCTCAACACAAACTCCACAGAACCCACCTGGTAGAATGCAATGCCTCCCATCCTAACTCAAGATCCCACAAAGAACCACCACCCTGGGTTATGTTGTGTGAAGCACAGGGACACTCTTGGGACTTTTAGCCAAACAACTGCCAGGACAACACTCCCAGCCATCCTGTCAGCACAGCCAGCCCACCCCACAGGGAAGCAGAGTCAAAGGAAGGAAGCATGGGCATGCTGGGAAGGGGTGGAGGCAATAGCATGATGGGAGTGGTAGTCACAGATATTGCTCAGCCTCACAACTGGCCCATCAAGCACCACCTGAACCATGCTCACATCACAGAGAGTGGATAAGGACCATCAAGATGGCTGACACTGGCTACTGCTGTGAGGAGCACTAAGGGCATGCTGGGAACTGCACACCAACCAACAGCAGGACACCACTGTCAGCCATCTTGCCATTGCCCTCACACCCACACACACTGAACTCCCCACAAAAGCAAGTAAGTATGGGAATGCTGGGAAGTGGGGTGGAGGCAATAGCATGATGGGAGTCACAGTCACAGACATAGCTCACCCCCACAACTGTCCCATCAACACCACCCTGAACCATGCTCACATCACAGGGAGTGGAGAAGGACTCACAAGATGGCTGACACTGGCTACTGCTGTGGGGAGCACAAGGCCCTGCTGGCAACTGTGCACCAACAAACAGCAGGACACCACTGACTGACATCCTGAGAGACAACTTCCACTCCCTGCAATGCAAGCACAGTCCATGGTGGGATAACTGACTGGCTGGGTGGGTGGGAAGGAGGAGCCGGCTGTCAACCAAATACAACCAATGCAGACCATGTTCACACCCCAACAAATACATAGAAATGCCCAAATAATGCAGGACAATGTGCCACACCAATATCAACCCCTGACTGTGACGACTTAGGACAATGCAATGTACAGGCCCGCACCCAGAGGCACAGTCACAACTGTCAGGTGTGTCAACCATTGATGCCTGCAGAAACATAACATACATTGTGTGTGTCTCCCAAAAACAGGTGATGATGGGGACACAGCAGCAGACGCTGAGGAGTCCCAGTCCCAGGCTCAAGAGGATGCGGAGCTCACTGGTGTCGTACAGCCTCTGCCCTCCTCGGACGAAGAAGACCAACCTGGCACATCCGGTGCAAGTCTACATGCAGCACCAGCAGGACCACCAGCTGCAGCACCAGCAGGACCACCAGCTGCACCCCTGCACCACCCCTCCAACGACTGTCACCACAAATACCATCCCTGCCGACATGGACAGAACAAGGAGCAACACCAGCACAGGGACCCTGGACCAACCTGGGGCCATGGACACCACCACCACCACCAACCCCCAAGGTGGACCAGGGTCATCTGTGCGTGCCACTGCACGCACTGCACATGTCAGCAGGGGTGGTGGGAGGAGTGAGGAGACAGAAGGTCGCTGCTTGCAGAGGTTGCTGGTGTGCATGATGACCCACAACTGGTACGCATAGCTGATGCGTACCAGTCCAGCACCAGGAGACCTCAGCCAGGTAGTGGGGCTCCTCAGAGACATGAAACAGCAGCAGGCTGCCCATCATGCCCGCTTGGACTCTCACATGTCCCACGTGGAGTCACACATGTCCGCGTGGACTCACACATGTCCGCGTGGAGTCAAGTGGGATGCACTGCATGAGATGACGGCGGTGCACAGGGACATTTTACAATGCCTCCGCCAGATGAACAGCAACCAGTCCACACCTCCCTGTGTGCCAACAACATCTGGTGCTGAACAAGCTGCAGCTGCCACAGGGAGGGAGGATGACTCTGGCGGAGAGTCCCCTGCACCGCAGCAGCCTGTACTTGAGGGCCCCCAGAAGAGGGTGCGTCCGAGGAGGGGCAAGTGAGAGGCCGATGGCCAAGCGCAGCTCCCAGGAAGCCTGAACCTGTTCTGGATGTTCACCTTTGTGCACAGACTGTTCACCCTGTTGACGGCAACACTACTCCCACACATTGCATGGGGAGTACAAGTTGGACCAATGTCTCAGACAACTGTGGCCCCGATACTGGGGATTCTGTCTACCAGGACTTTCAATTCACCTAGGAACTTCTGATTGCAAGATTTATGTACAGCACTACCCATCCTATGCACTATTCACACAAATGTATCACAATAAACACACTAATACACCATACTTGCCTCTGTTGTGATTCCAACGTGGGTGCTGTTATGGGGATGATGAACTGCAAAATTACACTGTGTATGCGAACTGCAACAGCAAGTACAACACAGGCATGTGAGTAAAGGCAACGTGACACATATGAGGAGACACACCACCAGGGCTACACAACACATACACACCTAGGCCATCTGACTCATTGCCTACACTGATGTTGCCAGGGAAGACGGTGCAATGCACAGACACCACACCCATTCCCAGTTGTAGTCAAGTAGCCCACAGGTGCAGTAAGCAAATGGCAGTCAAATGTGTGACCACAGACAACGCACATCACAAAGTGAAGCACAGGTTTATTACACAGTTGCAACATGTCAGTAACCACTACAGATGCAAGGTAATCCCACCTGGCAGCGGGCACACAGTCAACAACTGTAGACGGAAGGAAGTCCATGGGTGTGGCGCACATCACCTGTAGGGACACAACAGCTACCAGCCTGGAAGTGCAATCACGTCGTCGGTGGACACAGTTGACCAAGCGAATCTGAAAGTACCCTGTGAAGGACAGAAATGACACACAGTCAAAAGCAATGGAGTACAGGACAGAACAGCAAAACTCATGCACAATACATGTTACAAGATACCCACCCAGAACCAAGTTAGCATGTCAACACTGTTGGGGAGTACAGCCCACCTGTAAGCACACATCGCAACACACATCCAGTCAAGTAGCCCATGGACACACTCCAACAGCACCCAGAGCACCACCTACACATATCATGCCAACTCACATCATTGACATGACACCTCAGGATACTCACATTCAGCTAAAGAAGTTGGTGATGAGCTGTGTGCGGACATCACCCTCATCATCATCATCATCATCGTCACTGGCATCGTGGTCCAGGCCAGGATCCTCCACAGGTGGCGGATGTTGGTCATTGTCATCCTGGATGAGAGGCAACTCCTTCCGCACTGCCAGGTTGTGGAGCATGCAGCAGAGCGATGATAATCTTGCACACTTTCGCAGGGGCATATGGGAGGGACCCTCCGGTCTTGTCCAGGCAGCGGAAGCGGCTCTTCAGGAGACCAAATGTCCGCTCAATCACTCTCCTGGTCCGACCATGTGCCTCATTGTAGCGCATCTGGGCTGGTGTCACAGGGTTCCTGAGGGTGTCAGCAACCCACGGCATGTTGGGGTATCCCGAGTCACCTACGGACAGACAAGTGCACATTAGCTGACTTGGAAAAGTGGGCGGAATACTACAGATCAGATCACACACAATGGCACAAAGTCAGTACACACCGACAAGCCAGGCACGCTGGTTCTGCATCTGTGCCATCATCCTGGGGATGCGACTACTCCTCATCACAAAGGCATCGTGTGCTGAACCAGGGAAGCGGGCACACACGTGTGTGATGGTCATGTCTGCAAGACACACCACCAGTGCATTGACCGAGTGGTAGTGCTTGCGGTTCCTGTAGGCCTGCTCCTGGGCCTGTGGTGGTACCAAAGCCACATGTGTCCCATCAATGGAGCCAATGACATGCGGCATCCTCCCCAGGGCATAGAAGTCACTCTTCACGTCAGTGAGTACGTCGCAGTCTAGGGAAATAGATGTGCCGGTTCAGGAATAGCAACATTGCCGCCAAAACATCGCGGAGCACACGGCTCAACATGGTCTGTGACATCCCACCAGCAGTCGCCACAGTATGTTGGAAGGTACCGGTGGCAAAGAAGTGTAGGGCTGCCATCACCTTCACCTTGGGGGTCAGCGCTGTAGGATACGGCCGGCCAGGCTGCAAATGTGGGGACAACTGCACTGCCAAATCCTCAATCAGCTGCCTGGTGAAGCGGTACCGTCGGATGCTGTCCCGTTCCACCATCGTTGCCAGGTCTGGGAATGGTCGATGGACAGCAGGAGCCCTGCAGTGCAGAGGAGAAGTAAGCAAGATTGTCAGTCAGCCCACATATGCGGCATTGAACACACTCAATATCCCAACATACATCATTATGAGGCACAACTACATGAAGTGTGCAGTTCCGTAAGGACATGTATGGTACATACATGGCCAACATCTGTCAACACGGTCCAACAAGTGGCATCAATTAGTCCCAGGTTGGCCCATTGGATATCATGAGGCCGTGTCACAGTTCCCATCTCCTGCTGCCGTGTCACAATCACCCCCACAGTGACATGTGAGGACAGATGTGCCCCAGGCACCACAGCTCAACGACAGGTACATTCCCAGGGACCCTGTATTGCCACATGGACACTGGCATTACATGGAGTATCATGTATACACCACAGCAAAACAACCATGACCCCCACAGGTAGTGGTCCCACTTGCCACTGCAGGACAGACATGGACGTCTGTGACACACACACGCACAACATCAAAGTCCATGCACACACAACGTGGATGTGGAGACTGTCTCCCATTGTGCACATGAAATCAGAGACATTGTAAACACTACATGCACACAGACTGTGGAGGACCATCACTATTGTGCCACTGGGACACCCTGGCTCAAACATACCGTCCCACATGGGACTCACGGGGTATGTGACATGACATACACATACACCACCGTGAAATGTGACCATGGCACATGCACAGATATGAACAGTTGCACATCACAGTGGTCATGTACACGTAACACCCAGGATCCTGTCCCCATGAACACGTGCACAGCCTGGGGGTGGCTGCCCCCAGGTGACACCCACAGGACAACATGTACACCAACATACACACAATAGGAAATGCAGCCTTACATGCCTTATGATAAAGTTTGGACAGGCTGTCGTGATGTAGGTGTGCCCCTCACTCCCTGGGAGCTATCTGTGGCTGGCATATGTCCATCTGAGACAGGCATGGTGACATATGCCAGTCACTTGTACAGTGATGCGTTGAACAGCAATGGACCGATCGGTGCCCCGGCCGACCCATTGCATTCAATGTGTGCGGAGTGCAGCGTTGTACCCCTGTACGCGTTGATACTGCAATGGACCGATCGGTGCCCCCGGCCGGCCCATTGCATTCAATGTGTGCGGAGTGCGCGTTGTACCCCTATGCGCGTTGATACTGCAATGGACCGATCGGTGCCCCGGCCGGCCCATTGCATTCAATGTGTCGGGTGCAGCGTTGTACCCCTGTACGCGTTGTACTGCAATGGACGATCGGTGCCCCGGCGGCCCATTGCATTCAGTATGTCGGTGCGCGTTGTACCCCTACGCGTTGTACTGCAATGGACGTCGGTGCCCCGGCGGCCATTGCATTCAATGTGTGCGAGTGCGCGTTGTACCCCTGTACGCGTTGTACTGCAATGGACGATCGGTGCCCCGGCCGGCCCATTGCATTCAATGTGTGCGAGTGCAGCGTTGTACCCCTATGCGCGTTGTACTGCAATGGACCGATCGGTGCCCCGGCCCGGCCCATTGCATTCAATGTGTCTGAGTGCAGCGTTGTACCCCTATGCGCGTTGTACTGCAATGGACGATCGGTGCCCCGGCCGGCCCATTGCATTCAATGTGTGCGAGTGCAGCGTTGTACCCTGTGCGCGTTGTACTGCAATGGACGATCGGTGCCCCGGCCGGCCCATTGCATTCAGTGTGCTTGAGTGCGCGTTGTACCCCTGTGCGCGTTGTACCGCAATGGACCGATCGGTGCCCCGGCGGCCCATTGCATTCAATGTGCTGCGAGTGCAGCGTTGTACCCTATGCAGCGTTGTACTGCAATGGACGATCGGTGCCCCGGCGGCCCATTGCATTCAATGTGTCGCGAGTGCAGCGTTGTACCCTATGCGGCGTTGTACTGCAATGGACGATCGGTGCCCCGGCCGACCCATTGCATTCAATGTGTGCGGTGCGCGTTATGCCCATGCAGCGTTGTACGCAATGGACGATCGGTGCTCCGGCGGCCCATTGCATTCAATGTGTGCGGTGCGTTGTACCCCTATGCGCGTTGTACGCAATGGACCGATCGGTGCCCCGGCGGCCCATTGCATTCAATGTGTCGCGGATGCAGCGTTGTGCCCTATGCAGCGTTGTACTGCAATGGACCGATCGGTGCCCCGGCGGCCCATTGCATTCAGTATGTCAGGTGCAGCGTTGTGCCCCTGTGCGCGTTGTACCGCAATGGACCGATCGGTGCCCCGGCGGCCCATTGCATTCAATGTGTCGCGAGTGCGCGTTGTGCCCCTGTACGCGTTGTACCGCAATGGACCGATCGGTGCCTCGGCCGACCCATTGCATTCAATGTCGTGCGAGTACGCGTTGTACCCTATGCAGCGTTGTACCGCAATGGACCGGTCGGTGCCCCGGCCGACCCATTGCATTCAATGTGTGCGGTGCGCGTTGTACCCCTGTACGCGTTGTACCGCAATGGACCCGTCGGTGCCCCGGCCGGCTCCATTGCATTCAATGTGTGCCGGGTGCGCGTTGTACCCCTATGCAGCGTTGTACCGCAATGGACCGTCGGTGCCCCGGCGGCCCATTGCATTCAATGTGTCGTGAGTGCAGCGTTGTGCCCCTATGCGCGTTGTACTGCAATGGACCGATCGGTGCCCCGGCCGGCCCATTGCATTCAATGTGTGCGTGAGTACGCGTTGTACCCCTGTACGCGTTGTACCGCAATGGACCGATCGGTGCCCCGGCAGCCCATTGCATTCAATGTGTGCTTAGTGCAGCGTTGTGCCCCTATGCGCGTTGTACCGCAATGGACGATCGGTGCCCCGGCCCGGCCCATTGCATTCAGTAGTGTCTGGAGTGCGCGTTGTACCCCTGTACGCGTTGTACTGCAATGGACCGATCGGTGCCCCGGCCGGCATTGCATTCAATGTGTCGCGAATGCGCGTTGTACCCCTATGCGCGTTGTACCGCAATGGACCGTTCGGTGCCCCGGCGGTCCATTGCATTCAATGTGTGGCGCGCGTACAGCGCCTATGCAGCGTTGTACCGCAATGGACCCGATCGGTGCCCCGGCCGGCCCATTGCATTCAATGTGTGCGGAGTGCAGCGTTGATGCCCCTGTACGCGTTGTACCTGCAATGGACCGATCGGTGCCCCGGCCGGCCCATTGCATTCAGTGTATGTCTTGGGTACAGCGTTGTGCCCCTGTACGCGTTGTACCGCAATGGACGATCGGTGCCCCGGCGGCCCATTGCATTCAGTATGTGTGCGGGTAGCGTTGTACCCCTGTACGCGTTGTACCGCAATGGACCGATTCGGTGCCCCGGCCGGCCCATTGCATTCAGTGTGTGCTTGAGTGCGCGTTGTACCTATGCGCGTTGTACTGCAATGGACCGATCGGTGCCCCGGCCCGTCCATTGCATTCAATGTGTGCGGGTGCAGCGTTAATACCCCTATACAGCGTTAGTACTGCAATGGACCGATCGGTGCCTGACACAGTCCAGTGTGCATTCAATGTGTCGTGCGAATGCGGCGTTGTGCCCCTGTCCCATGCGTTAGTACCGCAATGGACCGGTCGGTGCCCCGGCGGCCCATTGCATTCAATGTGTCAGTGCAGCGTTGTGCCCCCTGTCGCGCGTTGTACTGCAATGGACCGATCGGTGCCCCGGCGACCCATTGCATTCAATATGTGCGGATGCAGCGTTGTACCCCTATGCGCGTTGTACTGCAATAGGACCCGATCGGTTGCCCCGGCCGTCCATTGCATTCAATGTGTGCGGGTGCAGCGTTGTGCCCCTGTGCGCGTTGATACAGCAATGGACCGATCGGTGCCCCGGCCGGCCCATTGCATTCAATGTGTCGCGAGTGCAGCGTTGTACCCCTGTACGCGTTGTACTGCAATGGACGATCGGTGCCCCCGGCCCGGCCCATTGCATTCAATGTGTGCGGATGCAGCGTTGTACCCTATGCAGCGTTGTACAGCAATGGACGATCCGGTGCCCCGGCCGGCCCATTGCATTCAATGTATCTAGTCAGCGTTTACCCCTATCGCGTTGAACGCAATGGACGTCGATTGCCCCGGCGGTATTGCATTCAATGTGTGTGGGTACGCGTTATGCCCTATGCGCGTTGTACCGCAATGGACCGATCGGTGCCACTGGCGGCCCATTGCATTCAATGTGTCGCGGTGCAGCGTTGTACCCCTGTATGCGTTGTACTGCAATGGACCGATCGGTGCCCCCGGCGGCCCATTGCATTCAATGTGTGCGGATGCAGCGTTGTACCCCTGTACTGGCGTTGAACTGCAATGGACGATCGGTGCCCGGCGGCCCATTGCATTCAATGTGTGCGGATGCGCGTTGTACCTATGCGCGTTGTACTCAGCAATGGACCCGATCGGTGCCTCCGGCGGCCCATTGCATTCAATGTGTCAGTGCGCGTTGTGCCCCTGTGCATGCGTTGTACTGCAATGGACCGATCGGTGCCCCGGCCCGTCCCATTGCCATTCAATGTGTCTTGGTGCTGGCGTTGTACCCCTATGCGGCGTTGAACTGCAATGGACCGATCGGTGCCCCGGCGGCCCATTGTGCATTCAATGTGTGCGAGTGCGGCGTTGTGCCTGTACGGCGTTGTACTGCAATGGACCGATCGGTGCCCCGGCGACCCATTGCATTCAATGTGTCGCGAGTGCAGCGTTGTGCCCCTGTGCGCGTTGAACTGCAATGGACCGATCGGTGCACCCGGCATTGCATTCAATGTGCGGGTCGCGTTGTACCTATGCGCGTTGTACTGCAATGGACCGATCGGTGCCCCGGTCCCGGCCCATTGCATTCAATGTGTGCGGTCGCGTTGTACCCCTGTGCAGCGTTAGTACCGCAATGGACCGATCGGTGCGCACCCATTGACAATGGCCTTGCCTGGCAACGGGCGCGTTTTCGAATTTCGAGCGAGTCGGTTGCTGGAAATTCAGTTGGTCACCACAACAATGTTGCAAAATCATGTATGTCATGAAGTTGAAGATTTGAAGGATGCTGTGGGCGTGTATTGGTGCTGCTATTCCATGGATTGGCCAGATTCAGAAGATGCAAGCGACTTGGACCTATCACTTTGGACACAAGGGACAGTATCTGCCTCTCCAGCACATATATATTGCTGGCTGTTCCCCTGAGAGCTCACTTGCCTGCACTACATGCTCCAGGGCGACATCTGCCACTGCACTGCTGCTGTCTCTGCCCCTCTGGACCCTGCAATGGCACGTGCTGTGGAGAGAGCCCCAGCCTTCAGCCTTGAGGAGAACCAGGCCCTGCTGGACAGCCTACTTCCACAGTACAGCAAGCTGTATGGGACACCAGGGGAGCAGGTGAGTGTTCTGTGCACTGCCTTTCTGAATGTGCATTTTGTCTGACTAGCAAGGCTGAAAGTCTGCACGCCACTGGCTAGCAGGCTCACTGAGTAGTTGTCACCCCCCATAGTGTGTAGTGACATGCACTGGACAGGTATGGTGCAGTGACAGTGCATTTGAACAAGGTTTTACTTCCCATGCAATGATACCATGTAGTGACGTCTGGCAAACTGTCCATGGGCAGCGTTGCACTGCCTGTGTACATCATGTGCCCCTGTGATTGAGACATGTATATACAACTGTGTCATGCACGGATATGTTGCATGTGTAGTAATGGCCTTTTCACTTTGTCATCCTGACAGGTTAATGCCCATCGGAAGCAGGAGATCTGGAAGGACATCGTCCGGGCTGTCCGGTCCGTGGGGGTCTACAAGCGCCGGATCCGCAACTGCCAGAAGAGGTGGCAGGACCTTCGGAGGCTGGACCCGGAGGATTGCACGGGGTCCAGCTGAAGCTGTCGCCTCCTCGCAGGAGGGGCGGAACACGGACCCTGACCCCCACATGCTCCAGATCCTGGCGGTGGTGTTTCCAGACCTGGATGGGCAGCTGAAGGCCAGACAGCAGCAAGGAGGGGGTGAGTCAAAGACTGCACTGTGAACTCTGTATTACATGCTTTGTGCCCTCCTCTGGCCTGGTTCAACTGCCACAGTGCAGCAGTCATGTTGTCCAGGAGCCATGTCCCTCTATTGTGCACTGCCCACTGCTCATCTGATACCCAGGTGTGGCCCATACATTCAGGGAATTGTGTCACTTGGGACTGTGTCCTTGCAGTTTGCTTCACTAAAGGTGGGGGACAGCATCTGTTTCCTAACTCTGTTGTGGGCATCATGGGTGGGTCCATTGTTCACACAACGCCTGTGTTCGGACATGTAATCTGCGTGTTGCTTTGATATGCGGTCCACTTGCTGACGCTGAGCCACCACATGTGCCTGGGGTATGTGGCTACACTGCCCATGCAGCGGGTGGGAACAATGTTTGGGCCCCAGGAGTGTGCAGATTACGTGTGTCACACATACATAGCCAGCTATCCACTGTCCAGGGCTCATCCCTCATTCATGTGGGGCAGGACAGTCATGCCTACTCCAGGCCATGCAATGCACTCTGTACTCCCACTCCCGTGTATCAGCTGACACATTGTGCGCAGTGATTTGACCCCTCAGGTGTCTGCCTCTGTGTCAGTGTGCTGTGGATTAGTTGCCAGGACTGCTGGGGTGTTTCTTGGTAGGGGCTCAGCATGCCACTGGAGATGTGACCATAGGAGACGATACTTGTGTGTCACATAGGTGTTTGATCAGCTGCCCGTGCAGACTGGGGTATGCGAATGTGAAGTTCAGGCAGCTGTTCCCCATTCACAGCAGATTGTGAGGGGCTCAGGTTCAGAGGGTAGTGTCACAGGTCTCCCATATGTCCAATCGGTATGACCTGGACAGATGAGGAGTTAAGATGATGTGTTGTGTGGGGGATGTACATGTGCACTTGTGCAGCTCCAGGACTTGCATTCCCCATGACCTACTATTGTGACACAGTGCAGAGTGTTGTTGTCTGGCTGCCAAGTCATACATCACTGAGACAGTGATGTATGACTTAGCAGTACATCCTCCCTGCCATGGCATGTGTCTACTTATTGGTGATCCTGCAGGGAGTGACATGTGCTACATGCACACCATTGTGGCGATGGCTATCCAGGACATGGGTGCATCATGGTGTCTGTCGCTGGTATGCATCACATGCATATCTATTTGACTCTGGGCGTCCCTTTCATCCGGAAACCTGTACTGACTCAGTGGCAAGAGTTGTGATGTGTGCATGTCCACATGCTACACCGTGTCCTCTGCACTGTCCAACTACTGTGTAGTTGGTGCATGTGTCCACACTGGGGTGTTGCTATCCAGCAGCCACCAGACAGATGGGTGCAAGGCCATGTGGGATGTGAGTGCCATGGTTGGCATCAGACTGACAATGTGGCTTCTCCTGTTCAGTTAGGGCACTTTTAGCAATGTACAACTAATGATGCCAGGGCTTGCTCTGTAATGTGCTGTGCTCACATGTGGTGTGTGCGTTTGGTGCAGGTGACTGATGTCTGTCTGTTTCCCCATTGTTTGCAGAGTACATCCACGGCCACGAGAGGGGACAGCTCCACGGACCAGGAGGAGCCGGAGAGAGCCAGACTGGGTCAGCAGCCGAGGTGGTCGGAGGACCCCAGTGGCACGGAGGGCGAGGGAGCCACCGAGAGAGTCCTCAGCACCATCCACCTCAGCTGAGGACCAGAGCAACTCGGAGGATGACTCCCTTATGGAGGCGGGTGTCAGCAGCCACCACACCCAGCTAGTGTTGCTGTCCCCGCCACCACCAGCACCACCACACGTCCTCCCATCGGCTCCCCATTCCCCAGGTCCGTGGGCTCCCATGTTCGAGGAGCGTGTCTCCTTTGGGCCAGGCACACCGCACCCCCTGCCCCTGTGTCCCCTGCTGCCCACCAGTGAGGAGTCTGTGTGCACTCCTCCGCCAGCTCCATGTAGGGCAAGACAGCCATGCTGAGTGTCACTCCATGCGCACACCGCGCTCTGTTGACTCAGCTGGTGCTTCGTTCATGGGAGGGCATCTCGTCGGGCAATGTCTGACCTACAGAGGGCAATAGGTCCACTGGACTCCTCCCTGACGGCAGCAGTGTCCCTCCTCAAGACAGTCCCTCTCCCCTCCTGCCTCTGCTCCATCCACACTCCCCAGCACCTTACCCGTCCCAAGCACACACACACCGGCACAGGCACAC